>JAPXFQ010001375.1:0-52500 GCA_028564705.1 Apricaphanius iberus | reverse complement strand
TCACTGCAGCTTTTAGACATTAGAGACGCATGAAGGTGGAGTCAGAGCTTCTATGGTCCTCCACATACAGCCAGGTCTCCATTAAACCTCGCTAACTGTTGGTCTGGCGATGTTCTCCACTCTGAAAAGCCGTTCTGGAGGTTTGATGGAAGCTGGAAATCTCACAACACCAGGAACAAACAGGTTTCTCTGAAATTTTGTCTCAGCTCCTGGAGCGTCCATCAAACCAGCGGCGTCCTCGTCCTCCACCTGGAGCAGCCTGATCTCCCATCTGCGCTCCAAGGTGACGGTGAAACGGCGGCTGCTCCACCTCAGGTCCCACAACGACTGTTTCCTGGGCTCAGAGGCTGTGGACGTCCTGCTAGAACACATCGCTAACGCTAAGGCCTTCCAGGGTGAGTCTGCCTCAGAAAGTTGTCCTCCTTTGGTTCTGATGAGGTTCTGATCCTGGGAAGCTGCAGACGCAGAGCTAAAGAACTGGACAAAAGAGTTTTGTTATGTTTTCTACTGATAAACTCTTCTTTTTGAAAGAGCTGACTGTGTTTGATCCCACCTGAAGGTGGCGCCGTCTCCCGGGAACAGGTGGTGTGTGTGTGCCAGGTTCTGCTGGAGTGTGAGGTGTTTGAGGCCGTGGGGACAAAGGTGTTCATCAAAAACAAGAGGAAGGATGCGTTTGAGGACAGTAGGAGCGCTCTGTACCGGTTAGACCCGACTGTAAGCGTCTGTAGAACCCATCAGGTTCCAGGATTCAGATTTAAACCTTTCTATGATCCTGTACAGGTTTGTGGCCACGGCTTCACCTTCAGTGGAGGAGCTGGAAATAGCCGCTCTTCTCAACGGGATCCAGAAGTTGTTCAGCAGCTCTCCTCCTCACAGGTGTTTAGTTCACTTCCTTCTGTTTCAGTGTGAAGCAATAAAAAGTCAGAGTTCTGGTTTTACTGCTTATTTTGACCAGCTGTAAGTGTCCATAATCGCTCTGAGCCCGGCGGTCTCTCTGCTTGCCTTCTCAGGCCTGAAGATCAAACCTGTCCAGGTGCGTCTCAGGTGGACATGTCCTTCCCTGGTGGAATGATGGAGAATTCTGTGAAGACCTTTCAGCTTGAGTCTGGTTTCCCCTCTAAGATGACGATGAAGAGTCCCAGCAGAGAGCAGAGAGACGCTGCTCTACCTCAGTCCTGTAAGCCCACCACAGTGACGTGCTTCAGAAAAGCCAGGTGTCTCACCAAAACACTAAAAACAAGTCTAACAAAAGGACTAAATCAGGGTCAGTTTAGACAGTGTTGGTTGACTTGGCAACTTTCACCTCGCGGGGCAAGGCTGCCAGACCATGTAGCATAGCTTAGCATAAGATAGCATAGCGTAGTCTAGCATAGCATAGTTTGGCGTAGTATAACATAGTATAGCATAGCGTATTATAACAGTATATGATAGTATATCATAGCATAGTATAGCATAGACTATTATAAGGTAGAACAGCGTAGCATAGCATAGTATAGTAGGACAGGTCTTAATGCAGTGTTTTCCGGTTCATACCAGACCTGTGTCTTGGTACTTCCTGAACACCCGAACAGTTTTCCTGCTGAGATGGGCGTTTATGGAAAATGTAGAGACCCCCGTATCATATAAACAAGTTAAAGCCCAAAATTACTAGAACTGAACATCTGGAAGCTCCCGGTGGTGAGGACCTCAGCATGGCCTCCAGAAGGTTCTGCAGTCATTTATTGGTCTGTTTCTTCTTCTCAGTAGTTGATGAGGTGTGGCAGGAGCAAACCCTACTTAGGCTGCTCAACCTTGTGGAGCTCCCCCTGCTGGAAGGAGTGCTCCACTGCAGCCAGAACCCAACCTGTCAACCTGGTAACGCCGAGCTGACCTGCAGCAGCGACCACCTGGACCGACAGGTCCTCCAGGCCTTCAGGAGCTCCCAGTATGTGTGACCATGAAGCCAGCAGAAGGTTGGGGAGGGGTGGATGTTTGAGGGGTTTCTGTTTTCCTCTCAGGGATGACGAGTGGCTCTGCAGAGCTCTGGACTGTCTGGACTTCCTCCCTGACCAGCTGGTGGTGGAGCTGAGCAGAGAGCTGCCGCGCTGCTTCCCTCCAGAGAAGGAAAGTAGTGGGAGAGAACCAGCAGATGGCAGCACTGCTCATGATGGAGGTAGGTGGTGCATATTGGTGCTGCATGTTTCTACACCTACGCAGATGAAGATTGATAAACTAGGTTTAATCCTGACTGTAGTTAAACTGAATTTGCTTTCCTCTAAACAAGCAAACAGATTAAGATAATGTTGTTAGGAAGCAGAATGTTTCAAATTTCTCAGCATAAATCCAATTTAGCTAAGCTATCTGCAGCCTTCTCCTTCAGGAAGTGAAGAGACCGTGGATCGTGGATAGATAAAGAAACAGCAACAATGACTGTAACACAATCAAACTGTACAGTAGTTACTAAATGCTCTGTTCTCATCCTGCTGTTACACTCTCTGCTTCACTACTGCCGCCATTTGGTTACTATCTGTGTGACGCTGTAGGTCCTGCTCCAACACAGCTGAATCAGGTGAATGACTCATTACCTAGATGGCAAACAGAAGAAGTGATTCAGTCATTTGATTCTGCTGAGTCTGAGCAGTGATGCAAAAGCTGCAGAGCCGCAGCGCTGCTATAGACCGACCGGAGGAATGTCGCCACCTAGTGTCACAGAGTCAGAGGCACTTCTTTCAATAAGTAGATTTTCTATGTGACATGTAAACTTGGACAAAGGCTCCCAATCTGGTCAAACTATCAGCTTGATTTTTGTCACACGCTTGTTTTAGATGAGCGTGTTTTACTGGGATTTTATGTGATGGAGCAGAAACAAAGTAGAATGAGGGTCGTGTCTCTGGTTGTGTGTCCTGCTTTCGTCCTCTGGTGGACAAATCCGTTTTAGCTTCATTCATCTTATCTCTAACGCATTACCACAGCATGATGCCACCGCCACCTTGTTCCACCATTATAACCGGGCTTTGAGTCTAAGCGGAGCAGAGCTGCTCATCCTGTCTACCTGTCTCTCTACCTGTCTGTCTCCCTACCTGTCTACCTGTAGGTCCCAGCAGTGATGCTCTGGTCCAGTGGAAGCTGCTGCTTTACGCGTCTCTGGTCAAACACTACAACAACGCCACCAGACCTCCTCTGCTGCCCCAGAACATGGCGGACGTCTACGCGGCCATCACCGACCTGCTGGGTATGAAGCCCTGAGCAGAGCTCCCTCTAGAGGCCGGTTCCCAGCGGCTGTCTGACCATCTGACTTCTTCTACAGTGAGGGCCAAGCTGGACACGGCTCTGGAGGCCCTGCAGCTGAGTCTGAAGCTGCTGCCTCCCAGTAGCAGGGAGGAGCTGCGCAGGCTGCTGACCTTTATGTCCTCAGCTGCTGAACCAGGCGCGGTGAAGGTGGACAAGGAGGTGAAACCTGGGGGGGGTTCTGAGCTGGGAGTCCCAGAGGTCTGTCACCTGACAGGAAGGTTTGTCTGCAGATGGAGAACCGACTGGCAGTGAAGAAGGCCTTCTCCAGAGCAATCCTGCACAACAAGAGCTTCCCAAAGGAGAAGGAGGACCTGCTGCTGGTCTTCATGCTCAGCAACACACAGGACATCTTTAAGGTAGCTCCCTGCTGCAGGTACACCTGAAACAGCATCGAGACAAACTCAGCGCTTACCATTTATTTCACAAAGCACATTTAAAAACAGCATGAGAGCTGACCTGTACAGCGCTAGCACATATAATTAATACAAGAATGAGACAAAAGAGAAAAATAAAAACCCTGGATATAATAGCTAGGCACTAACGGCGAGGGAGTAAAAGTAAGTCTTTAAACGAGACTTCGAAACCACGATGGAGGAGGAGAGTCTCATATCCAACGGGAGTTCTTTCCAGAGTTTAGGAGCACAGAGTGAAAAAGATCGTTTACCACGGGTTTTACAGCGTAGACGGGAAATCTGAAGTAGATAGAGTTCATCCGAGCGGAGAGTCCTGCCCGGCACATATGGAGTGAGTAGCTCTGATGGGTAAATTAGGGCTAAACCATTAAAGGCCTTAAAACAAACAATACAATTTTAAAACATATCCAATAGTGCACAGGAGGCCGGTGAAGTCTTGCTTAAATCGCAGTGATGTGCTGCCGACGGCCCGTATTTGTGTGCATTCTGTATCAACTGAAGGTGGGATAAGGCGGCATTTGAAATACCAAAAAGAATGGAATTGGAGTAAGCCATGCTAGAGGTAATAAAAGCGTGAATGGTTGTCTCAAGGTGGCGCTGTTTCAGAATGATTTAACCATGTGATTAATATGAGAGTCCATTTTTAAAGCCGAATCCATTTTAATACCTAGATTTAGAATTGTTTAACTCATTTTAAAAGGAAGTGCAGAGAGATCAAGAGCAGAGGAGGATGAGCCATCAGGTGTAAAAACAATAAATTCATTCTTTGTGTCATTTAACAGCAAGAAAATGGCTGCAAGCCCATCATTAACTTCACTCAGACAATCAAGGAGGGGTTGGACCAATGTAAAAGTCTTCAGGGGAACATATATCTGGCAGTCGTCCGCTTAAAGGTGGTAATTAATATAACATTTCGTAAAAATCAGTCCCAATGGAAGGATATAGATACTAAATAAAAGGGGGCCAAGAATAGACCCCTGTGGCACACCCCAAGGAAGAGCAGCAGAGGGAGATGAACAATCGTCCATCCTCACTGTAATGGACCTGTCGCAAAAGTAAGAACAGAACCAATCCAGTGTTGATCCCCTGATGCCGACCAAATCCTAAAGACGGGACAGTAAAATGTTATGGTAAACCGTATCAAACGTCACCAGAGCAACAAGGGAACCGGAGTCAGTGGCTAAAATATAACCCTTAAAAACCCTGATATGAACGGATTCTGTACTGATGCTGTCTAAAACCAGCTTGGAGTTTATCTAAAACATCAAGATTGTTTAGATGAGGCAGAACTTATATTATAAACAGCCTTTTCCAACACTTTTGAAATGAAAGGGAGCTTTGAGATCGGACGAAAATTCCCGATGACAGTTGGGCCAGATTATTTCAATAATGATTGAAGCACAGCATGTTTAAAAAAACGATAGTACAATTCCAGAAACTAGGCTGTACAATCGCTTGTACAGATCCATCACACATAGAATCAATTGTTCAGATCTCTGCTTATAATATCGCTTTTATTGATCTGTAATCATCACACTGAAAATTAATAATGTAACTCTGTGAGTTATAGATTTATATAATATATGAAATGAAGGTCGGGAAATTTTGAACGTTTTCACCATAATATAATAATGTGTGTAGATGTAAATTTTTCCCATTAAATGAGCTCAGAGTTTAAAGTGACAGTACCGTCAGCTTCTTGCAGAACCAAACCTGCAGCTGAGTTATGCCTCATTAAAGGTTGGATGTGGAACATCTTCATAAAAACATGCCTTTAAAAAATTAATAAATCATCCACCGAGCCTTTTGATGGCTGCAGAATGAAAGTGCAATTTTTCCTAAAAAAATGATATACTGCTTACCATATAATAAAATGTCAATTTAAACGGGCACAACAGTAATGTTATGTTTCCATCTACCAGCCAGTAGTGGGCGCCATTGCAGGTTGACAGATACTGTCTCTATGATCTAGCTATATGGTCGGCACAGCTGGGCTGGTACTGGGAAGAATGGTGGAGTCAGCAAGTCCAGCAGCTGCTTCAGAACCCCAGAGATTTTGTTATCCGTCTCAGGAGAGGAGTGACGGCAGAAGAACAGAAACTAGAGCAGTTTTAGGTGAAGCCTACACTAGATGGACCCTCATAAAACATTTCTACACCATCAAACACACGCAGAAATGGTGACTTTCCTCCTGGATCGGTACGCAAACTCACTAACTAACTTAACTAGCTAGCTAACAGAAACTAGAGTAGTTTCAGGGGAAGCCTTCACTAGATGGACCCACATAAAACATTTTTACGCCATCAAACACACGCAGAAACAGAGACTTTCCTCTTGGATCGGTAAGCTAACTCACTAGCTAACTTAACTAGCTAGCTAACAGAAACTAGAGTAGTTTTAGGGGAAGCCTACACTAGATGGACCCACATAAAACATTTCTACGCCATCAAACACACGCAGAAACAGAGACTTTCCTCCTGGATCGGTAAGCTAACTCACTAGCTAACTTAACTAGCTAGCTAACAGAAACTAGAGTAGTTTTAGGTGAAGCCTACACTAGATGGACCCACATAAAACATTTCTACGCCATCAAACACACGCAGAAACTGAGACTTTCCTCCTGGATCGGTAAGCTAACTCACTAGCTAATTTAACTAGCTAGCTAACAGAAACTAGAGTAGTTTTAGGTGAAGCCTTCACTAGATGGACCCACAATAAATATTTCTACGCCATCAAACACACGCGGAAAACGGAGACTTTTCTGAATTGGTAAGCTAACTCACTAGCTAACTTAACTAGCTAACTAACAGAAACTAGAGCAGTTTTAGGTGAAGTCTACACTAGATGGACCCACATAAAACATTTCTACGCCATCAAACACACTCAGAAACGGAAACTTTCCTCCTGGATCGGTAAGCTAACTCACTAGCTAACTTAGCTAGCTAGCTAACAGAAACTAGAGTAGTTTTAGGTCAAGCCTATACTAGATGGATCGACATAAAACATTTCTATGCCATCAAACACACGTAGAAACAGATTTTCGTCCTGGATCGGTAAGCTAACTCACTAGCTAACTATGCTAACGTTAGCGGTTAGCTAAACTCCGCTACGATACATTCCTCACCGGACACAGTTGAGGTTGGTCACTGGGCGTATCGGCAGCAAACCTGGCAACCCAAAAGCTGGAATGATGTTTTTATTGTTGCAATTACAACCTAGATACACTAGATGACGCTGTTCATATTCCATATGCGACCTTTAATCACTAATCCGAAGTAATGCAGCAGGAAGAAGCAGCTAGTAACTAGATAAAGATCACACTTAAAATATTCTCTCTGTTGATGTGTTTGCTGACATCAGCCTGGTTGGTTTGGCAGCTTTTTCTTGACTGATTTCTATATCAGATTTCATCTCTGAGAGAACAGAAAGTGGATGTTGCTTTAGACGTGACGATGGGACTGAATTTTTGTATTCTTCCAGTAGTGTTATTCTGCATGTTTATTTTCTACGTTATATTCACCTGGAGCGGAACGGACCGAGCCGTGTTCTTACAGTGGGGGGTGCTGAGAGTTTTAACTGGTCGTTTTTTAGCTCTAAATGTGTTTTTTTGGTTTATTTTTGTGTTTCCATCATGTAAATCACTTTGTACTGATTTTATTAGGAACAATACTCTATATATAAATGCTGATTGATCGTTTTAGACGCCGGGGTCTCTGCACAAAGCCATTAGTGAGAAGCTGGCCAGCCTGGCTCAGGGCGGACGGACCAATACTTCAGGTACGACAATAATCCTGCAGCTTTCAGCAGCTCACAAGATTTCTGTTTCCTTTTGACTAAAACAACGTAGGAACATAAACACCTCAACCAGCCAGCGGTCGCACTAGAATGATTTTTTTTTCTTTATTTTGACCTACATGGTAAAAAACTGGGTCATAATCCATTTTTACTCTGAGGGTTTGTTATTCATTTAAAAATATTCAATCCAAACAACGAAAATTTATTGAACAAAATGCATCTAAAAAGATAAAATCTTTGTCCAAAATAATGAAATATAAAAAATTCTCACAACATAAGATGAAGATATTTTAACTTAAAAAAGCTGATTGTTATGAGAATAATGTTCAAACTTTCATGCTTACTTATTTATAAGTTTAATATTGCACCATAGGAAACCTGCACATATAAGAAATAAAAATGTTTCAGAGTTCAACAGGTTTCTATTAAATGGAAAACTACTCATTTTAAAACTTGGAATATTTAGAGAAAAGACAAACACTGAACATCCGTATTTATCCTCGTTACGTACCTGGTTAAAAGTACGTAGGCACAGCTTGATGAAATCATAAACATGCGTAATTGTGGTATGGTGGTTTACTCCAAATCTCTTTGCTAAATACCTTTTATTGCGCACTACTAACAGACGGCCATCACAGAAACAGGTCGTTGAGCTCAGAGTTGATGTGAAAGATCAGCACTGCTCATGTTGGAGGATTTTACTGCCTCCATCAGTTCCTTCCAGTTTTGTTTCCTCTCCTCCTCCCTGTCCTGCAGGCTCTCCACCCGGCCCGCAGACCTCCACCAAGGCTTATACAGACTCCACGAAGGAAAACACCACCCAGCAGTTATGGGTGCTGCTGAACGACATTCACCTGGACACCAAGATGTCTGCCAAGGAGAGGAAACGTCTCCTCAGACAGTTTTACCTGGCCCATCCAGAGATATTTAACCAGTACTTTGGTGACTCTGCTGCTGCTGAGCTGTAAAAAAGGGTCATGATGGGTCGAAGCCGTTAGGGTCCAGATATCCAGCATTTAATCTGAGGGAGTTTCAGATAGAAAACCAGGACTGTGTGGTTCTGATCCAGCAGTAAAACTCTGATTAACCGCTCCTCCTCCCAGCTGTGTCGTCCTACAGTGTGTCGTTTCTGTGACATGTTTAAAACAATCTGCTTCCATGTATGTTGACTTGCTTTATAGTCTAAGATTATTAAATAAATGTTGCTGATTTACCCAAAGAAAACAGAAAACTGTCTCTTCATCCATGGTCTGCTTTAGCAGAGACCCTTTGTTAACGTCTTTGCTGGCAGAAAACAAACATTTGCCGCTGGCAAAATCTGGCGAAATCCCAGATTTATAAGAACTTTAACGTCTAAAAACAGGGAGAGCTTTAGAGAGAAACTTAAAATCTCGGTGACGCTGAAATAGAAGTTATTTAAAGCCCCTTTTAGATGTGTTTAAAATGTTCGTTTGATTCGTGGAGTTCCTGACCACGAATCCGCTGGGGAGAAATTTATCAGTATTCCTGAAGTCGACCCTTCACTTATAAAAAGTTTACCGCTTTCAGAAGTCTGGAGGCCTGAGATTATGTTGATTCAAGGAGAGTTGGGCTGATCTCTGTGAAACAGAAAGCTTTGTGCTAAAAGTGGAGGTCAGACAAGCAGAAACACAACGTGAGTCGTATCACTGTGGGGGAGAACCGTGAAATCCTCCCACTACAGAAACCCTTAATACTAGATAAATAAATTTGTCTTTAGGGAAAATTTACTAGAAACAAGTGAAATTATCTGTCCATGCAGTAAGAACATTTTTCTTAAGATCTCTAGAAATAAGATTAATTTCTAGACCTAAATAAAGCAAAAATAACGGAAAATAAGTGAATATTTCTTATTTTGAGAGAGATTTTTGTTTTGGGATCTCAAAACTAATTTTGCTTGAAATAAATGTAAAATAATTACATTTTAGATATGAGGCCTAAATAAGAAAAAAAAGTAACATTTACTTGAAACAAGTCTAATCATCTAAAACTGGAAGCTAGCTTGGAGATGATGATTTGGCTAGATTCAAGACAATAAATCTGGCCAAGCTACAAGGAATTTGCAGTACACTGCCACTGCAAAGCTGGTAAATCCTCGTTGATCTTCAGCATGATTTATCTATGCCGCTGTTGTACAAGTTAAGTTGTCCTGTGACTTTAGTAATTCAGTGGCGTCTGGTTTCTGGCTTAAAGGATGCAGATTTAGTTACTGCCGAGTTATGCTTAGTTACTGCTTAGCTATTGCTGAGTTATGGTTAGTTTTGCTGAGATATGCTTGGTTACTGATGAGTTATTGCTGAGTTATGCTTAGTTATGCTGAGTTACGCTTAGTTATTGCTGAGTTATTGCTGATTTATGCTTAGTTACTGCTTAGTTTTGCTGAGTTATGCTTAGTTACTGCTTAGTTACTGCTGAGTTATTCTTAGTTACTGCTTAGTTTTGCTGATTTATGCTTAGTTACTGCTTAGTTATGGCTGTTTTGCTGAGTTATGCTTTCCTGTGACACATCCTGTGTGACGGCTAAAACAGAGTGTTCTTTCTCACAGAAAATTCATATCTACAACCATGTATGAAGTTGTTTGTTCTCTCAGACCTGATAAATGAACCGGTCAGAAGCTGATCTGATAGGTTGTGGTTGATCACTGTATATACTCATGTATTTGCACAGAAGCGGCAGAGCTAAGTGCCCCAGAGTGAAAAGAAGGAGCTCTCTGGGATCTCTCCATGCTGCATTAAATAAACCTGGATGATGATTACAGGGTTTAATAAGCAACGTAGCTGGCTGCATGTTTGGGCTCATTATCCTCCTGCAATATCCAGTAAATGTTGCAGAATTCATCACATTTTTATTCAAATGTTCTGATATTTCCAAAAAGCCAAAAGATCTTCTGTCGATCTAGCATACTTTATCTGAACAGCATAAGTTATCTAACCAGTTTTAACCAACCCACAAGTTTTATGTTCTAACCTTATTGTCACAGACAGACAAAACGTGTTCAACGCCTAAACCTAAAACATCTGTAAAGTCGATTTGATCTTAGACACCAAAGGGAAAAAGGACCATTTTTGCTGCTGCACATCTGATGGTTATGGCCCACAGCATCCCTGATCCTCCACCATGCTTAGTAGTGAGTCATCCATGCCAGGCCCAGCTGGAGCGTTTATCTAAAAGCTTCACCTTTGACCCCTCTTTGCTCCAGTTCTTTAGAAACAGGAAGTCGGTCCTTTCAGATTAAAAGCCCCTCATCGTCCAGGCGGGAGGAAGCTGCTCTTCTTTCACTTCCTGCTGCGACCCCGTTACACCTGGCCTGTATCCATGACGACGGTAAACAGGTGAGTCAGTGTGACTCAGCGAACATCTACAGACACAAACTACGTGCATCAGGATGAAACCTGGTGACGACCAGGACGAATTCAAGCTTTTTATTTAATCAAAGGGGTTAAAAACGGAGGAGTTACTTCGATATTTACTCAGTTTGGAGGAAGTCGGGATGAATTTTAGGTATTTGCTGTTTATTTGAATGTTTTGTTTCAGGAAAGCCCAAATAACAGTTGAGAAGGACTCTGGTGAAGAAGAAATGGGGCTTCTTGGCTGACGTCTACAGGGAGGTACATGAACGGCTCTATAACTCATCTATAACTTATCCATCATGGTCAGAAGAAAACAGAAGCAGAGACTGGAGGCCACCTTCCAGATTAAACTGGTTTTACGTTTCAGACCAACTGGTTCTGCTCTGGGTTTCAGCTGAAGGAGTCTCTCAGGACGGAGCAGCCGATTCGACCTCTGACCCCTCCACAGTCTCCTGCAGATAATCCCTCATGTCTACATTCCTGAATGAATCACGTCGGCTCTATAAATGAAACCTTTCCTCCCTTCTGCTCCTCCGTCTACCTGTTTCTGTGAATCTGTCCTTCCTCCAGGTGGGCCTGTTATCGGTTGGTGTTCTGGATCGTCCCGCCTTCAGCTGGAACAGTGCATCATGGGAGATGTAGTATTCTGAAGGATTTGGGTTGGCCTCTAGAAGCTAGCAGCTGAGTCTGTTACAGAAAATAATCATAAAAGCTATAAAATAGTCCATCAAAGTATTCAAACTACACCTCTGTCTCTGGTTACATTTTTGTATATTTCTTTAGACTATTAATGGATCATTTAACATTTAATGGCTGAAGTTTTTATTGGAGAAATCAATCAGTTTCTCCTCAGTAAACGACCGTTTAAGTCGGCCGTCTGATCGGGAATGAATTCAGATATTAAAACAAGTTTTTTCCTTTGGAACAATGCTGTTTGATGCTAAGACTTTAGGTACAGAATTAATGGGACTGAGCAGCAGAACGTTAAACTTTCATTTGAAAGAACTGAATTAGGGACAGAGTTTTTATCTATGAAATCATGATTCAGCTCATAAAAACGTGTTTGTTTCTCGCTAGAGGAGCCAGAGATTTCAGAGTAGCAGTAGTGATACTTAATTTTACTAACTGGAAGTAAAACGTACAATGTAGTAAAACTAAAAAACTACATTTTCATTCATTCCAAATGTTACTTGGCTGAGCTAAATATCTATGTCTATATCAGAGGTGGCACAACATTTGCTATTTACAGCAGAGATCGACCTACAGGCTGTGCTGAGAACTACATCTAAAAATGAAATCAAACAATTGTAGATAAAGTACAACTAGCTGCTGTGGCTCCTGCTCCACAAGAAACTGAAATGATCGCCCATTTGTTGGTAATAAAGTGAATTAATCAAATTGCTGCAGGGGTTGTTATCATGAGGTTTTAGATTTTAGTCCCAATCAGATTATTTCTCATGGGGGATTAGATGTTGATGTTGATGAAAAAAACTCGGATGTCCAAAAGTAGCAAAATTACAAGTAAAAACTCAAAAATTATTAGATTAATTGCACATTTTTTCCAGAAGAAAAACGAAAAAATCACAAGATTATGAGTTAAGACAGAAATCTTTAGATTAATTTAATATATTTTCTAGGGAAAAAACGTAAAAAGCAGAAAATTTGCGGGAAAAAAAGGCATGCATTTTTAATATCTAAACTGAGATATTTCTGATATTGGAAACTCAAAAAAATGTAAGAAAAAATGTGACTTTAATCATAGAAATTCATTTTTTTCTTGTAAATTTTCTACTTTTCTACAGAGAATTACGCTTTTTGTTTCTGGAAAATATCCCAAATTAATATGAACATTTTTGTCTCTTTACATGTAATTTTACAAATTTTTGACATAATAGAATTTCCGTGTTTTTCCTGAGAAATATTTGACTTTTATCTTCGAATTTCTTTTTTTTTGGGCGGAAATTTACTCCAAAATATTTTTCTTTTGTTGACAATGGCCCTAATACTCCCAATACATATTTTGACGTTGAAATACTTTTATTATTGGGGGTTCTAGCGTTCTCTAGTGGTGATCATCATAATTAATGTTCAGTGTGTTTTAAAAGTCCTTCCACACTCAAATATTCAGTGATATTTCCAGTGTTATTGTTTCTATATTACTAGTCTTTTGTTATTTTTCTTTATTTAAATTTTGAATCCATAAAACAAAATCAAAAGGCATCTCAATTTTCTAACAGAAAAAAACAACTGGAAAATAGTCCAAGCTGCAAATAAACCCACCATACAAATGCACGAAATATAAGAAAATAATAAATAAAATAGAATAGAAATAAAAAATAAAAAATTAGGGCAAGAAATAATGCATTAATTCAAATAAACTAAGCAGTTGAAGAGTTTTATGACATTTTTGCTTTAAATATTTTGAACGGACATGCAGGATAATTTAAATTCATTTTTTAAAATAAAAACTGTGGGTTCAGTTTCAAAAATCAACATTTATGACTAAAACATTTACATAAAATGATTACATTATTAACTAAGAATTGAATATGTTTATCTATCAATCCAAATAGAATATTATTATATGAAAATAAAGGGATTTTGTTTTTTTAATTGAGAGCCAAATATACCGATCCCTCCAAAAAATGTTTACTAAATTAAACATGTTTCTGGGTTTCAATATCGTTTTTGCATAAAAGGCATAAATTGTGTTGTATGTTAAAAATGATACGTAAAAAATCTTTAGCTGGATGTATATAATTAATTGTTTTAAAATGAATCTCTTTCATTTTGGGAAGAAAAGGATAAGAAAGAAAACATGATCTAATTATATTTATGTCCTTTTTTAGGATGGTCAGGGAGATAATTTTCCTTCTGATAGGAAGAGGAAATAATTTATCAGACAGGGTTGCTTTTAATATTGAATAATTACATGTGGGGTGATTGTGGAAATGGCACAGAGAACTGTAGAGTACTCCCTAATAGAATAGAATAGAATAGAATAGAATAGAATCCTTTAACACAGAAACATGGTCCAGCAGACAGAAACGACACAATATGCAGTTAAAAGTAAAAACTGTATTAGTTTGTGAAGACAGTTTGATCAAGAAACAAATCATTATTCAACCTTTTCATTATTTATATGACATATTTTACTCTTTCTGGTGGAATCCCCCTCTGAGCTGTCCGCCATCTTCCACGTATGAGTCACAGCGCTGACGTAATGACATCACAAGACCTGAGTGTGGAAAGGCGGAAGTAGGGAGGACAACAACAGTAGCGGCTCCGAGGCGGCGGCGGCACTGACACCATTCCTTCCAACACATCCCCGGTTCGGTTCGGTTCGGTCCGGTCCGCTGCGTGTTTAGAGCTGAAGGTTCCGTTCAGACCGAACCCCAGCAGAAATGTCGCTGTTTGGTAAGATCTTCGGTAGCGGAGGGAAGGGAGGCAAGGGACCGACTCCCCAGGAGGCGATCCAGAAGCTCCGGGAGACCGAAGAGATGTTGGCCAAGAAGCAGGAGTTCCTGGAGAAGAAGATCGAGCATGAGCTGCTGACGGCCAAGAAGAACGGCACGAAGAACAAGCGAGGTGAGGAAACGGCTGGTTAGTTAGTTAGTTAGTTAGCCCGCAGGCTAACCTCCATATAATTCCCCTGGTTTGGAGCAGGAAAAACTGTTTTAAGTTTCAATCAACCAGAACATCTGAAGCACAACTTAAAGGAACAGAACTAATAAAACTGTGTTAAAGGTATTTAATTTTACTTGTTTTAGCACACAATTCTGTAATATATACATAGAAAAAAACAATATTATACCAATTTATTGCTGGGAACAGGGTTTATCTTGGGCCTCCACTCTGATAAGATACAATATATGTAAAGACATATCTATAAATACAACACAAGACTTTCAATACAGCAAGTCAGAAACTAATCAAAATTGATCAATGAATTCATATCAGAATAAAACTGTTTAATTATTCTCATAGTTTTGTCTTTAGGCTTATTACCTTTTCCAATATGGATGCTGGTTTTGGGTTTCGGGTCGATATCGTCCTTAAGTACTTTATCAGTATCGGTTAAATCTGTAAATTTACAGTTTTGTGGTCATTTTTATCAATACTTTACATTTAGTTTGATCTAATTCACCATCATTTGTTGTAACCAGCCGGAAGAGAATAAAACCTGTCTTCCAATTCATTGCATATTTTTGTGTGGTAGAAGTATCGGCATTGGTAATCGGTATCAGCAAATAATCAGATCCCAGTATCGGTATCGTAACTTTTTTAATTTGCTTTATTTATTCCTGTATAATCCATATTTGTATTAAAACGAGAGAGAAAAATGTATGTTAAAATATAAATTCCATGGTGCATTTTACTCATATTTTGTTTCTGACATTTAATAAGGCTCCACCATAAGGTTGGCTGTCTTTATTTTAATCTGTTGTTTCATAGAGTCTGTATTTATTATTTCATTTAATCCATAAACCCTTCATCTCTCCCAAAGAGAAGTTAAATGTGGCTGTAAGTCATCATCCTAGTGGGCAGGCAGGATCTGCTGTAGCAGTCCGTCTCCCAGTGAATCTGAAGAAGCCTCTGACTGAAGTTTACTGCTGCCTCGCGCTAACGGCTCATATTCGCGCCCTGATCGTCTCCATCACTGCTAATCCACCTCCTTTGCTGTCGCCGCTCCTCTTTAATCCCGTCTGGCCGTAAACTCAGGGAGTCCAGGAGACGATCCTGATCCTCTCTCTGTGTCTCCTCTGGTATCTGGGGTCAAAGTTCAGGTGTTAGCCGAGGTTCTGAGATGCTAACAGCTGTTTGTCCCTGTCGTGTTGCTGGGTTAATTACCTGAACAGGTCGAGGTAGCAGCGCTCTCATTTTCTGGTTATCACTCCTCCCTAAAGAGGAAGATGATTTCCATAAAACCTGACTGCATGTTTGGTTCTCTGCGCCCTCTTCCAGCTGTGGGGCCATAAAGGAGCAGAGTGGAAGACAAACATACCAAACCTGTTCTGATTATATCCGCCATGTTGGCTCCCCAAACCTGTTCTGATTATATCCGCCATGTTGGCTCCCAGACCTGTTCTAATTATATCCGCCATGTTGGCTCCCCAAACCTGTTCTACAGCGACAGCTAAGAGGAAACAGAGGGAGATACGTTTATGCAAACTGTCTCAACTCTAATCCCTGATGGTTTAAAACACAACAAACTCTTTTTATTAACAATATTTTAAACATTTTGAACAATTGATCAGTATGTTTGTCACATTGGTGATAAAGAAAAACAGTAGACAGTTCCCAGAAAGCAGCAGCGAGATGTTCAGATTAGAGCGAGCGAGAGAGAGAGACGGCCTCTGGGAGTCATGTGACACCAGATAACGTTGTTTGCAGAGAAACAATTCGCTCTGGATGCTGAAATAATCAGATCAGCACAGAAATCCAAGCTCCCAGCGAACCGCAGCGTTCAGAATATGGAGGCATCAGGTCCTCAGGAGGAGCTACAAACCCTGGAGCCACAAATGCATCATTAATGAAGCCAATATTAATAAATCCAGCATTAACAAAGTCAGATTGAACAAAATCAGCGTTAATAAAGTCAGGGTTAGCGTTTAAAAAGCCAGGTTTAATTCAGCCAGGCTTAATTAAACCCGATTTATCAAATCCAGCATTAATAAAGTCGAAGTTAATAAAGTCGTCGTTCATAAAATTAATATTAATAAAGCCTGGGTTAATTAAACCAGGCTTTATTAAACCAGGCTTAATAAAGCCAGCGTTAATAACGTCAATATTTGAAAGGCCAATATTAAAAAAGTCAGGCCTTATTAATGCTGACTTTTTTAAGGCAGGCTTAAATAAACCATGCCTAATAAATCCTGGTTTAACAGATCCAGCATTAATACAGCCAGCGTGAACAGTCAGTGTTAATAACCAGGCTTAATAAAGCCGGTGTTAATAAAACCGGGATCTATTCTAATTCTGTTCTAATAAAGACAATAATAATAAAGCCCATGTCAATAAAGCCAGACTTAATTAAACCAGTCTTAAAAAGCCAAGGTTAAAAAAATTAATAAAGCCAGCAAATCCCGGTTTAACAGATCCAGCATTAATACGGCCAGCGTGAAGAGTCAGTGTTAATAACCAGGCTTAATAAAGCCGGTGTTAATAAAACCGGGATCTATTCTAATTCTGTTCTAATAAAGACAATAATAATAAAGCCCATGTCAATAAAGCCAGACTTAATTAAACCAGTCTTAAAAAGCCAAGGTTAAAAAAATTAATAAAGCCAGCAAATCCCGGTTTAACAGATCCAGCATTAATACGGCCAGCGTGAAGAGTCAGTGTTAATAACCAGGCTTAATAAAACCAGGCTTCATAAAGTGGAAGTTAATAAAGTCAACGTTCATAAAACTATTAACAAAGCCAATATTAATAAAGGTTGGGTTAATTAAACCAGGCTTAATAAACTCTGTGTTAACAAAGCCAATATTAATAAAGTCAGTATTAATACATCTGCAGCCTCTTTGTCTCAGAATTAACATGTGACGTTAGAAAGCTCAGGAATCTGTTTAAAATAGAAAAAGACTGTTTTATTTTTTAAGTTTATAAATTAAACTTACAATATTTGAATGAAACAATAAAATATGTCTCTGCAAAAATGGAACTCGTCTTTCTCTAGATGTTATTTGTGTCTTTAACCAAAACAGGAAATGCTTCATTGTTGGTTTATTTATATGTATAATAAACATGAACGCTGTTTTTCTTCTTTCTACTGGAAGATAGGAGATGTTTGGATTATTAAATTACATCCAAAGAGAAACAAAACTGATAAACATTGGATATAATTGTTTTTTAAAAAGTTTTATTGCAAACTTTATTAGAAAATGTAAAAAACAAAAACGGAACAACATAGCATGGATTATTGCTAATAGATTCAATCTATTCTGTATCGTTAAATTCAGTAACAAGTTAATCAATTAATTTTAGTTTAATACATTACTGATAAAGTAAATAACAATTTTCCAGTATTAAAAGTATTTTTTAGTGTCTGCTGAGCAGCATTTAGCCACAGCCTCAGATGTGACTGAATATTCAAACTGTTTGAAATGTTTAATCTTTGTAGATTATTCCACAAACTATTGTTATCAGAGCTGGTTTCACAAATATAAACTCTAATGAAATAATGATGAGTCGTTGGTGTTCTAACTGAACGCAGCGGCGCTCCAGGCCCTGAAGAGGAAGAAGCGCTACGAGAAGCAGCTGACCCAGATCGACGGGACGCTGTCCACCATCGAGTTCCAGCGGGAGGCGCTGGAGAACGCCAACACCAACACGGAGGTGCTGAAGAACATGGGCTACGCCGCCCAGGCCATGAAGGCAGCACACGAGAACATGTGAGTCCCCGTTCCCTCCGTTCCCGTCTCCATCGTCTTCCACGCAACCGTGTGACCTCTCTGTCCCCCCCTACTGGTGACCAGGGACATAGACAAGGTGGACGACCTGATGGCCGACATCACAGAGCAGCAGGAACTGGCCCAGGAGATCTCCGACGTCATCTCCAGGCCCGTGGGCTTCGGGGAGGACTACGACGAGGTGAGCGTCCATCTCCCAGTAAAGCCCAGTTTGCTCCCAGACTGATTTGGTTTATGGTTCTCTGATGGTGTTTCCGTGTCCTTTGTGGTCAACTAGAGTTTATTTTCGTCACATTGTGAACTCAGAGAAAGAGAGTTCTGATTGAGCTGTAAAGCTTTTTACAGGACAGCAGGGGGCGTACACTTCTTCTGGCGGGTCTGTCTACCACTGCAGTGACGTCTCTGGTCGAGGACTCTTTATTTACTTTAGTAAACACACATCCAGTAAAGGAGCAACGGTCGACACAGAGCGAGATTTAATGGCTTTATTCAGAAGGTGCAGGAACCCACCCACTCGGGTCGGCACACTTTGGACCTTTTACTGACTGTGAGGAGGTACCTGTCCTCCCACATAACCCAGTCCAGTCTGACCATTTTCTGATAACTTCTGAATGTTTTTCAACTGACCATCCCAAACCTGACAGTAAAAATTCATTATAGCTTGTAAACGCACATCCACTCTCGACCACACGACGGAGTATTAGGGCCAATGTAAACAAAAAAAAAATATTTTGGGGTACATTTCTGCCCAGAAAAACTCAGAAATTCTGAGATGAGAGTCACATATTTTCCTGGAAAACCTCAGAAATTCTGATGTTGAAAACTAATATAATAATGAGTAAAAACTCAGAAATTCGGAGATTAATTTTAGATATTTTCTAGGAAAAACGTGTAATTCTCTCATGTAGAAAAGTAAAAAATTAGCAAGAAAAAAAGTAAGAAATTTCTATGATTAAAGGCTTACTTTTTATTAGTTTTTTACAATTTTCTGACTTTATAATGTCACAAATATCTATTTGTAGATATTATTAATTATAGAAATTTCTATTTTTTCTAGTTTTCTACGTCAGAGAAAAACTGTTCTAGAAAATATCTGAAGTTTATTCTAAAAAATTCTGTCTTTTAACTCGTAATCGTACGACTTTTGTGACAGAGAATTTCCGACTTTTTTTCTGAAAAATATGTGCAATTTTTTACTTATGAATTTTAATACTTTCGACATCAGATAATTTCAGAGAGTTTTATGGAAACGTTTACTCCAAAATATTTTTCTGTTGTTCACGATGACCTTGATTCTCCGTCATACTACCAGGACAGCAGAGGGCGCTCTTTTCATGGCAGCTTCTGCCGACCATTGCAGCGTAGTTTAATTTTTTTCTTCAGTCTGTGAACGCATTCCCCCGTAAGCAGGAATGGACGACAGAAAGTAAGTTCAGATTTATCTGCAAAGCTTTTTACTAGAAGCTCACGGAAACAAAAACTCAGCGTCCGATTTGTTGGTTTTCTACACCTGCTGGTTTTAAAGTCACCAAAATACCAGATGAGATAAATGATCCTTTCATTATGTCGTCACCAAACGCCACACTAACCCCTGGTGAAGCGCTCTCTGGCTGAGCTGACCAATCACAGCCAGACGCTCTCGATAGAATTGGGGCTCGAGTCCGTCTGTCGCTGCGTTGGTGACGGAGAGGCCTTGTAGCGACGGATAACGATCAGCACAGACCTGACTGCTGTGGTTGTGTTCAGGATGAGCTGATGGCCGAGCTGGAGGAGCTGGAACAGGAGGAGCTGGACAACAACCTGCTGGAGATCCAGGGAACCCCAGACGTTCCTCTGCCCAGCGTCCCGTCTACATCGCTGCCATCCAACCCAGGTAGGAGCTCGCTCAGAAACACGACTAACCCTGCTGCTGCTGCTGCCAGAGACCTTCTCACCTCGTCCTCCTGTCTCTGTAGCCAAGAAGAAGGTGGAGGAAGACGAGGACGACATGGCGGACCTGGAGGCCTGGGCGGCTAACTGAGCCGCCTCCTTCCGGCGGAGCGGGTGGGTGGAGGACGAGGCTTGTCTCTGGAGGAAGAATCAACTGATGCGTAAACCAAACGGTGACCTGATCGATGCTACGCCCAGTTTCTGCGTCAGCGCTGCAGCGTCGGCTGAGCTTCCCTCTATCCAGCGTCTGCTTCGCTTCTTTTCCTAAAAACTATTTAGATTTTCTATTTTTTTAAGAAGAAACAACATTAGGTCCTGTCTGAGGGTGAGATGATCCGGTGTAAACTCTCCTCCACGTGTTGGTAACGTCTGGCTCTGAAGAACAAGCTGGGAGACGTTTGTTTTCTGCAGGAGCAACGAGCGCCAACATGCTCTAAGCCCCGCCCCCTTTCTCTCTGAAACCCTGTTTACTGCTGCAGGACGAGCACCAGGACGTTCTGGTTCTGGACCGCCGACCCGTTCTCTCCAACTCTTCTTCTATTTATGAATCAGAAAGCTGCAACGGTCGCTGCTTGGCTGCTTACCTCAGATATCGTTCATCTTCTTCCTGACTGTAGCCGGAGCAGCCTCCATGTCGCCGATGGTTGTACAGGAAACCTTTGCTAAATAAAGTTATATTCAATGACCTGTAAGGATTGATGATTATCTAAATAAAGGAATTTGATTTGTATTGGGTTTGTTTCTCCAGCATCCATTGCTGTTCAGTCTCTAAATGATCCCATCCATCGATCTGGGGTCACGGGGTCACCGAACCGGTAACCATGTCCAGGGCAAGGAACACTAAAGTTTACTCAAGTAAAAGTAGCAAAACTTCAACATAGATTTTTCTCCAAAGTAAAAGTAGCCATCCACAAATATTACTCTAAAAAAATGAAATTGTATTTGGTGAAAAGGTCTGACTAACATCTAATCTAGTATTTTTTTAATTATGTCACATTTATGAGCAAATTATAACATAAAAATACATAATGACACAAAACATTTTAAGAATAAAGACTTTTCTAAGTCCGTTTTTGAATATAGGAAATGAATAAAATATGTTATTAGTATAAATAAATAGTGGCTATTTATGGTGTTAACTATATAGAGTTGATGTTAAAATGAAATTAGCTCAACAGACAGATTAGATTAGAAAGCTGCAATAGAAACAGCAGCTCTGCTTTAATTAACTTCAGGTTTTTGACGTATTTTTGGGTTAAATGTTTTTTGTTTGGTACGCAAGAAAGAGTAGCAGTACATCATTAGAATATTAATCAAGTAAAAGTAAAAGTATGGCATAAAGAAACTACTCTTTAAAGTACATTTTATCCAAAAAGTAACTTAGGTAAATGTATATAGTTAGTACCCACTTCTCGTCCTGGTTGGATGTACCTGAACACATCACCAGATACCAGATCGTCGTATCGGTGATCATGGAGGAGGAGAAGAACGTAGATGGAGAGCTTCGGCTCTGCTCGCGCTGCAGCAGAGGAGGGTACTTATTAGTCGCATTTACTACTTTTAATCCAGTAATATTCTTATGAAGTATTGCTACTCTTACTTGGGTACAATTTGTGGACTAATCGGTCTGTCGAGTTTGTTGCTTCTTGACGTCAACTGAATATGCAGTTAATACCATAACTTGTCACTGGAAGTACTATCTACCTTGTTCTGAGATATATTTGTTAATTTCCTACTGTAAGTCTTCGTAATATATTGAATTAATGGTCTTAAAAAAACTTTATGTAATTGTTTGTATCTTTTTGTCATCAAGTTAAAATATCAGAATTTGCCCATAACTTCATATGTTTTTCTGTTTGATTATGTAATAAAAAAAAAAACTTTTGATCAGTTGTTACTCAGGACTCTAGTATCTCTTTTTACCAAATACATTTTTACTTTTACTCATGTCATTTCTTGGCCGGCTACTTTTTTCTTTTTAAAAACCTGTTGAAGTCGTGCTACTTTTACTTGAATATAAAATCTGGGTCGTCTGCCCTGCAGAAAGCGCATCAGTCTACCTGTTTATCTCCTCCTCCGTTCTTTTATTCATTAAAAACACCTCCAGATACTTGAGCTGCTGTACTTGGGTCAGAATCCAGCTGTTGATTCTCATCCCGGCTGCTTTCCTCTCTATTCCTGTTTGCACAAAACCAATAAGAAAAAAAGAGACATAAGAACAACTAAAGATAAAATTAACGATGCACAAAAACCATGAGTCTAAAACAGCATGAGGGGCTTCAGCTACATTTAAAAGTACGTTTTAATAAAGCCTTAAAGCTTTGAGACATTATTCAGACTGGATCTGCAGAGGGAGATTATTCCTTAACGTAGGAGAACACAGGGAGAACGCTCTATTGCATATGATGCAAATCCAGACGTTAGTTCCCTGAATTGGTTCCTTCCAGCAGCGCTCTGTGGCTCATTGAAGTGTTAACAGGCCAGAAGGTGATATAGTCACTTCAGGGTGTCCTACCAGATCAACGCGCCTCAATGGGAGCTTTCTGATCACGTCTCTGAACCAGCTAAACTAAACTGACTCCTCTTTATGTGGAGGAGCAGCAGCTCTACTGATACTGGCATCAAGTATGGTGCATTCATCTAGATCCAGCTCAAAACAGCTAAAAGAAATCAGTGCAGTTTCTCTGTACTTCATGTGGTTCTAGAAATGGTTCTTTTGTTCCAGGAGGTTTCATGAACACAGCAGACTGAAGCCAAATAAACCTTCAGAAGGTGCCAATCTGATTGGTTGCTCTGAAATTCTCAGGTGTTAGCTCTGAGTCCTGCTCTCTCTCTGAACACCCACTGGATCTAATCAGTCGCTGCCTCAGATCTTTTTTACGTTTACTTATTGAAAAAGGAGAACAGGTCCAAAACGGACCCCTGAGGAACACCATCAGCCTTCTTCCTCCTCATCTTCGTGTTAAAACTCTTGCTCTAGTGTTTGTCATTGGTACATTTTCAAACATTTTCACAACAAACCCTAACCTTTAAAAACGGTTTAGCTGCTTTTCTGTGTTTTACTGAAACAAACTCACCAGGATGGAGGAACCTGAGCCGGCAGCTCATCTAAACGAGCTCCTGAATTAGCATAGTGTTACTGCTCATGGTCAAAGGTCAAGCTCAGAGGAGCTGCAAGTTACAGTTTAAACATCTGAGCTGCTTGGCGCCTTCTAGCTGATCGGAGTTATGTAATCAGTCAGAGAAGCAGGCATGCAGGGTAGATTTTAAATCTGGAGACGCTGTAGAAAATATTTGGCCTGGAAGGTCTCATATGTGAGCACCAGCGCCCCCTATGTTTATTTGCAGGGAAGCTTGTGTTTATGTGGAGGAGACACACATAAGGATCAAATTATAAACTAATTATAAACTTTTTAAACAAAATTTCTGCAGCTGCAGGAAATAAAACAGTAAATTCAAACTCATCTGCACCAACTTGTTAGCTTCAGCCTCCCGGACCAGTCTGGACGCCTAATACATGAACACACAGGTGAGTTATCTACTGCAGGTAAGAAATTAACCCCCTATTTAATGTTTCATCGCAGGTTTGTTGCACATTTTCCAGAACTACCCCTTTAAAGATCCTGACCAAATACTTGAACCACCTTAACTGATGCCTTTCTGTGCAGATGGCTGTACTTCCAGGTAGCTCCCATTTTCATTTATAGAAGCTCTGGTTTACATTTGCAAATATTCTTCTGCATTGACAGTTCAGAGAAACTAAAAGATTTATCCCAGAGATTGATTTTATGTTATGTTATGTAAACAGGATAGATTAGGTGTTAGGTCACTGCAAGAAGTGAACTGAACACCCGAAGAAGCCTCTTGGAAGAGAGACGAAACGTTTTAAGACAAGAAAAGTCCAGTTTATTTCATTTAAACTCTAAACATAGTTAAACCACTGGTTAAAAATGGAGAAGTCTCCGTTTTTAAACGTTAGATATGCTCTGCGATTCATGTTAGAGAAGATTATCGTGTACCTGAGGAGCTAAAATGCGGTACATGTGGTTTTGTAACATTTGTGTCGAGGATTACGGAACAAACACCAAAAACACCGACACGGTCCGGACGAAACTCGCTCCAACTACATTCTTCCCAGTCACTGAACGCCCCACATCACAGCTCAAACTGTGATTGGCTGTCTGGCTGCGGGGTGGTATCTTCTACAGCCAATAGAAAAGCGGAGTGTACCTGCGTTGGAACCGCCCAGCCTCCGGATCGGAGTCCGAACGAATCGTCGCCGATAAAAACCGAGCCGACATGTTTCAGTCCCTCCCTCTCCGCCTCAGCCCTCCAGCCACGCAGCAGCACCTTCGCCCGGGCTCCGCGGAACCAAACAACCCGAAGCAGCCATGTCTGAGAAACTGCCGTACAAAGTCGGTAGGTGGCCGCGTCCCTCCCCGGTGATTTACTCGGTGTATATCTGCGGAGTCAGCTGTTCTGGATGAATGTTTAACCGGTTCGGACTGGTTCCTGACTCTCTAGCTGAACCTTCATTTAGTCTCCGGTAGTTCTGGGGTTTAGTTCATAAATACTCCGGGTTTCATGTTCACATTTCGCGGCTTGTAGTTCAGAGCCGACAATGAATCGACATGTAACCGCTTCACTCCCGCCCAGCGTGGGCTTCTCTTCCAACTCAGACGGCCTCTGGGGAATGTAGTTCATCAGCGGAACCGGACGATTCACGCGCCTCGGACCGTGCGGTGTTTGTAAACTCCATCTCCCATGATGCTTTGCGCGTCTCCGCCAGTTTACATATGAGTGACAAGAACAGGCAGATTGTTCTGCTGCTGCACCGACTGTGGAGCTCAACAACACGTGGTCTCACCGAATATATGACTTTACCGTTTATGATTATTATTTATTTGTTTAGTTTCTGCTTTAAGGGTAACTAAAAAATGCTTAAAATTTGTTTTATAAAAACCGTGTTAGTTCCAGTTTAACAACAACAAAACAGTGAAATGACATGGCAATATTTCCCACAGCTCCTAAAAGTAATATTTAATAATTTTGTTCCAAACTGTTTGATCGTCACGTGACCAGAAGCATGTGAAATATACTTAATGAATCGGTTTATATCAGTAGGGTCAAAGTCTAACCATGGCCGCAGAAACCAGAGGTCAGGAGTTAAACTAAAGCTTCAACCTTCTTAACTCATTATTATCTGATATAAAAACGTGCAATATTTTCTTTACTTTTCCATATTTCTGTAGCTTCACGTCTGTAAATGTTAACAGCCTGCTGCTATAGCCTTTTCTGCAGTATTGCGTTTGCGCCGACATCAATAATCATACATGTTCCCATATGTTTGTCGTCAGATAACATTTCTTCTGGTTTTCTTTATTATTAGCTGGAAATCTGTTAATTCAGCGAACAATTTATCTTCTGTTTTCCAAATTGATATGAAGAAGCTGCAATTAAGTATAAATCTATGAGTGAAGTGAAAGTGCAGAAAACGCGTTTTTTTTTTTTACGGCAGCGTGTGCCTGACTCTGCGTTGTGTCTGAGCTGGACAAACTAACATCTCCAGATAAGATTTAATCGGATCAAATCTCTATTAGTCCAGTTGGATTTAGTTCTGGGATCCATTTCTGACCCATTTGCTGCAAACAGCCTCCAATAAATGAGACCAGGTGCAGCTGTTGCAGAGATAAAGATTAAACCATAATATTATTTGGTCGTGCTACAGTTTGGTGCCGTTTCTTCTCGATGCTTCATCCTTCCTTACTAACCGTAGTTCCCCGTCTTCTGTATCTTCATCCAGCCGACATCAGCCTGGCAGAATGGGGACGCAAGGCCATCGACATCGCAGAGAACGAGATGCCGGGCCTGATGAAGATGAGGGAGATGTACGGCCAGTCCAAGCCGCTGAAGGGCGCTCGCATCGCAGGCTGCCTCCACATGACCCTGCAGACCGCCGTGCTCATAGAGACGCTCACGGCCATGGGAGCTGAGGTGACGTCGCGTTTGGATCTGTGTTATGAGACGTTAGCTTGTTGCTTCACTCTAAGGCATTTGCAGGGGGACCAACGTATTGATCGTCATATTGACTCAGGCTGAGGGAGGTTTTCTGTATGTTGTCACTATCTCGATTACGTCTTTCCCACCTGAACCGGTCTCATCCTGCAGGAACCTGAACCAGCCGAGAACAACGACTGGTTCTCCTCCTCTAACGGGTTTCAGCCTGAATCTCTGCACAACTGGATGTATAACCGCTTTCACATCCAGCCAGAGACTCATGCATGTTTTTATTAGTTCCTCAGCCTTCGTAGTTGGCCACTAGGTGACAGCATGGAGGGACATGTTGGATGTGTTCAATGCTCCTTGAGGCGTTGCAGCTCAGCTGCTGGTGCTGCTGCTGTGTCATAAGGAAGCAGAGAGAGACTGACGCTGGTCTGCACTGAGAATCTCCATCATCTCAGAGTTCTCAGAGTCATTATCAGCGCCCACAGTCACGCTGACCAATCAGTGATCCAGTCCTGGTTGCTGTTTACGCTCCAGCCTGGAATTATTCACACTCTGGCAGGTTTAGGGTTAAAGTCGTCTTTTAGTTTTGTTACAGAAACAAATTTGTGGGTTAGGGTGATGGTACAGAGTTATTTAGAAAGTTTTTATTTATGGAGGTGACATTCCCTCATTGTTTTTGTTTCATTGAATTGTTGTCAGGAAAACTTCTAGGCTGAATGAAATGATTCCCGACCAGATGTATGAATAATTATGAGCTGTCCTGTATATTGATGTGACCCAGATATGTGCTGCTTGTCTGTTAACGTTGAGTGATCTGCCGGGTTCTGGTTGATGACCTCCTCCTTCACAGGTTCAGTGGTCCAGCTGCAACATTTTCTCCACCCAGGACCATGCTGCCGCCGCCATCGCCAAAGCCGGCATTCCAGGTACCAAACCCCCCCCCCCCCCCCCAGTGGCTGCTGTGTGTAACTGTGTGTCCAGCAGGAAGTAAGAGCATGGCTGTGTTTCTCCAGTGTACGCCTGGAAGGGCGAGACGGACGAGGAGTACGTGTGGTGCATCGAGCAGACGCTGTACTTCAAGGATGGTCAGCCCCTCAACATGATCCTGGATGATGGAGGAGACCTCACCAACCTGGTCCACCAGAAGCACCCCAAGCTGCTGGCAGGTTGGTCTTCCTGCTGGTTAACCCTGGAGGCTCATTGTTCCCCCTGATCTGCAGGTGGATGGAAGGAGCTCCAGGTTCCCTGGGTTCAGCCAAGTTAATCTTAAATCCTACAGAACGCCTTGAAGAAAATAGTCAACCACAATCATTCATTCACCTTATTCAGGCCAAACTATAAATCCATAACCAGCAGCAGTGACATTACTCTGTATAGAAACAAACCTATAAGGCTTGAAGACAGCTACTGTGACATTGTTGGGGTAAACGGTGTGCAATCAGTGTCTGGTTTAAAATATTTAGAGACTAAGACTAAGGCATCAATTATTAATCAGATTGTACAAGATTTGTTCACAATATGTCAACCTTCCAGCCTATTTATTATGGGTTCAATGCACCTCGTCCTCCATGATGGATGGGTTCAATGCACCTCGTCCTCCATGATGGATGGGTTCAATGCTCCTCGTCCTCCATGTTGGATGGGTTCTATGTTCCTCGTCCTCCATGATGGATGGGTTCAATGCTCCTCGTCCTCCATGTTGGATGGGTTCAATGCTCCTCGTCCTCCATGTTGGATGGGTTCTATGCTCCTCGTCCTCCATGATGGATGGGTTCTATGTTCCTCGTCCTCCATGTTGGATGGGTTCAATGCTCCTCGTCCTCCATGATGGATGGGTTCAATGCTCCTCGTCCTCCATGATGGATGGGTTCTATGTTCCTCGTCCTCCATGATGGATGGGTTCAATGCTCCTCGTCCTCCATGTTGGATGGGTTCAATGCTCCTCGTCCTCCATGTTGGATGGGTTCTATGCTCCTCGTCCTCCATGATGGATGGGTTCTATGTTCCTCGTCCTCCATGTTGGATGGGTTCAATGCTCCTCGTCCTCCATGATGGATGGGTTCAATGCTCCTCATCCTCCATGATGGATGGGTTCAATGCTCCTCGTCCTCCATGTTGGATGTGTTCAATGCTCCTTGAGGCGTTGCAGCTCAGCTGCTGGTGCTGCTGCTGTGTCATAAGGAAGCAGAGAGAGACTGACGCTGGTCTGCACTGAGACTCTCTATCATCCAGAGTTCTCAGAGTCATTATCAGCGCCCACACAGGATGCTGCTTCTGTCTTGATCTCCTTCCTGACCCTCACCTACTGACCTCTCTCCTCAGGTATCCGCGGCGTGTCGGAGGAGACCACCACAGGTGTCCATAACCTGTACAAGATGTTGAAGAAGGGCGAGCTGAAGATCCCTGCCATTAACGTCAATGACTCCGTCACCAAGGTAACTGTGGGAAACTTGTCCTGTAGGACTGCTATTGTCCTTCACCTCCTCATCATGTCCTCCTCCTCCTGCAGAGTAAGTTCGACAACCTGTATGGCTGCAGAGAGAGTCTGATCGACGGCATCAAGCGAGCCACCGACGTCATGATTGCTGGGAAGGTGGCCGTGGTGGCGGGATACGGCGACGTCGGGAAAGGCTGCGTTCAGGCCCTGCGGGCCTTCGGCGCCCGCGTCATCGTCACAGAGATCGACCCCATCAACGCCCTGCAGGCTGCTATGGAGGGTAGGAGACCCCAAACAGGATGTGGAGCTTTTAGCCTTAAAACCTGAGTAACGTGAAGGTCCTGGTCCGTAGGATACGAGGTGACCACCATGGATGAAGCCTGTAAGGAGGGAAACATCTTCGTCACCACCACTGGCTGTGAAGACATCATCCTGGGACAGTAAGTCGGCCGTTTCCTCCTCGTTCCCATCGCTGGGGTCTTTGTTCACAGCCAGGAATGACTTCCTGTCTCCTCTTCAGTCACTTCCAGAACATGAAGGACGACGCCATCGTCTGTAACATCGGACACTTTGACTGTGAGATCGACATGAGCTGGCTGAACAAAAACGCTGCTGAGAGGATCAACGTCAAACCTCAGGTAGAGGAGAACTTCTGGGGTCAAAGGTCACAGTTTATTGTCTGAAAGGTTTTTATGCTACATTAGACAGTCAGTAGAGGCAGCAGTAGGTAGTCTGGGATTGGCTGACCAGGGGAACATAGTGGGAAGAAGCTGGTTTCTCACAAACCATGATTAATAGCCTTAAAAATGAGTCATAAATTTATGGAAGCCTTAAATTTTAGTTATTGATGTGTTTTTAAAATGCTTTCCTCTATCAAAAGTCGACTTGTGTACACAAATAATATTAGCACTGGGCGATACGACCTCAAATCGATATCGGAACCACAAAAACTGGTCCGATGGTTCAATCTTCGACCTGGAGGCAGTGGAACAGGTGACGTGGAAACTTGTAATGTGGACGGCGGCTACGGAGCAGAACCTTGTTTGTTGGAGACCAGCAGTGGTGAACTTTGTATTGAGACGACACAAAGTGGAGGCGTGTCTCCTTAAACCCTCTGTGTGGAAACGACTCTGGGACGGGTTCATCTGCACAACACCTGCAGAGACAAAAACCAGGGGCTTGTTCCTCTGGACACCCTGATGCAATCAGGCTGGAACCGTTTGGAGCCAAATACTGGGTGGAAACGGTTTGCAGAGGACTTGCGACGCGCCCTCTGGAGACAGCAGCCTTCCTGGAGACAGCAGCCTTCCTGGAGACAGCAGCCTTCCTGGAGACTGCAGCCTTCCTGGAGACAGCAGCCTTCCTGTAGCCCGGGCAGTTGGCCAGTCGCTGCCTTTAAGCTTTGAAGTCTACCTCAGAAATCCACCTGTACTGATAAGCAGATATCTGGTTATCATGAGTCTTTCCCCCTTTTAGCCGTTCTCTGGGTAGAAAACCTGTGATTAATTGATTAATTGCATTCAGAGACCAGCTGAAGGAGGAGATGATCCTACAGTCATTGGTGAGGTGTTGGCAGCTGTTCGTATGAGCCGCTGTAGCTTAGCGTAGCTCGTAGCTGAATTTTTACTCTGACCCGTCAGGATCATTTCATTTGCGAGGAAGCGGTCAAGAGTGCACAGAGAAACGCACACAGGCGAGACGGTTTTACACAACAGAAGCGGTTAAAGCTTCATAAATATGGAGACTAAAAAAAAAGATTATAAAACAAACAAACTTGCCTTGAAATTCTTCTTATGAATTTATCAGTTTAAGCTTCAGATAACGTTCTTATTTGACTGGAGTTTCAGACATTTATCCAGTAAACTGAAAACCTGCTGAGCACGATGTAACTTTTGAATAATGTCGGGCTGTAATCAGGTTCTTAATAAGCTGTCAATCCAAATGTACTCTTTGGGTCGGGCCGGGCGTTTAAAGCCTGATTACAGCTCATACTGAAGTCATACTTGGTCATAACCCGTTTCCTGCCACTTGAGGCGTTGCAGCTCAACTGAAAGTGTTGCAGCTGTGTCATGAGGCGGCGGAGAGAACCAGCTGGTGGTTTGGACCGGGCCTCTAGAACTCTGTAGGGACTCTGAGTCCTGCTCACCATAAACACTGTGTCTACAGCCGTGTTTCTGCAGTAACTGTAAACTCTGCAGCTTTAGGTTCTGATCCGCTTCGCTCCTCCTCAGGTGGACCGCTACCGTCTGAAGAACGGCCGCCACGTCATCATCCTGGCAGAAGGCCGGCTGGTCAACCTGGGCTGTGCCATGGGCCACCCATCGTTCGTCATGAGCAACTCCTTCACCAATCAGGTACTGTTCGCTGGGAGGAAGCTGAGGAGGAGGAGGCTGCAGCGTTCTGATTATGGTTTGTTCACCAGGTTCTGGCTCAGATCGAGCTGTGGACAAACACGGCCAAGTACCCACTTGGAGTCTACTTCCTGCCCAAGAAGGTCAGCAACAGCAGTCAGAATATTTGTCCTGGTTACATTTAAACATGGAGCGTCATGTCTTCTGGTGTTTGTGTCTTGCAGCTGGACGAGCAGGTGGCCGCCGCTCACCTGGACAAGCTGGGAGTGAAGCTGACCAAACTGTCAGACAAACAGGCCAAATACCTGGGCCTGCCCACCCAGGGGCCCTTCAAACCGGACCACTACCGCTACTGAGCGCCCTGGTAGCCTGAGGAGGAGGAGGAGGCGGAGCGGTGGGATGGTGGTGGAGCCACATCTCAGGGATGCAGGCAGTTTTTCCTCATGACTTCACCTTTCTACCAAAGCCTGAAGATGTTAGATGTGAGAACCAGAGCAGAAAAGCTCATCAGAGGTAGAAGCTCCAAACTAAGAGGTCCACCAGGCAGAAAACTTCAGAAAAAAGCCTGATGGTTTCCTCTGCGTCTCCTCGCTCTCATCCCAACTCTTCTGAAACACAAAGTGCTTCGTGGCTCTGAGATAATTCCTCTAGTCTAATGTCATTCCCTGTCCGTTGAAGGAATCCCAGAAAGCCTGGATGTTCGTCTGGAAGCCACTTCAGATGAAACTTGACGTCTAACGGTTCTGTGTGCTCTGGTCATACCTCATTTACACCATTTCCTTTTAGCACTTAGTTAAACTGTCTCTGCGTTCTGTGGGGGTTTCTTTTGCTTCAGCTAGGAGATGTAATGCTGCCAAATCCATCACCAAAGGAACTGCTAGCCTTCTCAGTTTGTTTTTAGTTCAGATGTAATTTTTATTTAATTAGATCCTCCGATCTGTGCGACCAGCCGGGTTTGTCTAATCTGAGGTCAGTAACTGGTTGAAGTGGTCGTCTCTGTTGATGGTTACAGCTTGAAGCTCTGATGCTTGAAATGGTGAATTCATGTGAAAATGATGAATAAAATACATTTTTAAAAAGGGTTCCTTCCTTTGTCTGATTATTTCAATCTAAAGTAGAACTAGCATGAAATTCCCTGCAACGTTTGGGGCCCTTTTTAGCTACACTCTAAGTACCTTAATACTATATCATAGGATGGGTTGCCGTAATTCAGCGTTGTTGTAGAATTGCAGGTGTGATGAGGTAGCCCTTCTGTTAGCATTAGCACAGAATGACCGGGTTTTGTAGAGTGGGGCTAAGCTATGAGCTTCTGTGGTCAATGATAGACACTCCACCTAATGTCCCACTCAATCCGGATGATTCTACGGTGGATGTTGTCTGTCAAGGCCTTTTCCTTGCCCTCTGCCTCTCCTATAGCTGTAAAGTCTTGTCTTGGACAGGAGCAGACGCCCTGTCCTGTCCCACTGCATTAGGAATGAGAACCAGAGCCGTTCTGATTCTGGGGACTCACTGGGTGGGGCTGCAACTGCTGCGTGTTGCAGGGGAATAAGCTTTGGTATCTTTTTGTCTCTTTTCCTTCTTGGGAGCAGTTTCTGCTCTCCTGAGCAGAGTGTGACATTAGTGACAGTCCACACTGGGGGGGACAAGTCATTTTCCTCTCTGGATGCTTGATGTTGGGGCACTGGGGCGGTATGTTGTCCATGGTGTGGTTGATATGCAGGAGAGGCGGGGGTCAGGTCAGCAAAAGAGGAAGACTTTTTATCACATCTCAATGATAAATCAAAAAACAATAACTAAGAATGACACCCTAGAAACGATCCTAATGAGGAGACAGGAAGTATATAAAAATAAGCACCATCTTATGCATTACAATTCAGTAAATCAGCTTTTCAACAAAATTATTTAATCTATGCATGCTTCTTGATGACAATGATCTGAAACATACAGGTTGCATTCAAAAAACCCCGGGGGCGTAAGATAAACCTCCAACGTATGGCCGTGTTTGCGTCTCTCACGACTGCGGCTGAAAAAGAATGCGGCGGCCCCTATGCCCCCAAGGTGGCCCTTCTGTCTGGGTCCCCGTCAGTCAGGATGCTTAAATTATTACAAAACACAATATTAGGCTGTATCAGTCAAGTACACAACAAAAATTGAAACATGTACTCTTCCCTTAAACGAGGCTTGCGTCCACCGTGTGAACCCCTAAATCAAAGATCACTCAGCGGGAACTTTCTCAGCATTTTGGAACTAATCTCTCATTTTGGTGAATTTCTTAGTAAACGCATGAAAAGCTGGGCAGGAGGAAGTAGTATTATGAAAGTAACTGTATTCTGAATACCATGTTTAAAAATAGTAACTGTAACCGAATACAGCTACTCATAATTTGTATTCCAAATACGTAACACTGGTACATGTATCCCGTTACTACCCAACACTGTTTATTAAAGGAATCCTGTCGACAGTGGAGCCTCTAACCAAGTTATTGGAGCAAAAAGAAAAATTAGATACAACACATCAAAAGAGAATCATAATTTGTATTTAATCAGTTTGTTATTCAGACTCTATTGATTATAAATTTCATAAACTGGTCTCATATTCTGATCTGTGTTTGTGCATCAGGTGAGCTGGCAGACATGATGTGAAGTATGGAGACCCCTGGAGTCAGTGGCCAGTCAGAGAGGAAGGTAAAGATCTCCAGTTCAACTCCACATCATCCACTTCATGTCACATTTAGTTTGTAGCATCTGGACAGATTATGAAGCTGAAAACAACCAGATGATCAGATCAGATCATCTCCAGATTCAATCTGATCAATCAGGTTTTATTTGGACTTTGTGTTCTTCATGCTGAGAACATCAGAGCTGCTGTTTGATCACAGAGATCTTCATCGGGAGGAGTTTTAGTTTATCCCACTTTCTGAAGTATGGAAACATCTTATCATTGAAGGTCTGTGTGAAGGTGTGTATGTGTGTGTTAGTATCCAGATCAGAGAACGACAGCTTTCCTCTGTCCCAGTCCAGATTCACTCTGATCCTCTGGAGATTCTTCTGGACTGAGATATTTATGGGAGGAGCTGGTGGAGACAATTTAAAATATGAATATCCAGAAAAGCCCAAAACCAACAATCCAGATTTAATGCCTCCCTTCCTCTCTACAGACTCTGCTATCACACCAAGTTCCCAGAATTCACAGCCTCCAACATCAACATCCCAGCTGTGGTTTCCTGACTTAAAGCCCTCAGAACTCAGAAGAGAAGGTAAATAATCAAACCTCTCTGGATTATTAGGAAGCTGCTGTTTCTCTCCTACAGTCCAACAGGTCAGATCTACAGACAGGAAGAGTTCTGAACCAGCAGTGTTTGGGTCTAGGATGAGAGGAGTGTAGGACACCTTGTTCTTCATGTTGCTCCAGATGTTGAAGGCCAGGTTGCCCAGATGTTTGGCCTGGTCTATCAGAGCTCCTGAGGGCAGCTGTGGATCCTCCAGCAGGGGGCAGCGCTGGACTCTTTCCACTGCAGCCTTGTAGTTGTGCAGGAATGAGACGTCTTCAGCTCTCAGCTCCTCCTCTGTGGCTCTGACTGTGTCTGAAAGAGCTGCTATCTCTCTGCTCAGAGCCTCCATCTTCTCCTTCATCATCCCACTCTTCTTCTCCTCTTCCTCCCTCAGTGCAGCCAGCCTGGCCTCCTCTTCCTCTGCTAGAAACTGATGAAGCTTCTTAATTACTTTTCTTATGTGTCTGGTGGGGATGTTGGAAGCCCAGTGTTGTAGGGTTCTGATAACGTCTACATCCTTCTACATATATTACATTTTGATTCAGCTCATATGTTCTGCTCAGACAGTCAGTTAGCAATCCTGCTCCTACCTGATTGTCCCCCTCCCCCATTTTATGTCAAGGTGTTTTGAGTGAAGTGGCTCTGCATATCCCCCCTCCTGTGGTGTCCCAGTGATTGCCCCGTTTACATAACAAAAGGAGGGTTCACAGGGGGCCATCCAGCCTTTCGGCTTACCTGTGGGCTTTATAGGTAGAGCAAAAAATCCTGGGTCTTCTAGTGTTAAACTGCTCCTTAATCTGCCTCTCTGTGTGTCGGGCCTGGACCTTCATGTGTTCTGCTGTCTGATCAAACTCTGCTGTAAGAACGTCTCACACAGGTTCTTCAGAACCAGATTAGAAGGTGGTTCCTGTCGTGAAGATCTTCTCTTACAAACTGGACACTCTCTTGCTGGTTTCTCTCTCCACCAGTCCTTCAGACACTCCTTACAGAAGCTGTGGCTACATGATAGAAGAACCGGATCCCTAAAGACGTCCTTACAGACGGGACAGCAGAGATCCTCCTCTAATCTGGAAGCCATTTAGTCTCTGAGTGAAGCTGAAAACACAGAAGATCCAGTCAGTCATGGCTCCCCTCCCTCCTCTACTAACTTCCCTCAAAGTGACTCTGAGTGGTGTTCTTGGTCCAACTCACCTTCAGTGTGTGGAGTGTGAGCAGCTTGAAGCAGCAGTGTTGGAGGTTTCCTCTTTTCTCTCCTGCAGCTGGACTCAGTCAGAGGAAGCTGCTAGTTTGGTCTAAAGGTGAATCTGATCGTCTGGGAGACTCTCTGCAGGAACCAACAACCACAAACTGTTTCCTGCCTTAGTTCACCTGTAACTGTGGTGTGTTTCATTCCAAAGTCCAGGATTCAACCTCTGAGCTGCTATAAAAGTCATTAATTAACAGGTTTTCTTGTTCAGATCAGATCCTGTAATAAAGAAAGTAGAATAAACTGCAGCCTGTTCAGATTTCAGCGATCTGACTCCAGATGAAGTTTGGAGAACCTAGTGAGAAGATCACCCAACATATCCAGGAAGTCTATTTGGTAACTAGAACTGAGATCAAATCTCTATTAGTCCAGTTGGATTTAGTTCTAGGATCCATTTCTGACCCATTTGCTGCAAACAGCCTCCAATAAATGAGACCAGATGCAGCTGTTGCAGAGATAAATGAATATTAAACCATAATATTATTTGGTCTTGCTACAGTTTGGTGCCGTTTCTTCTCGGTGCTTCATCCTTCCTTACTAACCGTAGTTCCCCGTCTTCTGTATCTGCACCCAGCCGACATCAGCCTGGCAGAATGGGGACGCAAGGCCATCGACATCGCAGAGAACGAGATGAAGATGAGGGACATGTACGGCCACAGCATGCTTGTTCTTTGTGTTTATTATATTTATATTGGTGTATTACTCCCACTGACTGGAATGGAGTGTGGACCAGACCCCCCCCCCCCCCCCCCCCCCACACACACACACACACATTAGGCTGGAACTTAGTTTGTGTTGTAATCTGTCTTGGATGGCCCGTTATCAGTCTGCCCTCTGGTAACAGGTCTGGTATGTCTCTCCTTTGTCTTCTAGAACCCCCAGTTGGTCGTGGCAGATGGCCGTACTGAGCCAGGTTCTGGTTCTGGTTCTGCTGGAGGTTTCTTCCTGTTTCAAGGTGTCCTTAAAAACTTTATTCAGTTAAATCTGGATTATTATTTACAGCTAATTAAGCTCCCTTTGTTCATAAGTGGAACCACTTCCTCTCCTGTACTGTGTTTTCATCAGGACCATGATGGTGGACCAAAGGTTAAAGGTTAACCTCAGAACAACACATCTGTTTTATTTACACTGCATCCATTTCACCACCAGATGGCAGTATTCTCTCTCTGAATCCTGGTGTTTGTGTCATTTAATCTTCAGCTGCTGAAAACCTCATCTAGAGCTTATCCTGGGAACATTGTTTTTATCTGGGATTTAGTTAATGAGAGAGAAACTCTAACCCCTGATTCTGGTTTTACTGAAGCTGTAGACACGGATTGGACATGATTTATCTAAAATGCTGAATAACCTTTACCTATGATTTTATACGTTAAAATGTGTGTTTTATAAGTTTAAGATGATCTTGTTAGGAGTCTGTGAGTGTGTGCTGGGTATATGGGTGTCCCTCTGCATCTCCTTACCTTTCTCCACCGGCGTTCCTCATTTCTTATTTGTGCATCCTGGTTTTCCTTTCCTCGCTTCCTTTCCTCGTGTCTTAGCTCCACCTCTTCAGGATGCGAGGGAAGGACACAGGGAAAAGACGCGAGGACGGAGGAATGGAAGCAAGTGAAATGATAAATCCTCGCTCCCTTTAGCGTCACCTTAAAAGCGTCGTCAAGTAATGATGACTCTGCACCGCTACAAGTACTGAACACATTAAAAAGAATTAACTACAGGACTAATTTTAAATCATTCTCTATTCCCCATTTATATACATAAGAGGCATAATTAAACAATTAAAAACACGTAAAAGCAAGCCAGAAAAATCAAGAAACGTAATAAACATAATTAAAACTGTACTGAAAAGTACACATTATACATCGAAATCAAAGGCACTGTCAAAAAATAACCCACATTCATGCTTAATACTCACATTTATGTGTGTTTGAATTTTCTGCCATGGTTAGCACTTGGAGCAGATGTGAAGGGGGAGGATACACCTGTGTATCCTCGCTGATCGCTCCTCATGAAGCCTCCTCGATTCTCACTTCCTTGCGATGCAATTAGAGAATTTAGATGTCCTTCAAGATGGCTGAGCTCGATCGGTTTCCGGGTCATGGGATGTAGGACGGAGGAGAGAGGAGACGAGGAGATGAGGAGGGATACTGAGAAGCACACAGGGTGTGATTGGCCGGTGTGGCACCAGGTGTTCTCCATCAGACTCATCACTGCTCCTGGTCCCAAGCAGAGCGCCTCCTGGAGGCTGAAGACTGCTGGTTCTTGCTCCTTAGCGTGGTACACGGCCAACCTTAGGCTTGTGCTTCGTAGCACAATTATTCCCAGTCCTTGCTAAGAAGTTAACTTACCTTCTCTGTCTTCCTGGTAGATTCACTCCACATCATTCTCCGTCTCTATTGATAGTTCCTCTTTGTCGATCCAACCGCTTCACTCCTTCTATATTCCTCCATCGTCTGTTCCAACGCTGTTCAAGCTACGTTTCCATTACCCATGAAATTGCGCAAATTGTAGTTGTGAAAATAAATTAGCCTAATGGAAACACGGCAATTTAGAAAAAAACTCACTTAGATGACGAAGTAGTAGTAGGAGGAGAAAGATGGTGCAACATGTTTGGGTTCACCAAGAGACTGAGTTCGTTCGTGATAAAGGCATAACTAATATATTAGATTCAAAACAGCGAAGAAACGCGAGCATTTACCAAGAACGCTCCCATGTAAAAGGGGATTGTCGCTCTAATGCCTCTCCAAGCCGTCTACATCTCCTCCTCATGGCTAATAATTAGCGCTAGTGCTGTGTCTGCAATATGAATATATCTACTGTAAATGTTCACATCGGTTGCCACTTTTCTTATTTGCATGAAAACCTGTGATTTAAACTGAGTTTGTTATTTAATGGAAACGCAGCGATTGTGAAACTGTGTTTTTTCGACACTTAGACAATATCAATAACGTTTTGCACATATTTGTAATGGAAACGAGCTTCAGTCATGAAAGACATCTACCATAATCACCACTGGACCCACTCCATTGGATTCCTCCCCTGTCAGCCTTCCCCCTCCTGGAAAACACAACCCAAATTTAGCGTCAATCCGTCCTGCGCAGCCACCTGCTTGTCCACCCTCCAATGCTCCAACGTGAAGAGAGCAGACTCTGGATCAGAACCACCAACTTACCAACCTGCAAGAAAAAACTCTGGATCAAAACCCCGACCTGCCATCCATCCCTAGCCAAACTCGTTCTACTACTTACCTCTTCTAAGGATTCACCCGCCGAAGAAGAACACCTGCTTCTGCTGCAAGATTCTTTGCTCAGAAAACTATTCCAGAAACCTGTCAGATCACTTACCTGTTTCCTTCCAGTCCATTACCTCCAGATGAGTTCAGGTCGCAGCTCTCTCAGGTCTCCATCTTCCTGTCAACAAGAAAACATTCTTAAATGGATTGCTCACTATTTAAGGTTGACGCCTGACATTAGTTTTACTTACTAAACATGAGGCAACTTCAAAATAAACATTTAGCTCTGAGCTAAGATAAGGTTAATATTTAGCTTGTGGCTTCAATATTTTATTAAAAAGATAAATATTTAGTTGTAATCAGACATTTATAATATAACCATAAGGGGTCACAAGCCAGTGATTTCTTGTGCCGGTCCCAAGTCCAGATAAAATACAGAGAGTTGTGTCAGGAAGAGCATCCGATGTAAAACCTAGTCCAAATCAACTATGTGAATCACAAACATGAACTCCATACCGGATCGGTCGAGGCCCGGGTTAACAACGACCGTCATCAGTGCTGTTGACCTACAGGGCGCCGGTGGAGATTGGACTACTGTTGGTTGAAGGAGGAGAGGAGGAAGGCAAGGTGGCAAAGGCCAAACAAAGGGTGGATGACCTGTATGCTAGATTGGATAGTAAGAAGGGAGAGAATGATTAGTAAAGGTTGGTGAGGCAGAGAGACAGAGATGGAAAGGATGTGCAACAGGTAAGGGTGATCAAGGATAGGGATGGAAATGTACTTACAGATGCCAAGAGTGTGATGGGAAGATGGAAATAGTTCTTTGAAGAGCTGATGAATGAGGAAAATCAGAGAGAATGTAGAGAAGAAGAGGTGGCTGATGTGGATCAGGAAGTTCCTGAGATTATTAAGGATGAAGTGAGGAAAGTTTTGAAGAGGATGAAGATGGTGAAGGCAGTTGATCCTGATGACATACCGGTGGAGGTATGGAAGTGTTTAGGAGAGGTGGCAGTAGAGTTTCTGACTAAGTTCTTCAACAAGACCTTAAAGACTGAGAAGATGCCTGAGGAATGGAGGAAAAGTGTTCTAGTGCCGATCTTTAAGAACAAGGAAGATGTACAGAACTGTGGCCACTACAGAGGATTAAAGTTAATGGTCGTACAATGAAGCTGTTGGAAAGAGTGGTGGAAGCTAGGCTTTGGTCAGAAGCCAGCATTTGTGAGCAACAGTACGGTTTCATGCCAAGAAAGAGTACTACAGATGTTATTTTTGCTTTGAGGATGCTGATGTAGAAGTACAGAGAGGGTCAGAGGGAGCTGCATTGTGTCTTTGTAGATTTAGAGAAAGCAAGATAAGAGCTGTGGTTTTACATGAGGCAGTCTGGAGTGGCAGAGAAGTATGTTAGACTGGTACAGGACATTTATAAGAGTTGTGAGACAGCAGTGAGGTGTGCTGTAGGAGTGACAGAGGATTTCAAGGTGGAGGTGGGACTGCATCAAGGATCGACTCTGAGCGTCTTCTTGTTTGCTTTGGTGATGGACAGGCTGACGGATGATGTTAGACAGGAGTCTCCATGGACTATGATGTTTGCAGATGATATTGTGATCTGTAGGGAGAACAGGACGGGGGTGGAGGAAAAGTTAGAGAGATGGAGGTATGCACTAGAAAATACAGGAATGAAGATTAGCCGTAGCAAGACCGAATACATGTGTGTAAATGAGAAAGACACAAGTGGAACGGTGAAGTTACAGGGAGTGGAAGTGAAGAAAGTAGAGGACTTTAAGTACTTATAGGGTCAACGGTCCAAAGCAATGGAGAGTGTGGAAAAGAGGTGAGGAAGCGTGTGGAAGCTGGTTGGGATGGGTGGAGAAAAGTGTCAGGTGTGATAAAAGCAAGAAGCAAGAAGTAAAAGGAAAGATGTAGAAGACAGTAGAGAGACCAGCGATGTTGTACGATCTAGAGACAGAACCAATGAGGAAAAGAAAGGAAGCAGAATTAAAGGTTGCAGAACTCAAGATGTCGAGAATCTCTGTGGGAGTGACGAGGACAGACAGAATGAGTCCATCAGAGGGACAGCTCATGTTAGATGTTTTGGGGATAAAGTCAGACTGAGATGGTTTGGACATGATCAGAGGAGAGACAATGATTATATCTGTAGAAGGATGCTGAGGATGGAGCAGGAGGCAGAGAGGAAGACCAAAAATCAGATTTATGGATGTGGTGGAGGAGGGCATGAAGTTAGTTGGTGTGAGGACAGAGGATGCAAAGGATAGGATTAAATGGAGACAAATGATTCGCTGTGAAGACCCCTGAAGGGAAAAGCCGAAAGAAAAAGAAGAATCAGACATTTATAAATTAATAAACAAAATAGATGCAAATCTGACTATTTCTGACTGCATAACTCTACAAGTGACACTGTAAATTAACCAACAGCCAAATGTTTGTATTTTAAAGAGCTGTCTTCATCCTGATCACAATTTTACATTTTGATTTTGGGAGAGACGAGAACAGATATAGAAATAGACGTCCTCCAGCTAGATCCCTTTGAGACGGTTGCTTTTAGGTGGGTAGGACACTTTACCTGGAGAGCGCCGTTAAACTTATTGACATCACTGTCTGCCTGCCAGAGTACGAGACTTTGCATACGGGTCATCATCCTGAAAAGGAATGTTGTAATTTATACTTGTGGGATTGAAGTTTGTCTGATTTACAACATTAGCAATAGCTATGAATAACAGCTTAATATTAATACAACTATTGATTAAATTCAATACATTAATGTATTAATTAAATCTAAACTGGGACACCACTCCTGACAATTTAGGAGAATGTTAATATAATCCAGAAAAATTTTGTCTCTTTGAAACAGGGGTAAGTTCAGATGCTGTAACACTAATTTCACACAAAATTAATGAAACAGAGGACCTTCTCTTTAAATTATAACAGGATTTATTAACACAATCGATTAACCTTACAGCCAACTCACTGTGTCAACAGCCAAAATATGTATTTAAAATATGTATTCGACTAACTAATATTAGAAAGTGGATCGAACACTGACAGAAAGAGAGAAAACAGCTTAATGAGCATCAATAGGATGTGTGTGTGTGTGTGGGGGGGGTTCAATGCTTATCAGTTCGCAGGTGGTCTGAAGTTAAGACAGAGATTTAATGGTATTAGTTCTTAGCAGACCATGAAACCACATCATGCCAACAAAATGAAGGCAGATTACAAAGATAGAAGATATAACACTGTTTTTAGCAAGAAGCAGAGAACACAGAAACAAGCATGCAACAGCTAAAAACTGATGTGCAGTGATGCTAATGAGCACATAGGGGTTTAACAATTTACAGATAAATCAATTAAACCAATTCACCCATTTCTAAACTCTTGTTTCAAAGCTTCTTTAGTAAAGACGCTTTGAAACAAGCCAAGACTCTTTACAGAAGCCCTACCCAGACAATAAACTAAATTCATCTAACTGGTGTTGACTTGGTCCACACTGCCAGTCCAAGGCGAATGATGGTGGAACGATCCAAACGGTGGCAAAGTCTGTTTAGGAACAGCGGTGCACACAGCTGGTTTTAAACGAACACGTTCAGATGCAGGCATTGACTTCAGTTGATCCTTTTTCACAAGCTGCCTTGGTAAAGCTCAGGTTCCAGCAGACTTCCCGGCTGTACAAAGTCAGGTAGCTTGGCAAAATAATGCTCAGGAGATTCAGTAAAGGGTTCTATCCTGGCCAGCAGGGTTGGAACCTAAAGGGGAAATTTTGCTTGCCAAGGTGTGATATCTCTGTTCACCCTGGCAGTGCGTGCGGAAAGCTAATGGCTTCTTTGTGCACAGTCCTTTTATGAGCTCTGCCTGTCCTCACTGGCCAAGGACCAATGAGAATGTGCCGAGGGCGGTGCAAGCTCTGTGGTCATAACTGGTCACCGACCAATGAGAAAGAGTTGAGGGAGGAGCAAAAAGATGCTGGGCACGGCGCATAATTAATGGTAAAGAATTCCAGGAACCAGTGAGACGGACTACTGATTTACTCTGGGCGGAACAAGCTGTTGATGGAGAACGTTAAGAATCTTGTACAGAGGTGGTGGAGTTCCACTCAGTCTAGTCTGTACAGGACCAATACTCAGAGAAGTTCATACTCTCTGAATAAAACCAATAATCCAGGTTTTGTTGAGAATGAGCAGCACAGACCTGATTTCATCTCCATGGTTGTCAGTGCCTTGCTCCCTGAAAACTAATGAGCTAATGGCTGATGGAGGCTGAGATACAACAGCCGGGGTGTCCTGCAGGTTCTGCAGACCTTTGGAAATCCTCCGGGAACCACTGAGGCATCATGGAAGTCATCTCCAAAGGTCACTGATGGAGAACATGTAGGGTTAGCAGGTTACACACTATCCCCATTGGTTGTCTGGACAAAGACCTGCCATCAGTATCTGTTTCCAGTGAGAGGAGGGACAAACCCGGCACAGGTCTCCAATCCATCACATAGAGACAGACAGGACAGTCTAGAGAGACCAAGTAAGCTAACCATCATGTTTGTTGACTGTGGGAGGAAGCCAGAGTACCCAGAGAGAACACATGCATCCATGGGGAGAACATCCAAACTCCCCACAGCAAGACCCCAGGCTGGGATTCAAAGCCATGACCTTCTTTTTGCAACGTGTTACCAGCTGCTCCAGCCTCAATAACTGGTGGAAACGGGTCGTCACAGGGTCCTTCAGCAGGTCAATGATCCACTCAGATGGTTCAGAACCTCTTCGTCCTGGGCTGAAGAGAAGAGATGAAATGTCTCTGCAGGCATCACTGCTGTAGGTCCTGTAGAGGAGAAACCGCTGTGGTCCTCTTAGTGAAAAGGGATTGGAGGAAGTATTAACAACAGAGGGGAAAATCCTTCTACATCTTAATGTTTCGGTTCTAGTCTGTAGAGTTGTATATTATAGCTCATTATATGTAACTTCTATGATTCTTGGATCATCAAGAAACATAAACGGCATCAGATATTTTTCATTATTTTCTCTCTCAGCACTGCAGCGTTTGCAGAGGAGATAACTTTATTTCTAACGTATAAGGGATGATCTGTCTGCAGGTTTTTACTTCCACTCAGCATGGAGACGTTTAAGGAACACTAAAGCCTGGAAAGATTTATAGCAGGGCCACATTTTTATTTATAGCTACTTTTTTCTTTTTTTTTATTGAGAAATCGTTTTGTATCTGACGGGAAATGACAAACAAAAATGTTAGAATCTGAATTATTACTGGTCTTTCTCAGCAGTTACATAATTCTTGTGGTTCTGAACAATTTTCCTGGACGGTTCTGCCAGAATCCCTTCTGTTCTACAGCAAACTGCACATCTTTGTTCCTTTTCTGCTATCATACTCCTTAGTTTCTGGTTTTTACTGAAATGTTGACACTACCATCTGGTAAATGCATTTTCTTTAGTCTTGTTGGAAGTTTCAGCCCAGCTGGGATGGACTTTTTTCTTTCTGTGGTGTAATTTTCAGAACCAAACATCTTCTTTCAGAGGCAACTTTTCCTACAAATAAAATTAGAAGATGTGTACATTTATGATTGACGCCTCTGATGATTACAGGTCTAAATCAAACCCAGACTTTGATTACCTTGGGCGCTTTATCTGTAGCTGTATAACAGGAACTGTTAGGAATTTATGACACCTGGTGGCAATTAAACCATGAGGCAGAACATGCTTACCTGGCACAATAAGCAGTAATTACTTGGATTTTAGTTCATTTTTAAAACACGTTTCAGAAACTAGTAAAAGTGCTTCACATGATGATACATTACAGTGGCAAAAGAAAGAGAAGTTATGAAAAGCTGTAATCTGTACTAGAACCAATGATGTTCGATTGATTAGTACTCAAAGGCATCTCTAAACAGATTAGTTTTAGGTTTAGCTTTAAAGCAGTTCAGTGTTTCAGCAGCTCTGCAGTCATCAGGAAGTTTGTTCCAGATATGAGGAACATAGAAGCTGAAAGCTGCTTCTCCATGTTTGGTTCTGGTTCTAGAGATGATTAGTAAACTAGAGATGGAGGACCTGATTGGTCTGAGTGGTTGCTATGGTGACAGCAGGTCTTCATCTTACTTTGGTGCTAAACCATTCAATGATTTATAAACTAGTGTTGAGTCACACACAGCCATCGGGTGGCGTTAATCTGCACTCTAGCCCCACAGTAGGTGTGGGGTGGGGGGGCGGAGTCTATAAATCCAGCCCACTTCCAGCCGCTCTTCCTTCTGCGTGCTGCTTCGGCCGGGCGGAGAACACAGGACAATCTCCAACCATCTTCCTTCGCTGGTGGAGGGAGGCCCGGGTTTCTGGGAGAAATCCACTCCAAAAGAATCCAAAGACCACTCCACGAGAATCTTGAAATTTTTAAACAAATATGTTGTTTATCCCCAGAGTCTAATGAGACCCCTCTGAGTTTCAGACTGCTGACCGCTGAGAAACGGGAACTGTGAGCCACGTGTGCCGAGAGCTGAATTACCCAGAATCCGCATTTAGCCGCTGCCACCAATAAGAGGTGAATGCCGAACTGGAGATCTCCAAAAAGGTACTATTAAAAAGGTGGATGCCAATCAGCACGCAGCAAACCAGGATAAGCGGGAGCCAGGAGCTTCACACCGCTGCTAGTCAGATTAATGATCCTTTGTTAGCCTGCTGGCTAACACTACCTGGAGATCCCCCTTCCCTCATTGACGGGGAGCAACTCTGTGGACTTTAAACGTTCAGACGGATTGTTTGGGCACAGGAAAATTAGTTAAGATAACTAATTTTAGAGGTGTTTCTTTTTTATTGTTAACTTTTGAAGTTTCATCTACTATCTTTGGGTAAACCAGGTCTTGGCCTGAAACTTTAATAAGTGTTTTTCAGACAAAATAAGAATTTTCCGACAAAGAGACGATTTAAATCCTGTAATTTGAGCAACTCAATCAGACAGGAGTTTACCCCTTTTTGTTAAATGTTTAATAAATGTATTTTGAGCAGCTCCAAACGCCCATGTGTGTTATAGGGAGCTAAGCTAACATTAGCCTCGTGTTGGCCCAGGCCAGCACTCAGTGAATAAACAATCAGAGGTGCTCAAATAAAGATCCATTCAGAGAAGATTAAGAACAGAAACTAATCTAATTAGCCATGTCTGAGACCCCTTTTTCATCAAAATACTGTAACTAGATCGTTCACCTCAATGATCAATCCATGAATTAAGTAATTCTCCAAAGGTTAATTAATCTTATCCAGATGATTTTTGAACAAACATTTCTTGATCCAAAGAATGTTAATTTTACATTTCCTTGGTTTACACATAAATCAATGGTACTAAATTAGTTAAACTAATTACAATTAGTAAACTAATTTAGTTTTCATTCTTAAAAACATCCAAATTAATCCAGAACTGATATCAGAATCCATGGTTTCTCATCTTATTACATGTTCATCTTTTTGTGTTCTTTTATTTTAACTATTCATTTATTTTAATCAGTAGTGAGTTCTTTTACTAGCTTGAGTGATTAAATGTTTTTCTTTTCCATCTTCTGTAAATAAACTTTGTATTTTGGAAGTCACTGTGTCTTTTTGGTTCAGCACACACATATGGCAAAGTTAATGGTCAATAGCTCTGAGCTCTCCTGATCCCTCCTGTTCTATCTAAAATTTTGCCTCACTTTCCCCTTAAGATTTATGTTTAGACTTTTGTTTTTTTGCTGTTTTCCTCTTAACTTATGTGCCGAGCCTCTGGAACTACACTATTAAACAAAACTTTTTTAGTGGATCGCTTCCAAAGGACCTCTGTTAGACTGTGGATCAATATCATGGCATTTTACTAAGCTGAAAACTTGTGCCCAGCTACCTACTAAACCAGATAACCTTTTCCGGACACCTCTGAAAAGACTGTGTGGATTACCAAGATGGCATACTGCTCAGCCGAGAACTTTGATAAGCTACTCCAAAGACAGAATGCCCTGGAGGAAAAGCTCTGGAATATGGAAGAAAAACTACGCCGTTTGGAGATAAACTATGACATCAATGCTGGATATAACAATGAGACGACAATACAGACGAAGGAGCAACAACAACAGAAAGTCTACAGCCGAGTGAATTATTAAAAACTAATGTGTCACAACTGCTGGTAATGTTGAGCCAACTCAATATCTCAAACACCTGGATTTCTGGCCCAGTTCCAGAAGGTAAGGACGAACTTTTCTCTAGAATCAGATCTCTTCACAAATGGATGATGTTTCAGGCTGCCAGACTTTTCTCTAAGAAAACTTGTCAACCAGCACCGGTCTGGTTACCGAGAAAATAGCGTTCCGGTGATTATTAGTAATAGAAATTACAAAGGCAACCCCCCCGCATCATGTCAAATCTCATAAATATTGCCTGTCAGAATAACTTAAAAACTACCAATGAATCTCTTAAATTGGCATTACTCAATGTTCGTTCCCTATAAAATAAATATTTTTTAATTAATGACCTTATTACCAATCACAATGTAAAGGCTATGTTTTTGTATGAAACTTGGTTGGATGCAAATAATGAAAGAACCATAATGCTAGAAGCCACACCACCTAACTACGGCTTTCTAAATGAAAACAGGCAACAAAGAAGGGGGGGCGGTCTGGGAACTATTTTTTAAAATACACTGAACTTTAAACCACCCAAAGCGAGCTCAAACTTTCTTAACGATCTCAATGACCTTCTTTCTTTAATATGTATTTAATATGATAAACTAATTATTGTGGGGGATCTGAACATTCATATTGACAACCCCCAGGATAGACAGACTAAAATACTAAGTGATAATCTTCATAAGTTTGGTCTATCTCAACATGTCAAACAGCCGACACACAAACAAGGTCACACCTTAGACTTAATCATTAGCAAAGGACTTAAAATCTCTAACATCTCTGTAGTGGATGTTGCATTATCTGACCACTTCTGTATCTTCTTTGAAAGCATTATCCCGGCTAAACTATCCAATCAAAATGACCCCATAGTAAGAAAACGACCCCTTGTTGACAGCTTTGCTGAAATCTTTAAACAAATTTACTGCTCTACCTCACCCACCCAAGACCCTACCCCCCCCCCCCCCCCCCACTACCCAACACACACTCTGTTAACAACCTGGTAGATAACTTTTTCTCTAAAGTCTCAGACATCATTAATGCCATTGCTCCAATTAAAATAAAAATAGTCTCAGGTAGAAACAAGTCTCCATGGACCAGCAATCCTCTAGTACACAGCGAAAAAAGGGAGTGCCGTCAGGCCGAAAGAAAATGGAGGAAAACTCAACTTCAGGTTCACTATGAGATCTACAAAAACAGGTTGAACAAATATACCTTAACCTTGAAAACTGCAAGGGGATCATTCTTCTCTGAAATCATTAACAAAAACATTAATAACGCTCGGACCTTATTTGCAACAGTTGAAAGACTAACTATTCCCCCAGTGACAACAGCTCCTGAGCTACACTCCACTAGGGCCTGTAATGAATTTGCCAACTTCTTCACTGAAAAGATTCTAGAAAATTGGAAGATCAATCTGTAATTAGGAACCAACCCACCAACATTATCATTCCCACTTAAAAATAATGCAGATAAGATGTCTGATTTCAAAAAACTGAATCAATCACATCTTTAATAAATTATTAAACAACTGAACTCCTCCTCTTGCTGCCTCGATATCTTACCCACAGCTTTTTTAAAGAAAGTTCTCCCTGTCATTAAGTCGGATCTGATGCAAATAGTTAACGCATCCCTCCAGTCAGGTGTTTTCCTCCAGGCCCTCAAAACAGCAGTTATCAAACCCCTATTAAAGAAGAACAACCTAGATAATACATTGATGCAGAATTATAGGCCAATCTCTAATCTCCCGTTCATCAGTAAGATAATTGAAAAAGCTGTTAATCAACAGTTGAACACATTCCTGACAACAAACAACTCCTTAGATCATTTTCAATCTGGTTTCCGTGCTCAGCACAGCACTGAGACTGTCCTAGTCAAAGTTTTCAATGACATCGGCATAAATAAAGACAGCGGTAAAACCACAGTGTGTGTTCTGTTGGACCTCAGTGCAGCGTTTAACACTGTTGATCATACAATATTACTGGAATGATTACAGAGCTGGATCAGACTCACTGGTACAGCTCTTCAATGGTTTGAGTCTTACCTCAAGAATAGGAATTTCTTTGTGTCCATCAGAAATTTCTCATCAGAACAAACAGAAATCACATGTGGGGTCCCCCAGGGCTCCATCCTGGGCCCCCTCCTGTTCAATATCTATATGCTCCAACTAACCAAAGTTATAGCAGCCAATCAGATGAGTTACCATAACTATGCAGATGACACACAGCTATACATTACATTGTCACCAGGTCACTTTGATTCTATCCAGACCTTAAATGAATGCATTAAACAAATCAACGACTGGATGTCCCATAAATTTCTCCAGCTAAACAGAAAAAAAAAACAGAAGTAACTATTTTTGGACCTAAGGAGGAACGATCCAAAGTCAGCACACAGCTTCAGCTAATACAGCTAAAAACTACTCATCAGGCTTGTAATCTAGGTGTAATAATGGAATCAGACCTGAACCTCCAGGGTCACATAAAGGCAACAACAAGGTCAGCTTTCTATCACCTGAGGAACATTTCTAGGATTAAAGGTATGAGGGGCCGTATGAGACATTATTCAGAATAATCCTCTCACAAACACATGTTAAATCTAAGTCATTCAAACACTATAGTAAAACCCATCCATCCATCCATCCATCCATCTTCCTCCGCTTATCCGGGGTCGGGTCGCGGGGGCAGTAGCCTAAGCAAGGAGACCCAGACTTGCCTCTCCCCGGCCACTTGGGCCAGCTCCTCGGGAGGAATCCCGAGGCGTTCCCAGGCCAGCTGGGAGACATAATCTCTCCAACGGGTCCTGGGTCTTCCCCTGGGTCTCCTCCCGGTGGGACATGCCCGGAACACCTCACCAGGGAGGCGTCCAGGAGGCATCCTGACTAGATGCCCGAGCCACCTCAACTGGCTCCTCTCGATGTGGAGGAGCAGCGGCTCTACTCTGAGCTCCCTCCGGATGACCGAGCTTCTCACCCTATCTCTAAGGGAGAGCCCAGCCACCCTACGGAGGAAACTCATTTCAGCCGCCTGTATCCGCGATCTCGTTCTTTCGGTCACCACCCAGCGTTCGTGACCATAGATGAGGGTAGGAACGTAGATCGACCGGTAAATCGAGAGCTTCGCCTTTCGACTCAGCTCTCTCTTCACCACGACAGACCGGTACAGCGCCCGCATGACTGCAGACGCCCTACCAATCCGTCCATCGATCTCCCGCTCCATTTTTCCCTCATTCGTGAACAAGACCCCCAGATACCTAAACTCCTCCACTTGAGGAAGGACCTCATCCCCAACCCGAAGAGAGCACCCTACCCTTTTCCGACTCAAGACCATGGTCTCGGATTTGGAGGTGCTGATCCTCATCCCAGCCGCTTCACACTCGGCTGCGAACCGCTCCAACGAGAGCTGTAGATCACGTTCAGACGAAGCCAACAAGACCACATCATCTGCGAAAAGCAGAGACCCGATCCTGAGGTCACCAAAACGGATCCCCTCAACACCTTGGCTGCACCTAGAAATCCTGTCCATAAACGTTATGAACAGGATCGGTGATAAAGGGCAACCTTGGCGGAGTCCAACTCTCACTGGAAACGAGTCCGACTTACTGCCGGCAATGCGAACCAGACTCTGACACCGGTCATATAGGGACCTAACAGCCCGTCTATAGTGAAACCCTCTCATATAACATAGTGAAACCTTCTCATATAACATAGTGAAATCTTCTCATATAACATAGTGAAATCTTCTCATATAACATAGTGAAACCGTCTCATATAACATAGTGAAATCTTCTCATATAACATAGTGAAATCTTCTCATATAACATAGTGAAACCTTCTCATATAACATAGTGAAATCTTCTCATATAACATAGTGAAATCTTCTCATATAACATAGTGAAACCGTCTCATATAACATAGTGAAACCTTCTCATATAACATAGTGAAACCCTCTCATATAACATAGTGAAATCCTCTCATATAACATAGTGAAATCTTCTCATATAACATAGTGAAATCTTCTCATATAACATAGTGAAATCTTCTCATATAACATAGTGAAATCTTCTCATATAACATAGTGAAATCTTTTATTATAATATAGTGAAATCTTCTCATATAACATAGTGAAATCTTCTCATATAAAATAGTGAAACCGTCTCATATAACATAGTGAAATCTTCTCATATAACATAGTGAAACCTTCTCATATAACATATTGAAATCTTCTCATATAACATAGTGAAATCTTCTCATATAACATAGTGAAATCTTCTCATATAACATAGTGAAATCTTCTCATATAACATAGTGAAATCTTCTCATATAAAATAGTGAAATCTTCTCATATAATATAGTGAAATCTTCTCATATAACATAGTGAAACCTTCTCATATAACATAGTGAAATCTTCTCATATAACATAGTGAAATCTTCTCATATAACATAGTGAAATCTTCTCATATAATATAGTGAAATCTTCTCATATAACATAGTGAAATCTTCTCATATAACATAGTGAAACCCTCTCATATAACATAGTGAAATCTTCTCATATAATATAGTGAAATCTTCTCATATAACATAGTAAAACCGTCTCATATAATATAGTGAAACCCTCTCATATAACATATTGAAATCTTCTCATATAACATAGTGAAATCTTCTCATATAACATAGTGAAATCTTCTCATATAACATAGTGAAATCTTCTCATATAACATAGTGAAACCCTCTCATATAATATAGTGAAATCTTCTCATATAACATAGTGAAATCTTCTCATATAACATAGTGAAACCTTCTCATATAACATAGTGAAATCTTCTCATATAACATAGTGAAATCCTCTCATATAACATAGTGAAACCCTCTCATATAACATAGTGAAATCTTCTCATATAACATAGTAAAATCTTCTAGTTTAATATAGTGAAATCTTCTCATATAACATAGTGAAATCTTCTCATATAACATAGTGAAATCTTCTCATATAATATAGTGAAATCTTCTCATATAACATAGTGAAATCTTCTCATATAATATAGTGAAATCTTCTCATATAACATAATGAAATCTTCTCATATAAAATAGTGAAACAGTCTCATATAACATAGTGAAATCTTCTCATATAACATAGTGAAACCCTCTCATATAACATAGTGAAATCTTCTCATATAACATAGTGAAATCTTCTCATATAACATAGTAAAATCTTCTCATTTAATATAGTGAAATCTTCTCAAATAACATACTGAAACCCTCTCATATAATATAGTGAAATCTTCTCATATAACATAGTGAAATCTTCTCATATAACATAGTGAAACCCTCTCATATAACATAGTGAAACCCTCTCATATAACATAGTGAAACCCTCTCATATAACATACTGAAACCCTCTCATATAATATAGTGAAATCTTCTCATATAACATAGTGAAATCTTCTCATATAACATAGTGAAATCCTCTCATATAACATAGTGAAATCTTCTCATATAACATAGTGAAATCTTCTCATATAACATAGTGAAATCTTCTCATATAACATAGTGAAATCTTCTCATATAACATAGTGAAATCTTCTCATATAACATAGTGAAATCTTCTCATATAACATAGTGAAATCTTCT
>JAPXFQ010001374.1:600000-1000523 GCA_028564705.1 Apricaphanius iberus | reverse complement strand
CTTCTTCTTCTTCTTCTTCGTTTCTTAAAGGGCCTTTATTTTTATATGACACATAAAAACACAGAGATTAAATTATATATATATATATATATATATATATATATAAATTATAAATAAATATTAATATTCACCCTGTTCATCGTCTTCAATCACAATTGGAGAGTCTATGTGTGATAAAGACATGCAATTCGCATTAGTTATATATATATATATATATATATATATATATAGTGAATATATGTAATAAATCAACCCTGTTACCTGGTCTGCTTTCAGGTATAAAGTGTTCGGCGACGGGCAATCCCTGTGTTGTTGATGTAATTTCTAGCGTGTCACGAATATCGTACCAGTCTTAAAAGAAAAGAAAAAAAAAAAACAGATAGAAAATTGTTTTTTTTCCTCATTGTGTAAAAAAATAGCATATTATGTAAAAATAGAAATAGGGATTTTACCAACGTCCAGCGCTCGCGTTAATTCAGCATCTAGTTCTGGAGACATTAAAAAAAGTTGAATCGATGGTTTTAAATTATAGAGAAATAAAATAATCATGTTACTCACCTGCATCGTATTCTTGACTCTGATGTGCCTGGGCTTGTTCTAAATAAAAAGAACACACTCGTGTTTTTTAAAGATGATTTAAACCGTGCGGGTAACTTATTCATTATTATTTTTTACCCCTGTATATGATCATCTTTGCTCCGTTGTGATGGTAATGCTCTGTTTCCAGCGTTAAACGAGTTTCCAGCGTTAAAACGAGTTGGTCTTATAACACTGCTAAAAGCAAGGGGTCTGATCGGAACAGACAACCCGCAGGTCACACCCTGCTTTTCCCCCCATCAGACGAACATCCGTATAGAATTTCACCTTACCATTTGTTGTGCTCAACCAACAAACACATAACCATCTGTTGTGCTCAACCAACACACACCCGTATAGAGCTTCACATAAATATATTTTTTTTTTTGTTTGTTTTTTTGAGTGGGGTGCTGTCGATCAGACTCTCAACACCCCATCTGACAAAAACAGTCGTAGAGGAAGAATGGAGCTGTCACACGGAGACGCCAGTTTTTTTATAGAAACGGGATGGGGTGCATAGATGTGCGTAGCAAATCATTTTTTTTGAGTTTAGAGAAAGTCTAATTCTATGTTTTAATTTAAGTGTCAAGTAGAGAATCGTGCGCACACTGAGGAAGCGCGCTTTTCAAAATAAACCACATAGAAATGTTTTTTTTCACCATAGATAACACACAAAAAGTAGTTGATTTAGTATTTAAAACCCTAAAGGGATGCGTTTAAAGTTATTTTCAGAGTTGTTTTTAAAGGTATTAATAGTTTAATCATTATGCATTGGGAGATGTGTTTAAAGTTGCTTAAACTTTAGAGTTTAAACAAAGTTTAATTATCATGCATTGGGGGAATTTAGTATTTAGAGTCTATTGTTTAGAATAAAATAGACGCGCTTTGAGGAATTTGTTTACAATTGTCATGCATTGTGGAACTTTTGCTTAAAGTTAAGATTAAAAAATAAAACATGCTATATGTAGGGAATTTTGTTTAAAGTTACTTAGAGTTTAGAAATTTTATTTTAAAGATAGATGTGTTGTCACCTTTTTTTAGGCCGATCACAGATGAATCACAACACCGTCCGACTGGCTCTGTCTCTTTTCTAAAAGAAAAGAGTCCCGGTGGTTCTTTTTCTCTATTTAAAAGCAGAAAATCATCGACTCCACCTTTCCTAGCAAAATCACGCCTCAATACCAGTTTGACGAATGTTTGACATAAAGTTTTTGCCCGGGGGGTGAACCCTAACCCCCCTTCCTCCTCTGGAGATCCCCCCTCCCTCTCCCACCTGTTAACCCCCTCTCAATACCTGTTTGACGAACGTTTGACATAAAGTTTTTGCCGGGGCGACGTGATTGTGAACCCTAACCCCCCCCCCCTTCTTCCTCTGGAGGTCACCCTCCACCTTTCCTAGCAAAACCACGCCTCAATACCAGTTTGACGAATGTTTGACATAAAGTTTTTGCCCAGGGGGTGAACCCTAACCCCCCTTCCTCCTCTGGAGGTCCCCCCCTCCCTCTCCCACCTGTTAACCCCCTCTCAATACCTGTTTGATGAGTGTTTGACATAAAGTTTTTGCCCTGGGGTGAACCCTAACCCCCCTTCCTCCTCTGGAGGTCCCCCCTCCCTCTCCCACCTGTTAACCCCCTCTCAATACCTGTTTGACGAACGTTTGACATAAAGTTTTTGCCCGGGGGGGTGAACCCTAACCCCCCCTTCCTCCTCTGGAGGTCCCCCCTCCCTCTCCCACCTGTTAACCCCCCCCCCTCAATACCAGTTTGACGAGCGTTTGACATAAAGTTTTTGCCCTGGGGTGAACCCTAACCCCTTCCTCCTCTGGAGGTCATCCCCCTCCCTCTCCCACCTGTTAAAACCCCCTCTCAATACCAGTTTGATGAGTGTTTGAATAAAGTTTTGCAACAAGGGGCTGAAACCCTACATACCACCCTCTTCCTCCTCTGGAGGTCCCCCCTTCCCTCTCACCCTCTCTTGACCACCCCTCATGTTGACCTTTGACCCCCCTTCCTCCTCCGGAAGCCCCCCCCCCCCCCCTCTCCATTTTTGATCATCTACTCATGCTGACCTTTAATCCATCGATCAAATCGCACATTCCTGAGTGACATAATATGGGGCTATATTCTTCTGCAGACAAAACCATTCATCGGCTTAATTTTCATTCTCTGAAACTATTTCAGAGTTTGCTTGGCTGCACTTCTTTGGCCACCATCTTCAGACTTGTATCAAATATATCGTAAACAATTCTCCAATTAACCTGCCTAATATTATATGAAGTTTACCAGTACCACTTGCTAAAGGAGACCCTCACACCATATTCCCACGTCCACACTTAATCTTTTTTATGATTCCGTTTTTTTAGTGAAGTGCACTGCCATTCCTGTTCTAAACGTGAGTGCAATGACATTCAAAGAGTTCAATTTTGGTCTCATTTGAGCTGCAGCAAACTGCAAACAACCTTCAACATGCTGTTTCTTCAACAGTGAGGTCTTATGCAGTGAGCGTGAATAGAGGCCATTCCAGTTGAGTGCATTACTGATTGTTATCATGGAAAAACAGTCTCTCCTTATTCCCGGTACTTTTTTAGTTTTCGTAAGGAGTATAGGCTCTTGAACAACTCCTCGGATTATTCACTTGACTCCTCTTTCAGATATCTTGCAAAACCATACGGTCTCGACTTGTTTCTGCTAAGATATTGTGACTTCCACTTACTAATTATGGTCCTTACACTGTTTACTGTAACTACATAAGCTTCTAAATACATGTGTAATAATCCCATCAGTTTTATATCAGTAAGGGGGACAACGTTTTTGAAAGAGTTCTTTGCTTTTACCAGTCACGATATGCTTCATGTGCAATACTTTGGTAATGAGAAACCTATGTATAGGCTGTCACTTAAGTGGGTATTAACTGTCTTTTAGCAGCTTCTTTTCATAAAATGTTCAATATCTGATGAGTTGCTTTAGATGATATAGAGACAAAATTTGTTTTGATTCCTTTGCCTCTCCAAAACTTTTCTTTTACCAGTATGTGATGAGAATTTTTTGTCAAAAGCCCTATTATCAATATATCTAATGGCAAAGCGCTGGCATTTTTTCTGCTTATTTTAATTTTACCTACTGTATGTGCCTTATTATGCTTTAAGTCAGAGTCTCTTACCAAAGTTTAAGCTTCTAAATGTTGCACATTTAGGCTTTTCATTGTTAGCTGCAGAAAAAAAAGGTCCAGTTTGCAAAAAGCTGCAACTGATTTCTGGCCAAGAAAACATTTTTCCTAACAAGCTCTTCTGCCTTGTCAGCATTCAAAAAAATCTATGCATAATCACTTAAACAGAAGTCTCTGCACACTTCCAAGTTTGTTGTCATTGCAGTTTAACTGTTCTTTATTCAAGCTCAATATAATATAGCTCTGAAAATGCTGCGTGTATTCATTTGTGGCAATGATGTATGTGTGTGTGGGGATGTGTTTGTGTGTGTTTGATTGTGTGCATTTGGGTTAAGTATGAGTTAAGGACTAATAAAGTGCAAGGCACCTAATTAAACAGCCTTTGTTTACGTTCTTTGGCTGTGGTATAAATTCATCAGGCACAATAGCGAGTGGTACGCTCTGTCACAGTGCGCTTATTTAAATAAACACGGTCAAAAGCAATGAGAGAGATGGGGCAATCAACTTCAAAATACATTCTTGCTTAATTGCAAAAGTCTGAGAAAACTAGCGAGGACAAAGGAGAGGGAGGAGATTAAAAACTGCACCACACAATGTAAGAAATTTTGAATCAATTTTAAAGGTATTCCCCTCATGAATATTACCATATAATTTGATTTTGTTTATAAAAACAACAAAAAACAACAACAACACAACTATATTTAAGGCTTTGGATTTTATCTTAAAATGTTCTAAACACAGGCTGTAAAATCCCCAATGGATCAAAATGGGCTAAACATAATCAATCTCTAGATGGAATAACTTTTGATTTGTGTTTTGCTTACCAGTGTTAAATGTTGAAGCACACCACTGTGAAGTCTTTCAAAATGGAAAACAAACATAGACCTGCAACGTTTCTCTTCCATTTGCCAGCCGTGTAAAGAAATAAACAGAGCACGGATGGCTGGATTTTTCTAATTATTGTGTGAATAGGCACCACTCTGCTATGCATCCCTCACACTACCCTCCCCCCCCCCCCCTTTATAAAAACAGGGTGGAAAACCTGAATGGGCAATCAGAGCTTCACATTCCTGAATACGGTACTCTAATGGTTCCATTCATTATAATCCTTATTAAAATAAACACATACACACATCGTAATATAATAAGAAACAGACCGGGCAGCACAAAATGTTATAATGAGCTGAAATTAAAAATGCCAAGAACCTCTATATTACCTACGTAACTTGTCTCTCCCTATCTTTTCACTTTTTCTCTCACACAAACACATGCACACATTGTGAAGTAAAATAATCAAGGTTATGTAAATGAGTGTGCAGGCTGCATAAACAGCACAAACGGTAAGAACATTATGGGCTGAACGTGTCCATGCATTTCTGATCTCCCACAGCAGTTAGAGGAGGGTGTGCTGGTTGGGTGTCGTTTTCAGACAACTGAAAGTACATACACTTTCTTGGACCACACACAAGAAGAAACATGTACATTTTTATTTGCTGCCTTGACAAACTATATAAACTCGTATGCACTACACCTTGCATAAACTGTCCAACATCGTTTAGAATTCTTTCTCGGCATAGTTTGTTTTTCCAATCTGTCTCTTTCACAGAAAATCTGAGGAGAAACAAGCATCTGCTGATGTCGGAGGCAGCAGTGGAGATTTAGAATGAGCGGCTTGTGTAGATGCATGAATAAATAGAGGGGTTCCTGAGTTCTACCAGCTGACATTCCCATGCAATTCGAGATCTAATTTATTAAAGGGTTATGAACACGTGTGTATGGAGATGCTCTTGAGAGTTTGTGTGCATGGCAAACATGTACACATGGGCAAAGGACTGCACCTCAATTACACTGAATGTGGTCCCATTTATCAGCCCCACCTCTTTGGCACAATCACAAGATGCTTAAGTCTGGTCAGGCTTGGGATACTGTTGACTCCTAAAGGCACATTCCAAGTAATTCAGCTAATGTACTCATTAGGACTAGAAACTAGAGTCAGAATGTGTGCCACTGTAATTTTAATCAACCTTTACCACAGAAAATCCAATCACAAATCATCTCACATCTTAAACTAGTCTAAAGTATAAGCAGGATCATGAAACCAGTATAGAAATCAAAGTAGTTTGTGAAGAGACACCAAAGTAGGATTTTGAAACTTTTTAAACAGGCCATATATTTTAAAACCGTCAAATCAAATTCTTTCCACCAGCCAAGAGTGATGGCATTTACCCTGAATATTCTCATATACTGTATGCTCCAACATAAAGTTATGGCTTTACAGATTTGGACAAAAGTGTTTTGTAAGATATTTCTCACCACTTTAGATATATTTCTGTTAAACACTGTTAACTGAGATTCTCTAAATATAATTTTCTGTTCTTGGGTTTTTGTGATTGGATTTTTACCTGTAAAGCCATTGATTTGGTCAATGGCACCCTTGTTTTAATGTACTTTAATGTACAGCATTTTAAAAATATGACCTATTATTTTTCCAATTTGATTACTCATAAAATCAATACAAACTAATTCAAATATTTTTTTAAACAGTTTTAGGTGAAACTATTTATGATGCTTTATAAATGTGTAAAAAGTGGGCTCTGAATGAATGGTCAGTAACATTTGTTGTTGAGTTCCCTTTCATCACTTTATTTGTAGGAGATTTTTATGACAATCGTCCCGATTTATACTTGATCTGTTTGTATAGATTAGTCCACAGCAGATTTTTCTTATTTATTTATGTTTTTTGCATCTAGGTTGGTGTAATCCAATTGGGGGAAATCTTAGGTGAAGTTCAATGCATTGCCTCTATTTTAAACAGGGGCAGTATTGAAAGTACATTAAACTTTTGCACCAGTTTTCTGTTACACTTAGAATTGTTTTCTCTTTTTTTCTATTTTATTTTCTATATCCGCATAAAACAGATCATTTTATTGAAGACTTTATATTTTACAAATAATACCCTGTTATTTTTGTGTTTTCTGTTAGGAAGGTACCTAACAGAACACACAACAGAAACATAATTGTGGGGCTTGATGATGATAAAACAAGAGTTAAATTTGTTTCAAAACATCTAATTTCTTTGGTGTAATCTTTGTTAAGATTACACTGCTTGTCTCTTTAATTATTTTAAAGAGACAAGCAGAAACTAAATATCTGAATAATTAATAAATTAATTGAAAAGGTTAACATAAAAAAAAACTTCTTCTTAATACATTAGGAATAAAAGATACAATTCGCAATTATTTTTTTTAGCTCGTAATGTCCATTTTTTGAGCAATAGAGAACTTTACATAGAGCATTGGACCTTCAGCCCAAGATGGCTAGGTAATAATATATTTTTGTGTGAATGGAGAGCATCATAAAATCTACATTACATGACACAAGATTTTTTTAAGCAGTAAACATAATGTTTTAAATGTATTTCAACATGTATATTAAATTAACAAAATTATGTAAGATAAGGACATTTGAGGCTCTAGTAGAGCTCCATGGAGTGATTCAGTCTTACACTGAACTTCTGCACGGTACTTGGCAGTGTTTTATTGGAATGAGAACATGCATTGTGGGCTGATGTTAGATGAATCAAGGCGACCAAATTAAACTAATTGCACTGTTGCCTGCCCAATGGACCCCGTCTGGGGCTCGGGAGAAAAAAACAAAACATAAGAGCGGGTGAGTACATTGGTGAATTCAACTAATTGCTCACACCTGTGCCTTCTGACTTTGCTCAGAAGGGGATTCTACGGACAGAAAAGAACTGGGCTGCAAGCATATGGATGTAGAATTGAAGGAAATTTTCACATATTTAAAAGCATTGATAATGGGTGGTTAAATACCACATAATAGAAAATTTTGTCAGAAAATACGTTTTAAAAGAGAGTTAGGAATGCAGAACATGAGAGGAGTGAGTGTGCTGACATATCTGTTGTCTGACCAGAATCTTCCTGGGCAGAGAAGAGATGATCTCTGAGTTTCACAGCATGAATTCCACACACCCATCACCACACAAACAGCATGAACCCTGCGCTCTGCATGCGTGGCTCCCACACACACAGAGCGAGGGAAACACATGTGAAAATCATCACTCGGAGCTAGATATGAAACTCTGACCGATATGGTATCCACAGTGTTCTCATTATAAGCACCAGATTCATCTTTATCCGGAGGCAAAACTAAGATACACAAGAATTCTCTTTATCTTCTCGACTCACTCGACTGAGACTATCATTTGGAATATGATGTTGCTGTTCATGTTTATCAGAAGCTTAAATTTAAACACATAACACAGTTAGAAAAGTAAAATTTAGAAATGCTCTCGCTTGTGTTAGAAAAAGCAGTAGAAGCAACATCCGCCTCTATGTATTTCTATTTTACTGTGAGGTATGGGGTGACACAAGACTATTGTTGCAACAGAATTTACGTTATCTATCTGTGACATGGGAAATTAAAGTACATGCAGTCACAGTGCATACACGTATGTGAAACATCTGATGTAATTTCCGTAGAAAAACTTATGATATAAATGTCCACATGAAATAATAATAGACAAAAATATAATGTGATGAAATTGTGAAAAAAAAACTGAATTCATATGAAATTCTTATCTCAGCAAGATAAGTATACAGTATATATATATATATATATATATATATATATATCCATCCATTTTCTTAACCGCTTAATCCTTAATGGGTCGCGGGGGTGCTGGTGCCTATCTCCAGCTGTCAACGGGCGAGAGGCGGGGTACACCCTGGACAGGTCGCCAGTCCATCACAGTATATATACACTACCGTTCAAAAGTTTGGGGTCACCCAAACAATTTTGTGTTTTCCATGAAAAGTCACACTTATTCACCACCATACGTTGTGAAATGAATAAAAAATAGAGTCAAGACATTGACAAGGTTAGAAATAATGATTTTTATTTGAAATAAGATTGTTTTTACATCAAACTTTGCTTTCATCAAAGAATCCTCCATTTGCAGCAATTACAGCATTGCAGACCTTTGGCATTCTAGCTGTTAATTTGTTGAGGTAATCTGGAGAAATTGCACCCCACGCTTCTAGAAGCAGCTCCCACAATTTGGATTGGTTGGATGGGCACTTCTTGCGTACCATACGGTCAAGCTGCTCCCACAACAGCTCAACGGGGTTCAAATCTGGTGACTGCGCTGGCCACTCCATTACCGATAGAATACCAGCTGCCTGCTTCTTCTCTAAATAGTTCTTGCACAATTTCGAGGTGTGTTTTGGGTCATTGTCCTGTTGTAGGATGAAATTGGCTCCAATCAAGCGCTGTCCACTGGGTATGGCATGGCGTTGCAAAATGGAGTGATAGCCTTCCTTATTCAGAATCCCTTTTACCCTGTACAAATCTCCCACCTTACCAGCACCAAAGCAACCCCAGACCATCACATTACCTCCACCATGCTTAACAGATGGCGTCAGGCATTCTTCCAGCATCTTTTCAGTTGTTCTGCGTCTCACAAACGTTCTTCTTTGTGATCCAAACACCTCAAACTTGGATTCATCCGTCCACAGCACTTTTTTCCAGTCTTCCTCTGTCCAATGTCTGTGTTCTTTTGCCCATCTTAATCTTTTTCTTTTATTGGCCAGTCTCAGATATGGCTTTTTCTTTGCCACTCTGCCCTGAAGCCCAGAATCCCGCAGCCGCCTCTTCACTGTAGATGTTGACACTGGTGTTTTGCGGGTACTATTTAATGAAGATGCCAGTTGGGGACCTGTGAGGCGTCTGTTTCTCAAACTAGAGACTCTAATGTACTTATCTTCTTGCTCAGTTGTGCAACGCGGCCTCCCACTTCTTTTTCTACTCTGGTTAGAGCCTGTTTGTGCTGTCCTCTGAAGGGAGTAGTACACACCGTTGTAGGAAATCTTCAATTTCTTAGCAATTTCTCGCATGGAATAGCCTTCATTTCTAAGAACAAGAATAGACTGTCGAGTTTCAGATGAAAGTTCTCTTTTTCTGGCCATTTTGAGCGTTTAATTGACCCCACAAATGTGATGCTCCAGAAACTCAATCTGCTCAAAGGAAGGTCAGTTTTGTAGCTTCTGTACCGAGCTAAACTGTTTTCAGATGTGTGAACATGATTGCACAAGGGTTTTCTAATCATCAATTAGCCTTCTGAGCCAATGAGCAAACACATTGTACCATTAGAACACTGGAGTGATAGTTGCTGGAAATGGGCCTCTATACACCTATGTAGATATTGCACCAAAAACCAGACATTTGCAGCTAGAATAGTCATTTACCACATTAGCAATGTATAGCATGTGTTTCTTTAAAGTTAAGACTAGTTTAAAGTTATTTTCATTGAAAAGTACTGTGCTTTTCCTTCAAAAATAAGGACACTTCAATGTGACCCCAAACTTTTGAACGGTAGTATATATATATATATATATATATATATTTCCTTTAAAATATATATTTTTTTTTAATATACTGCCAATCAGGGTCAGTGGGTGGGATTGAATTTTTGTTATTGACCAAATACTTATTTTCCACCATAATTTACAAATAAATTCTTCAAAAATCCTACAATGTGAATTCCTGGATTTTTTTTTTCAAATTCTGTCTCTCACAGTTGAAGTGTACCTATGATGAAAATTACTGACCTCTATCTTTATTTTAAGTGGGAGAACTTGCACAATCGGTGGCTGACTAAATACTATTTTGCCCCACTGTATCTATGAATCATTTTATTGATTGTTTGTATCTAAACTCCAACGAGGTGTTCTTTTCTCATCACGGGCATGGTGCCCAGGCACTTTTAAACCTGGAACAATGATGCAACATCAGCCGACCGGATTTAGACAGCCACGTTTAAAAAGTGGGTATATACATTATGAGCATTTGAATAAAGCCATACATAAAATCCAGCAGGTATGAAATTCACTAGCAGTGTAAACGGACTTCAGCTCTTCATCGCCACTCTCCTCCTCCATGAACATCAATGTTTAAGCACCAGATAATGAACGTTCAGATCTCACCCACCGGCCCTAATTGGCTGATGAAGTAACTGTTGAAAAGTGGCCTTCTGAAATAAATAAGTCACTGGGAAAAACACCATTATGAAATAAAGGTTGACTTTTTGAAAAAGGCGTTTTGTAATAAAAACTGTGGGAATTAAATAAACTATGTGACGTTTGAAGGGTTTTGCTCATAAGTGCCCCCTCAGGCCAAACGCGTAACTGCAGCCCGAATGGTAAGCTTGTGCATGAGGTGTGCATGTTGTGTGAGAACTCACTCACAAACGAAAAGAAACAACAGCAACATCAGTCCTGACCTGGAAAGTTTACAGGTTTACAGTTATGACTTCAACTGAAGTAAGAAATGTTAATGTTGTGTAATTTTACTTGGGGTCTGGGCTGGAGTTTTGCTAGTCCTTGAAGCTGCACTCTTCTTATGATCCGCTGAATCCTGAGTGTCAATGCGGATGATGCCATTACCCTGGAAAGCACTCAAGAAATCTGCTTTTTTAACCCGATCACTAGTATTATTTGTTGTTTAACTTATTTACCCTTACTTACCCTTCAAATAAAAAAGGTTAATGATAAAATGTATTATTAGGAAAACATGTACCAATAAACAATGTTTTTTGTTAATAAATGTATTTTTAAGGGAAGATGAAAATGCTGTCTATATACCAATAAGTTAAGAATTTCATATACATTTTTCTTTCACAATTTCACTGTGATTACATATTTGTCTCTTATTTATTGTTTTAGACATTTATATCATAAGTCTTTATTTATTTATCTAATGTTTAGCCCTTTGGCATTCCATATTTATGTGGGGTGGTATAAAAATGCAATAAACATTCCAACAGAATATAAAAATATCCAGATTGTTACACTAGTTCGAATATATTGCAGACTTTTTCAAAACAAACATTTACCACTATTTTTGTTTAGTATCCATACTCTAGTTCTGAGAAATCCAAGTTTTTGAAGCCTTCAACAAGACCCTAGCATAATGTTACCTGATTATGTGACAATTCTTTTTTTTTTTTTTACGTGTCCTGTCCTGAGTGCCAAGGAAGAGCCTGACAGATTTACTTTCACATGTGGAGTATCACTGCTTTTGCTATAATATTCCACTTGATATATAATGTATAAAAACATTTATCAGAAATTGCTATAACAACTCATTTAAATGGATTGACTTTCCGGCACAGACTTGGTTTTTTAAGCATATTGCACAAGCAAAGACTGAGGTCAGGGTAATTTCAGAAGCTTAATGTCAGCTTACTTTATATATTTTTTCTGACATTTAAACCAAGTTTTGATAGAAGTTTGGGATCATGTCTTACTGGAACACGTAATTGAGTAAAAATATCAACCAATCTGTTGATATGAGTTAAAGTCAGGGAATTTTGAGGATTTCCTCTTTTGTGCAACACACCAATACCAGTGGTAATAAATTACCATTAATAGATTAGTATGTTATTATTTTTGGCTTTCTCATTTATATCACTGGTAAACTCTGTTTTGGTGGAGGGCTTAAATATTTTTACAGAATTCCGTTTCATGATGAGCTTAAGCTATTTTAGTTAATAGGTTGTTCCTCCACATTCTAACAAACCTGCTTTCATGTGAGGTGAAAACTTGGGTAAAAAAAACTTACTTTGTTTTGGAATGGATAAAACTGCAACATGGGACTTAAAGAGAAAGTAAAATTTTTGCAACCTGCAACCTAGACCTTATTTTCTGATTCTATCAATCACTAGCGCTATTCCCATGTGAGTTCAGAGCATCTCTGGAACAAGCATTTATTACTTACCAATCCAGCAACACGACTAGTTCAGTCTCTGTTACGGCTGCCTCTAACTAACTTCAGGTGTTTCTTGTTTCCTCCTGATTGCCACTGCTCAGAGGGGATTGGTCCAGATCTCCCCACCTTCTTCTCCACTGATCCCAGTGGTTGCTGTCCTGATAATTGCCAAACCACACCCCATACATCCAGGAAATAAAAGACACTCCCAACCTTCATTCCAGAGGCAATTATGTGCTCAGACAATTGGCCTCTAATTTGTGACTGGAGATTTGGACTTTATGACTTTGCGGTAATTGTATTGAATTAAATTAGATTAGATTGATTTAGATAGTACTTTGTTTATTGCTTTATTTCTTTGTTTATAATAATAACAATAGTAATTGTGATTTTTGTATAGCTTTGTTTGTATTTGTTCCCTTAGTGTTAGAACTAAGTGGTTTTTGAGTTGACTGCTAGAAGTCTTTATTCTTTTTGGTTTAAGTTAACAGCCCGTTTGGCTTCACTTTCAGTTTATTGTTCACAGCCCGGAGTTGGGATAGCTAGGATTTTGGTTAAATAAAAGCTTTGTTTGTACAGGAATATCTTTTGGATATTCCTGTTTGTTAGTTGTTGGTGCTGCTTCTTTTTTATTTTGATTTATACTTAGAAGTACAGTGTTTTTGTTCCTTTGTTTACTAACTGGCTTGTTTATTTTCCACAGTGACTTTTGATGTGTTTTTGTGTTGAGCAGCATCTCTACCCCCAACGACGTTCAGATTACATTACCGGCTGTGTGCCTATTTTGTCTGACTTTACAATAAACTCTTGAGTTCCACCTTATAACAACTTGGACGATTCCCTTTGTTGCGACTTCCCGACCCTGGCCGAGCTGGGTCGTAACAGTCTCTATAGTACATTATGTTGTATATCTAATGCCTCATGTGGCTGACCACACACAATCGTTGTTATAACACTTGGTTTTAGAAGCTAATCCTGCTTTGACCTAAACTGAGTAACAGTTTGACAGAAAATATCTTTAACACCAATGAAGGGAAGGAAGTGTTGTTTGACCTGTCTTGAGTTCTATGAGGCAGGAAGAGAAACCGCAGGATTAGTGTTGTTAACGAGGGGAACATCCTAATCCAGTTGAGAAGGTGACAGCTGCAACATCCAGTTTTGCAGCTCTACATGCTGCAACTTTGCTTACCCCTGATTCACACTGGGGTGCAGAACAGATACACCCGGTATGAATCAGGGCTTAACAAGAGTTCTACAGCGGTGAAGCTCCGGCAGCTGCTGTTGCAGCCCAGTTTCTTTTCCTCGCTTCTTCTGGTAGCGTCTTCTTTGGTTTCTTCAGTGGATCTGGCATGGCTCAAGTCTCAAAACTGGGGGTTTGTTTATATCATTAGGTAGCATGTAGCATACTGCCATAAAGCGAAACTCTGTCAATACTTTGGCAGAAGCACCCCGGAGGTGAAAAGTTCTATAGTGTGGTTTTCATCAACAAACCCTCCCATGCAGGGACATCTCCCAAAATTAACATAATAATTGTGTTGTGTCACCAAAACATTTCGAAAAAAGTGTTTTTAAGGTGTAAAATTATGGAGTGTGTCTTTAAATATGTTAAAATCAAAAGTCTTTGCCCAGTCCTCAAAGTGTTTCAGCACCGTGCCAAGAGTCCTTTTTTTTTTTTGGAAATCAAGATATAGGCACCCTACGATGTTTATGCAGCATTTAAATGTGTGCAGCCAACATCAGTTTGTATTAGATAAATCTGTAAAAAAAACAAAAAAAACAACAGATATCCACATTGTTTTCAGAGCAACTTTGTGTTCCCAAAACAACTATTATTGTACTTTTTTTTTCTTTATAAGGTTAGTAAAAAGTAAACGGTACATTAAGTAAAAGAGTTTTAAAGTGTTTGATTTCAGTATGCCGACACATACTGTATAAAGAACCAGGACACAAAAGCATCCCCCTATGGCCCATTGTTTTGAAAGTGTGTGATTCTTCCACCCCTCCCATCGATGTTGGGGGAATAGAGCACAGTCTGGCTTATATTTAACTAATGACTGTGCCTTCCAGACTCGACCGCCCTCCTCTCACCAACTGCCAGACCTCGGCCGTCAATGCAGCAAGCATCACTGAAGTGTGGCTGTGTGAAATAGAATGTGGAAGGATGGTGCTCTATGCAGCATCGCGGGATGAGGGGCAAGGGAGAAAATAACTGTTGGAAAGCCCATAAAGGAGCCTAGTGAGGGAGAGATGGATGCACACTGTTGTGTGGGAGGCCAACAAGTCCAGCAGTCTGAGAGAATGCCATATGCTACCTTGAGGCAGGCAAAGTCTTAGCAAAATGTGAAGGAAATATGGAGTCAGACAAGATGGGCTGGTTTCCATCAACACTGATATTATGTGTCTGGCCTTCACATTTCTCATCAAGGTTCTCACTTATTCCCAAGTCTCTCCCTTATAGATAGAGGCTATGATGATATCAGAAGGGAAATAGGAGAAGGAGTTGAAAGAGAAGGGGGGGGATGGAATGGACAGATAGAGCAGAGAGTGAAAAGGCTTAATTAGATAATAAGGTCTGTGTTTATCATGTGGGAGAAACAGAGGAGAAAGAATGAAATAAGTAAGAGCAAAGAAAAATAAGTTTGATGAAAATTAGAAGCAAAAGAGGAAAAGTGAAGAGGAATAGATGGATATAAAAGATGCAACAGGGATGATCATTGTTTTGGTGCCATAATGTGGACCGAATCCCTTGGTGCTCCCAGGCAAATGTAGTATTAGTCACTTCAATAATTAATCTCCCTGGGAGCATGTTGTTTGAGCCATTCGTTGACCCATTTCTCTACCATTTTCCTCTATATAGTAACATGACCAGAAGAGCCCCATCTCCATATGTACCTTCCCTCAGTAAGGTGGGGGTGCAGGCCCGAATCCTCTGGGTCAAACATGGTCATTTATTGGAGATATTTCTCAAGAGAAATAAAAGTAATCTTGCTGGTCCTCTCAAAAGCTGGAAATCAGGCATGGGGAGACAAAATAGGCCGTGGCCCAGTGAGCCTGGCTGAGTGTCTGTCCTGGTGAAATATGAAGCCCATGTGTGGGATGGCCATCTAAAAGAGAGACCCAACAGAGCTCCTTCAGGCTTTGATGATCACCACTAGAAAAGCAGATGGCGGCGCCCTGCTCTTAAAACGTTTTTCTTTCTTTTTCTGTTTTGTAATGAGCCCCCTTTCCTCTTTTATCCAGTCCTATCCGGCCTATTAGCCCCTTGTCTGTCATGGTCTAGCAACGTATGCTTAGGCCCCAAGGGGCTTCCAGAGCTGTGGAATGAAGTCAAGCTTCTCCATTGACACACGTCTTTGGATTGCTTTGAATAGAAGTAAACAGAGTGAAAAGGCATGTTTTAGAAGACAAAATAGAATAAGGTGTGGGGTGGATCAATACTTCACTGTTGTTTGGACTTGAAATGCTTTGCTCTCTATGCTCAAACAAAGCAGTGCTGACAGCAGGTGGCAATGAATTTCTCTGTTCGTTTGGTTAAAAAAAAGCAACAAAACCTGAGTAATGGAAGGGAAACCTCAATGCATCTGTCTAAAAGATTGCAATCAAAGCAGAGGAGATAAGCAGCTGGGTATGCAGTATACCTATTCCTGCCTAAAACAGCCAAAATTTGTCTCCAAGGTCCAATCTCAACCCAAGCGATTCTCAACATCCAAGCAATTTCCGAACCAGAAAGGCAATCAAAGACTTAAAGCTGGGCCCACATTGTAAATAGGTGTAGAAGCCCATCTGTAGTGATCCAGCAGTCCCTCCTGCACCATCATGCTTCCAGCGTCAGCCTCTCTGTGGCACAAGCCAATTAACTGTTTGATTCAGAGCCGAGGATGAGGACTCTAATTGATTACATGGCGATAGTCAATTCAATTATCAATTTAAGCACAGAAGGCTTAGCAGGGATGAAAAACTATGAAGTGATGAGTCCTAGGATCACAATCCCTGAGAGTGCTGAGATGCAAAATGAGAAAGCAAAGGAAGAAACACAAAAACAGAGGACGAGGTTATTTAGTTTCTCTAAGGAACTTTAACTTTTCTCTTTCACCTCAACACAAACATAGTTGAAAGAAAAAACACAATTAAGGAAAGTATACTTAATAAAAAAACACCTGATTAATGCATTTCAAAGCAGGCGATATGGCAAATGAGGCATGATATTATGAATGCTTGATTAGTTTGTTGGTAAACTTTTGCTGCCAAAAAAAAGCCCTAATCCATTGAGTCATAGAGTTCTCTAGATCCCCAAAGATGTGCTGTAGCTTGTACCTTGTATCAACTTGTTAGTAGAAGGTATCAATAATCCTGTGAGGTGCTTCCATGGATTGGATTTGCTAATCGATTGGATTGAGATGCTGGGTTTTGGTAGGTAAACGTTCAGCCATATAAAATTATTGTTGTGCTTCTCAAAGTACTCCTGAATCATTTTTGCTTTGTGACAAGGTGCATTCTCCTCCTGAAGGAGGCCATAGTCCTCAGCAAATACTGTTCTATTGTACTTTTGTACATAATCTGGAAAAAAAACCCAAAGAAGTCTCCACATAAGTAACAGCTGAAATTGTAAAATGGCTTGTACTTGTACGGCACTTTATCTAGTCCCGAGGACCCCAAAGCACTTCACACTACATTGGGTCATTCACCCATTCACACATACGCTCACACTAGTAATAAGCTACAACGTAGCCACAGCTGCCCTGGGTCAAACCGATAGAAGTTAGGGATTCAAACACTGGCTCCACCGGGCCTACCACCACTAGCCTAAGCTATCAAACTGCCTTTGCATTGTATTTTTTTCCCATCGTGCTAGTTATTTGGTTTCTGGCCAATCACTGTATTTTATATAAGTTGTATGTTTTTTGTGCAAATAACTATGTAAAAGGTAATAAAAGTGCTCTAACAAAAAAAAAACATCTCTCGTTTTCTCCCAATACACTGTGAGGTATGTTGTTTATGTCTCCATTGTTGGGGCTTTCATTGTAATAGGGTCATCATTTTGATTGGTGTGGGTGCCCATGCTTTTGATAGATACCAGTGTAGGTGTAAAAGAACCCCAGTGTGGAAAAAATAATTTTTTATGTACTGCCTGTAGATAAACAGCATTGTTCTCTTCAACTGTCAGTGGTCGTATTGTTATGCCTGAATGGTTTTTATTTAGTATGTGTGTACAGAGTGTGTATAAATTATTCGGAGTATGAAGAAAGAAATAAAACTATAAAGTAACTGACAGTTGTTTACCCACAGGGTTTAATGTAAATTACTTCTCCAAACCACCTTTTTGGGAACATTCGAATCACATGAAAACAAACCCTCTTTTCCTCCCCAACTGTGTGATTTTGCTTTGTTTACTTGGTCACAGAGAGTTGCTCTGTTCGATCAGGCTGAGGATGAGCTAATGAACTCTCCATGTGCCGCCTGCATGCGGGGTAATTTCCCTTGATAGCTCTTTGCCTCACTCCTTCTGGTTGTGCTGGTAAAGACAGAAGATCAGCACCTAAATAGACGGATGTCCTTCAGCCCAAGTCAACTTCCTTAGATTACTCACAAGCTGTTCTGTTGGCATATGGGTATTAAGGGCCATCAATATGTCCATCCTAATGGACTTTTAATCGTTAGGAGTTACTAACTAGGAGAATATGAAACTTACACTGAATGCTAATGTAAACAATTTGTGTTTTTTTAGAATGTAAAGTATATAAAGTGCTGCTAAATTTTAATTTAATAGACTGTTAAACGTGATGGTCATATGACTGTAATATTACCAGTAATTCTATTTTTACAACATGGTAACTACTATATGTGCATTCAGTTGAACGATCTGTCCCATAATAACCACTAAATCCAGTATCATTTTTGATATTATATGACTGACTAACACAAAGTAGTTGTAACTATGAAGTAGGAAGAAAAAGATTATTTGCTAATACAAACATAAAAAGTGTGAATATGAATGTACTGTTTCCCAACAATTTCCAATGAAACCCAGGTTGTATGTTTACAGTTGTTGTCAAGCTGCAATGTTTGCCTCTGAGACTGAGCTCCCATCAAAACTTACCAGCTCTCAATGGCCACTGAAGAGAAACGTTCCCACAGAACATTGCTGCCACCGTTATCAGTGACCTAGCTAAGTTGAGTTAAACTTGAATCATCGTGAATGCTACTAAGTGCAGCTGACAAACACTGGATTTTATTTTGGTGCATCAGAATAAGATGGATGGAATACAAATGGAGGTTACATTGTTTAGATTTTAATTTAATGAATGTTGAAAAATAAGATTTCTTCCTCTTCAGTTTATGGTTGTGATGTGACAAAATGTACACAGCTCATAGTAAAAAAAGGCTATCTAATAAGACGGGTAAAATCAGAGCATTTCAGGCCGTATTTTCAATTTGAATGATGGAATTGTCTCTTTAGGACTGCATGGAGACAAGCTGATAATTTCCCCCTGATTAAATAATCAGACTAGAGTACACCACAGAGAGACTTTATCTTGATATTTACATATCTACACAGTCTGGGTCATTATGAACTAAATGAAAAGCTCATTGTAGTTCAGACAGGACAATACAAAATAGTATTTTTGAAGAGCTGACGATCTTGGAGAAAAGGAAGTAATGATGGTAAGAAATTAGACATTTAAATCTTGAATAGCTTTCATCTGTAATGCAACATAGTGAATGGTCCCACTGGTGCCCATGCACTGGTGCATTACCCAGGGCAAAGAGTAGCCTTTACTTCCTTCAGTTGAGAAAAATATATTCGTTGACAGAGAAAATCCCATTTTAGCCATCACAGCCTCCTGCCAGGCACTGATGACTATCACACAGTGACACATAGGCTACACCCTATTTCCTATTAATCAGTAGTGCTCCGCCGCTCGGGCTGCTCGCGTTAGTGACAATGCGATGGTAGTTTTCACAGACTGTGTTGCTAATTTCAACAATTATTTAAAGCAATGTTGCTGACAGAAGTTGTAGCACAGAGATTTCTCCATCAACCTGACAAGGGTTTTTCCTTAAGCAGCAGGAAACCTTTAAGGATGCAGTGCATGTCTGAGTAGGATGGTGTGCAGCAGGAGGTTGCATGGATGTAAAGCACTGTAAGTGGTCTTCCCATATGGTTGATTGCCCCACTGCTGGTGGGAGGGCTTCAGCCTTTACCTATGGCAGACATTAGGTCTTAATATTATCTGCAGTGTTGGTCCAAGCCCTAGGCCTTCAGGGTTTATGTCCCAAGAAAGGAAAGATTGTCCCAGGGCATGAATAATTCCCTGCCTCCAGTCAGACTTTTTTTTTTTGAAAGTGAAAAGAAAAGACCTCAGTGAATGCTTACCATTTTCTCCTGGCAATTTATTTCCCAAGTAACTTCCCCTCACACATTGCCAGAAATGCTTCCACACACTCTGATACACACTAATACCTAAGTATGGCTTCTTTCTTCTTTGTGGGTTGAAGCTGGTCCAAAGCATTAGCAGTATTGTAGGGGCTTACAGTGGAACAGAGTGAAGGTCGTAGTCAACCGTAGAATGAGGAAATCAAGTGTGTAAGAATCAAATGGAGTGACAGAGAGCCCAGGACACATTGAGTTAAGACTTTCTTAATCAAACTACTGTCTACTTAAAGGACAAGTTTGTTTTTTTCAACCTGGACCTTATATTTTTTAGCAAATATTGCATTAATTTACTCACCTAGACAAGTTTGGAGCTACTTGGAGCCGTTCCGCATGAGTTTATATCGAGTCGTGATCAGCGTATACATATGATGGGACTCAATGGGGGCAGGAGTTTGTCGCCTGTAATAAGGCATGTTTTGTTATTAAACGCTAACACTCCATCGGAGTTCAGAATGTCTAAGAAGTGTTCCATGGTGACTTACAGGCAAAAATCCAACTAAACTATGGCACGATTAAAATTACATCACTGCTGAGCTCCATACTGGTTGTAGTCTGATCAGGACTTTTACTCTTTGCTCAACGGTGGTCAGCTAGACAGAACTTGCTACTGCAGAAATCAACACGGTTCAAAAACTAATCATCAGGCTCGTAATCTAGGTGTAATAATGGACTCAGACCTGAACCTCCAAGGTCACCTAAAGGACTGATGTCACAGTGAAAAACTGATCAATGCGTTTATCTTTAGTTGGATCGATTACTGCAACAGCGTCCTCACAGGTCTGGCTAAAAAAAAATCAATCAGACAGCTGCAGCTGCTCCAGAACGCTGCTGCTCGTGTTCTCACTAGAACCAGGAAAGTACAACACATCACCCCAGTTCTAAAGTCCTTCCACTTGCTCTCTGTTGCTCAGAGAATAGACTTTAAAATACTCCTACTTGTTTATAAATCATTGAACAGTTTAGCACCAAAGTACATCGAAGATATGCTGTCACTATATCAACCCAGCAGACCACTCAGGTCCTCCAACTCTAGCCTACTAATCATCCCTAGAATCAGAATTAAACAGGGAGAGGCAGTCAGCTTCTATGCTCCACAAATGTGGAATAATTTTCCAGATCGCTAGGCTCTTTTAAATCAAAAATAAAAACTCTACTATTCAGAGCTGCATTTGAATCTTAAATTGCGCTTTCTGATCGCTTTTTGTTTTGTTTTGTTTCCCCGATTGTGTTTTATCTGTTTTAATCTGTTTTAATTGCATAAATTTGTTCCTTAAAGTATTTTTTAATTGTTGTGGTTTAATTTTTATTCTTACTTTTTTATTTCTTTTTTAAGTGATTGTGTATTAATTACATAGCTTTGTTCCTTACGTTATCTTTTCTTACTGATTGATTACTGTTAAACGTATATGTTTTGTTTGTAATCATGTGGTTTCATTACCACTGAATCATGTAAAGCACCTTGAATTGCCTTGTGTTGAAAGTGTGCTATACAAATAAAATTGCCTTGCCTTTCCTTGCCTTCCTTGTGTGTTTCCAAATTGTATTAACCAAATAGCCAGTTGGACTAACTTCAGCTTCTACATGCTCCCTTTCCGCAAACCACACAGCCTACAGCTGTAATGGCAGCGGGTGTGACGTCATTGAAATCCCAGGTTAGTGTAAGTTGGAATCGGTTGCATTGAAAGCTTGTAAAAATCTCAGATGCTAATACCTTTGCACCGCTGAACTCACAGGGGAATATTGCTAACTATTCACAAACAAAAAACATGGCTACATAAAGGCGTTTTGTGGCATATAATGCCTTATTACAGGAGGCAAACTCCTGCCCTGATTGACTCTCATTATATGGATATACACTGATCGCGACTCGATATAAAATTCTCCTGAACGGCTCCAAGTATTTCCAAACTTATCTGGGTGAGTAAGTGAACATAATATTTGCAAATAATAAGGTAGAGGTTAAAAAAAAAAAAACTTTCATATTTTCACGAATGGATGGATGGATGGATGGATGGATGGATGGATGGATGGATGGATGGATGGATAGATAGATAGATAGATAGATAGATAGATAGATAGATAGATAGATAGATAGATAGATAGATAGATAGATAGATAGATAGATAGATAGAAACAAAGCAATAAGTAGGTCTAGATTTAGGACAATGAGTTTGCTGCTGTAATTCTTGAGTGTTCATCACAATGGCGCCTTGTTACTACTCAGATCTCCAGGAAGCCATTTTTCAAAGCAGTCTGGGTGAGCGTCAGTGTGTATTAGAGTCATAGCGAGTAGGGGTGAATCTTTTATCCTTTGACCCAGATTTGAGGCAAAAAAATGAACAGGAGACATAAAAGACACGGACCTCCCTACGGAGCTGGGGTCATGTGCAACCTGAGCAGAGGAGCACACCGGCACGGCCGGCCAAGCAGATAACACTATTAGGCATGCACACAATCCATACAGACATACAGAGCACATGTTTACAATACTACATGTATTCTTCCACCTCACTTATGAAAAAAAAAAAACAAGGTGTTCCACATCAAAATTCTGTCAGACACTGCTCTCAGCCCCCATGACAAGCCTCTTTTTCATATACTGTATGTGGACACAGCCTGCTCATTCCAATAAAGGAACATATAAAGGGGTGTGAAGTGAGGAATATAAGTATTTAAACACCCTGCGATTTTGCAAGTTCTCCCACTTAGAAATTATGAAGGGGTCAGAAATTCACATTGTGGGCACATTTCCACTGTGAGATCCCTCCATAATTTCTAAGAAGTTGGAAAAATAACAGGGTGTTCAAATTCTTGGGTTTCTCAATGCACATGCAAGTACAAAATTGAATAATACCAAAACAGAAGTAATGGCATCCAATATAAATAATTTTAAATAATACATAAATAGCTGTGAATTTAAGATCCCTCCATAATTTCTAAGAGGGAGAACTTCCAAAATCACAGGGTGTTCAAATACTTGTGTTCCTTACTGCACTTACAAGTACAAAATTGAATAATACCAACACAGAAGTAATGGCATCCAATATAAATAATTTAAAATACGTAAATAGCATCATGATGAGGCAGCTGACATTATTAAATATTTTTGAGAAATATGGAACTTTGATTCAAATCACATAACTCCTGTTTTAGCATCACTGCACTGGCTGCCTGTTCATATTAGAATTCATTATAAAATCCTTTTATTTGTGTTCAAATCTTTAAATGGTCTTGCTCCTTCGTACCTCTCTGAGCTTTTACATGTGCACTCCCCCACGCGGTCCCTCAGGTCAGCTGACCAGCTGCTCCTGGATGTACCGCGAGTAAAGCGTAAACTCAGGGGGGACAGAGCTTTTTCTGTGGCAGGCCCAAGACTTTGGAATTCCCTGCCACTGCAGATTAGGCAAGCGTCTTCACTGTCCATTTATAAATCTCTTCTTAAAACCCACTTATTTTGCCTGACTTTCAATCCGGCATTAGAGTTAGATTGTTTTATTTCAGTTGTATTTGTCATTAACAGCCTTATATTTTATCCATCTTATTTTACTGTTTTTAATTTATGAATTTTATATTGTTGTATTTAATTTACAGCACTTCATTCAGCTTCGGCTGTTTTTTAAGTGCTATATAAATAAAGTTGGCTTGGCTTGGCAAATCAGTTGCAAAAAAAAAACATTTTTTTTAGCCAAAAGCAGCAACAGTGACATTGTATTGGTTGCTGCAGTTTCGTATTGTGACTTTTGTTGAATTAAATATTATCAAAAATAATTCAGTGCATGTTCAAAACAGAGACAAGGAACCAATTTCCAGTTCTTAACATTTATTTTGAACAGATTAACAAATTGCAGTTTACAGAGAAAGATGCCCTAGTTTCTCTGGGCCAGACAAAGATTTCTGACAGAAGAATGGTTTCGCGTGCATAACTTTTATATAACATCCAAAACCTCCCAGATTAATCTGTCTCCAATCAGTAACGTTTTTAAAACAGTGTCTTAACAATGATAGGATGTCAAGAACTCATGAAATTCATCAGTCATAAGGACTGTCTTTTCTCCTCCTGGATCCAAGTCGAAAGTTCATTCTGAGTTTTTATGACGCTAAGCAAAACACCCATACTTTATGGCCTTTGTTCTGGCATCCTAAATCTACAGACATCCTGTTTTTACAGCCTGCAATAAAACTCTTTGTCTCAGAGGTCCTCAAAGGTCACACATACTCCCCATTTATTCACGGCCTCTGCTGCTCCTCAAAAAGTGCCCAATTAAAATATTGGTAAAAACAGACTTTTACCTCTGACTTCTTACTAAAGATATTAGCCCCAAAAAATAAGATACAACACTCCCTCTTTCAATCTATCTTCAAATAGATTGATTACTTCTCTGTACTCTCCTTCAGGGTTAGTGTTTAGAACTTAAGATCTAAAACCATTTGAGAATGAAAAAAATTCAAACCCAAGAAATTTTATCAGTTTAAAACATGAAGTCTTTCATATGATACCACAACAAGACTTCCAGATTAAAATTCAAAACACAACCTGTTGAAATACCTTTTTTAACCTTAACTCCCATTACTCAAAAATGTCAATCTGTTAATTATAAATTCACCCTCTTTTGGCATTATACAAAAAATATTATTTTAACAGTTCCCAAAAACTAATTCAAAACCCAAAAATGTATAAGAATGTCTTACATGTGAAGAGATAATTAAATCTGACTTGATACATGTTAATACTGTGGAAGAAGCTTAGAAAATCCATGAACATATACATTCTTACTATGTTATATTCTGAAATAAATCAAACTTAAAGTGGGAAGAACCCTGTGAAACAGAAAAAAATTGTTAGAAGTAACATTTTTGTTCTTTTAAAAGTTCATATCTTCTCTTCCGCACCGCTGGCATTCCGTCCAAGGCTGCTGGGAGCTGCATTCAGTAAATGTCTTTGAAGGAACTGTCTTTTCCAAATGAAATCACAATCAGATGATTACAATAATAATCCCTCTTTAATGGTAAATTACTCCCGTAATTGACCATTTCCCAAACACAGCCAATTTATTCAAGTGCAGGAAGATGCGATCTGATGCCATTAAGAAAACCTGGTATGGAATCAAATGATTAATTTAACATTTACACATTATTTCTGAATTCTTCCTTACAGCTTAAAAAACCCATAACATGTGTCAGAAATAGCCAGAAATATATCCCATAAAATACGCAAAAACTAACCTAGTTATCCCGAGTTTTTCCCACTTTAGCTGTCAGACCCTGTAAATTTTCCAAGTATACATTAACAAAACTAAACCTATAAATTTAAAGTATCCAATTATCTTCAAACTCACCAAACCTGAGCATGGGAACAGAGCCATGTTTTCCCATCTAGCACCCGACAGGCCTGTCCTACTGGGGCAGCAGCTTTGTGCTCTCCCCATTTTCTCAGGTGCTTGCTGTGGATAAAGCCAAGAATGTTTGTTAATCTCAGCAAATTGTCTCCTGCATTATTGTCGAAAGGCAGTTATGACAAGACATTCCACAGATAAGCAGACCAGACATTCCATCCAGTCTCAACACAAAGCACCGAGCTTCCTTGCAGCCATTGGAGTGCGTCAACAGTGGACAGACAGCCATAACCATGTCCCATGCCCTAATTTGGCAAATCAATATAATCTTATTTAGTTTTACCAAACATGTCCAGACAAGTAGATCTATGGTCTGATCACAAATACAATCAAAAGTATAGAAAAACGCAGGTTAACCTCTATCAGTCAGTCTTACCCACTCTGCAAATTCTTTCATCACCCCCATAACTTCCTTCCTGGGCAATACATTTCAGTCTCAACAGTCTCCCAACTCCTTGAGGTGAGTAAAATATCTGAAAATTAATCAGTAAGATCAGTAGGCTCTATGTTGATGTCCTACAAAATGGTGTCTGAGAGTAAACATAACAATTCATAACATAATGTCTATTCCTCAGATATAAACTGCATCGATACCATTCACTAATTCTTTTCTTCAAAGTTTAGTGGTCTGTTCACAAAGTAAATGGATAAATAAAATAAAATAAAAAAAATAAAAAAGGCTGGATTTTTCTGTTAGATATTGCTAAAGCACCACTAAAACGTTACAATAACAAAAATAAAGGCAATAACCATCTGCAAAGGTTCTATCCCCTTTTTTCTGTCCCTCTTGTAAACAGTCTCTGAACTAAACCCCTTTGAAATTCAGACTTCACACCACTTTTCCCAGACTCTGTCCCTTTAATCAATTAATAATTTCTGCTAATATAAGTATGCTACTTACAGTGAGATAAAGATGTCCAACTAGGTTCCCCTTTCAAATATAACTGTTGTTGGTGTTGTCAAGGTTACCTGTGAAGCTCCTCCCATCTGAGCAATTACCAATAACGATCCAGTCTCCAACTCCCCATCACTTAAGTGTACTGGATCTCTATCAAGCTGGCTCAGACAAAAAATATCAAAATTAAAAACATCAAATGTTTAAAACAAAATCAGAGAATAGTACTAACTGATAAACACAACATAGTTTACAAAAATAGTCTTCAGTTTGCTATACTTCAAATTCTATCCATATTTCTAAAGAAAAATCCAAGATTTAAATCACTGACAAAACAGCTTCCCTATAGAAATTGCTGTGGGACTTTAAAACCGTAGTGCAAAACATGCACGTCTCATTCCCTGATCAAATTGATGTGAAAGTAACCAGGTGGTTGCTTATTGTTAGAAATTGCCAAACCTAAAGTACTTTTTTTTAACACAATCCAATATAAATTCAAAGTACTTTTGCTTATATGATTCCTCTTTAAACAAACCCAAATGTGCTAACTTGCCCAAATATTCTGATTGTAAATAACGAAACAGTTCATACTTCAAGAACATTTGTCAGATGCTGTGAAGTGAATCAGACATAGTCAAACTGATTTTTGCAACTAAAACTCCTCTTAAATTTTTGTAGGATACATAGTAGTCTAATTCCCCTTAGCAGTAGAACAAAAAATTCAATAAAAGAGGTTCAAGAGATAAGATTTCTCTAAACACAAACTAGTAGCATTAAAATAAAAACAAAAACTAGCATTTTTCAGTATCCCAATTATCCTCTCAGGCTTCTTTTTTGTTGCTCCAATGATAAACACCAAATTGAATTGAAGCTTCTAAACAAATGTCAAATAAATTACCACTGAATCACGTTTTCTTTAATTCAGCTTCTCAAATTAACATTTTCCAAAGTTCTCATTAATAAGCAGACCGCAGTTCAGAAACCTGGGTCAGAATCCAAGTCGAACCAAATATATAAAGGTTGAGAGAGAAAGAGAAAAAAAAATAAAAATAAGAAAAAATAAAATCAAAACAATCTAAATAAATTGTCAGTTACAGAGTCCCCACTAATCAAATGATATATTATGCCATTATTCTATGATCAGAACTGTTCTAAAATGTTTTAGGACCTGTAAATTTACTCTCAGCATCAAGTAGACTAGCTAACAATTAATGAATAACATCTGAAAAATTAATCTTAAACTTTTAAAACTAAAACCAATTCTTATTTGTCAAAACAAAATGTGCATTCAAATATATGGTAAAAATTATTTCAATGTAGCTGGTCCAATCACATTTTGCTTCTACATGATCAGAATAAATGAATTAGAATTTACTTCTTACTTCTAAATTAAACCATCATTTCGATCACCGCTGATAAACAAATCTACCAAAGAATTTAGTTGTTACTTTCAATCCTTAGACCAATTCCAAATTTATCCCCAGCTTGTTTAAAAACAAACTGATGCCTTAAAGATGATTCTGTGTTTTAATGTTTTCTTTTTTTCAAACTCAAACATTCAAATCCCACTAGTTTAGAGAATATCACGATGATAAGTATTGTTTTGCATGGTAAAAACATTCGATTTGTAACGGAATTGAAATATGCTGGGTTACTCCTTGAGCCCAAGTTGAAATTTGATAAATCCAATAAGCATTTAGTGTCCACAAAATCCTTAAGAATGTTCAATTGTGTAAATAATTTTTAACACCAGTCTCCTTTAGGTCATTTATTCAGAGACTAAGCTATATTTCTAAAGTCTATAGAGCCATCAGAAATAAGCCAAACACAATTTTATCATAAATGATACTTATTTAAATCACAGAAAGAATAAAAATAATTTAGACCAGTTTGTTGCTTTCCAATTAACACCGTTTGCTTTTCGTTCCATTCTAATTATTACTGCTCATAGCTTTATCTTTATTTCGACCAACTTAATCAACTCCTGCTTAGATCAATCAAAAAGCAACAAATCCACCTAATTAAAGATTTAAAAAAATGTAACTTTTATTTTTACTATACACTCCCCTCTTTTTAATTTTAAAGATGAAATCAAAAATTAAAACTTCACCAAGTCAGAATCGACTCATGAATAACTGTTCTTAGTCAGTCGCGTTTAATTGTAACATGCATGATTATCCCAATAACTGTACATGCTCTCCTCATGTGATCAATTGAGCCTTCTCAGGCAAAACCAGTTAACCAAATTCAGCATGTACTTCTTAATCTTTAATCTCCGTACCGTAACAGTTCAGTTAAATGTGAAACACCTTAAATTGCCCTTCGTAGAAAATGTGCTAAAACATTGCCGAAATGGAGTAGCAAACAAAATTTATCTGAACAGTTATCTTGAGGCCGTTTTGCATCCTAATTAACCAGAAAAATTTGACAAAATCCAAATTCGTTTAAGTCTTAACAAGGCAATCGTCTGCAGGAGTCTGTAATCACTTTCTATCCAAAATCAACTTTTAGCTTGCAACACACAGAACATGCAGTTAGGATTAAAGCACAAAACACATTGACACACAACAGCAAAAACGCTAACATAGCACAGCAGCCTGCAGCAACGTGCTACCGTAAACTCTCTTTGTGCAACGAAACCTAAAACAGTACAAAACGTACGGCGAAAACAGTCAAGAAAATCGCAACACACACTTTAGAAAATGACTCACCGCAATACCAGGACTTTATCCGCACAATTTATACCACTTTACCAAACTTTAATTCGGCATTAACAAAAACAATCTCCTGTTCGTCCAACACGGACTGAAACATATGCTTCCTAAAAGCTGTCCCGCACAGAAAACACCGAATCTACAACGTCCGTTACAACCCAAAACCATTAACAAAAAACACAACATTATAAGCGGTGATTTTAAGACCTTATTAATTATTTTATCGCGGAGGTTTAGACCAATCTGTTACAATTTTCGTAGTCCGCTTTGAGAAATTTCTCGGCGCCGGCCTCCAGAAAACCACTCAAAAGACTCGAACAGATGGCAGAAAACCGCCTATTACCACTAATTTATTTATCAAAACATATAGTCAAAGCTGTTGTATGTTAGCCGTGCTATTAAGCAGAAAATCACACAGAATTAGCTCCGCCATCTCCCCACCTAGCTTTGGGCGTCCGCTCTGATGGCCTGTTGTAAATGTTCACAACTAATTCTCATAGATTTTTAATTTCAGTTATCCATCATATTTAGTTAGATATTTATTTATCTATTTTAATTTATTTATTATACTCGAGTTCAGTATTTATACTATAACATTCTAACAGAAACACAACATCTCCAGCACGTCTCGCAAAGCGCCTGCGTAAAAAAACATCACACACACACATATACAGACACACATACACAAACGCATGCGCCTCACACACCAGCTCGGCACCTCAAAACACCAAACACAGTACTTTTACAAAATTATTAAAAACTAACCTAACAACACTAACCTCAATCGGACCACACCAAAAGTCGGACCATCACTCACAACCCAATTTGCTTGGCTCAATCGCGCGTTTGGGGATACGCCGGCTTCAACAAGGTAATCTGTACATATTACGGAGGGCACACAGGCTCTGCCGCAATGTTTTCCGTTTGCCAGCCCTGAAGAATCTTCAAAAGCGTCCTTTCGAAATTGAGATGCCACTTCTCAAGCCCCGATCCGCACTTTGACTCCGATTTTATTCGTTGAAGGGACCACTCCATCCGGTCCATCTGCTCCATTGTCCTGCAGAGTAACAAACTCCATCTCCCAGCAGGCACCGGTGTTTCTCTGCGGAGCGCAAAGCAAGTCGCAGTCATGCGCAGAACAGAGAGACAGACAGATGAGCAGCTTCAACACTACGGGCCCGCAACAGTTAATCTGCTCAAAACAAAAAAACATATTTAACTTGCATGACAACATTACCCAATGTTAGATTAACCAATCAACAGAATTAAAAACCACGCAACTCTGCGCAAATTGTCAATAGAGCAAATACATGTCCGTTAATTAACTTAAAAAATAACTGGATCCTGGTCCAAAACTCTGCACACGGTCGAGGTCACCATTTGTTGAATTAAATATTATCAAAAATAATTCAGTGCATGTTCAAAACAGAGACAAGGAACCAATTTCCAGTTCTTAACATTTATTTTGAACAGATTAACAAATTGCAGTTTACAGAGAAAGATGCCCTAGTTTCTCTGGGTCAGACAAAGATTTCTGACGAAGAATGGTTTCCGTGTCATAACTTTTATAAACGTCCAAAACCTCCCAGGATTAATCTGCTCCAATCAGAACGTTTTAAACAGTGTCTTAACAATGATTGGATGTCAAGAAATCATGCAGTCATATGGGACGTGTCTTTTCTCCTGGATCCAAGTCAAAAGTTCATTCTGAGTTTTATGATCCTAAGCAAAACTCCCAGCTTTATGGCCTTGGTTCTGGCATCCTAAATCTACAGACATCCTGTTTTTACAGCCTGCAATAAAACTATTTGTCTCAGAGGTCCTCAAAGGTCACACATACTCCCCATTATTTATCCACGGCCTCTGCTGCTCCTCAAAAAGTGCCCAATTAAAATATTGGTAAAAACAGACTTTTACCTCTGACTTCTTACTAAAGATATTAGCCCCAAAAAATAAGATACAACACTTGCTAAACTGAAGCTAATGTCTCTGTCATATACGCTCAGACGAACTGTCTCAAAGACACCTAAATGGTTTCAGTTGAAACTGATAATATATAATGTAATACTGTACAGTCTATGTTTGATATGCCTTTACATAAATTTTGTATGGATTCAGTAGTGACAGGTCAAACATTTTACCCCCAAACCTTCAGTGATATCCTACTCAGTCCAACCTAAATAAATACACCTGATAATATGATCAGTACGGCTCAAGAATCCATACAGAATCCCACATAAAGACTAGATCAGTCTCAACATAGGCTGTTCATGTAGCACATAGTTTTACGATAATATTAAATCAATAAGGCCGCATTTCAAAATAAAATTAGGAAACTAAGATCACACAGATCACACATTCTCTCTCTGGCCAACATGGAGTCCTTGATGCATAATTTCACCACCAGCAGGATTGGTTACTGTAATGCCCTGCTTTCTGGACTTCCCAAAAATACGATATCTAGTTTTCAACTTATACAAAATTCAGCTGCACATGTCTTGTTGAAGACCAGAAGGCAGGAGCACATTGTACCGGTCTTAAAATCACTACATTGGCTCTCTGTTCGGACTGGGAAAAATTATTATTTTGTAATCGATTAATCTAGCGATTATTTTTTCAATGCATCGATTAATCTAATGATTAATTTTTCAATTCGATTCGATTTTGATTCGATGTGATTATCAATTATTTACCCATTATTTGATTTGTATATAAACTTGACATTTATTAATTTATGTATTTCCATTAAATAAACAAATTTCTTAATTTGAACACATTTTAATTGTAAAAAAAAAATCCCAAATAAAATTGTAGTATTAGTACAATCTTAGGTTAAATCATAAATCATTCATAAATCATATGAATAAATGACGGAAAATACCCCCAAAAATATACACAAACAAAATTTAACATTCCTTTATGCAAAAAAGTGCCCTTCATTCACAAAAAAATGTTTTTGCTGCATTTTCGCTTGTTTCTGACATAGGTATTTGCAAGAGAGAGAGAGAGAGACAGAGGCCCTGTTCATTACAATAAAATGCTGCACATTTATCTAGTTTTTAGATGGCAACTTTGAGTCCTGCAAGCTGAAGAAGCATGAAGTAAAAAAAAAAAGTATTCAAACAGGATGAGGCATTACTTAACATGTCAATCAAGAGTTCAATGTCAGTTTGCTTTTGCAAGAACTTAAACAATGTTGTATTAATGTCCACGACGGCTATGTTTAGCGGGTAGGTATTGCATTACCTTTGTTAACAAACATGTTTACTGCGACCAAATAACACTCTCTCACATTTTCGGCTTTTGCTCATAATCAGTCTGTGCGCATTCCGACTCATTCTGCCAATACGGGTCACAAATAAAAACCAACAAAACAGATAGCAGTAACACATCAGACACAGCTGTGTGTGAGTACTGTATATGCCCTCTACGTGGGGGTGTTTGGGTGATTTATAGGGTAAAATACATAGCGTTAGTAAAAAAGTTGAAAACTTACAGTGTTTAATCATTTGCTGGAACTGCTCCTGGGTGCCGTCATGCTTTTATAAGCCATTTCCATTTTGCGAAGCCGGCAGATGACAAAATTGCTCCCTTTTATTTTAAAATAGATCCATACCTTTGAAGTGCGAGTGCGGATGGAGGTATTTAAGTCAACTGACTCACTCATGCTGACACTACTTGCTCCCGCCGTGTTTGTTTTGAAAGTCATGACGCATCGACGCGCATTTTTTGCATTAACGTATTTTACGTGTCGACGTGATTGATTATGTCGACGCGTCGTCCCAGCCCTACTCTCCGTACGTTTTAGGATAAATTTTAAGGTAATTTAATGTTTTTTAAGTGTCTTAATGGTCTTGGCCATCGTATCTTTCTGAACAGCTTTTACCATATGAATCCTCGCGGTCTCTGCAGGAGACGCACTCAAGGTGAGGCATATTTTTATTATAATGGCCTTAACCTCTGGAACGGGGTGCCGGAGGACCTCAGTGCTCAATACTCAACTTTTTAGAATAGTTTTGATCTGATTAAGTTTTCTTATAGTCTTTTTTAAGTTGCTTTGCATATTTGATTTGATTATATTTTATCAGTATTATATCAGTTTTTTGCTAGTTAATCTTATGTTATTTATCGACTGTTTATATATTTTAACTTCTTATTTTAATCTTCCTCTGTGGGAGCCTCGCTGGGATGATGCTGTTAAATCTGTGGTAAGGGACCTGTGGAGGAAACTCATTTCAGCAGTATCCAGCATCCATGACCATATTCTTTCAGTCACTACTGAGAGTTTATGATCATAGATGAGGATAGGAACGTAGATCGACTGGTAAATCGAGAGCTTCGCCTTTCGGTTCAGCTCTCTCTTCACCATAACAGACCGGTACAGTGCCTTAACTGCAGACACCCTGCAGTTCTTCTTATGGATTTCCTGCTCCATTTGTCCCCCATTTATGAACAAGACCCCAAGATACTTGAACTCATTTGTCCCTGACCTGGAAGTGGAAAACTATTTTCTGGCTCAAGACCATGTTTCAGATTTGGAGGTGCTGAGCGAGAATGTTAAGCTCAAAGCTGGAACAGTCAGAAAGCTATTATTTTTTTTACATAGATTTAAAACATATTTAAACAAAACAATTTTGAATGATAGATAGGTCAATTTCTAAGCAGAACTTTAATAAGCATGTGGTCTGCTGTTCTGAAATAAACACCTTTTGTTATGTTTTCTTTAAATGTTAATGTGTTTTACATTTTGGATATCCCACTATTGAATTATATTAAAATTAATTATATAAACAATAATATAACTTAAGAAAAGACAAAAATTGAGAATAGAAAAAAAACGACATGCCCCCCCCCCCACAACTAAGCTTTCATAATTTAAATTGTTATTGAAAAACTGTAGAGACCATGTTAAGTCCAGCAGAGATGAACTAGAGCCCCAGTCAAAAAATAAAACTGTTTTTTCTAGTGATGATACTTCTGAAGTACTGGAATCTATCTACCTTGGTGCACTTTAGTGCAACATGTCCAATGTGTGTTCATGGCTACAGTTGCTGCTTTTTAACTGAGCACCCTACTAAGGTAGTCTTTGTGTCTTTCTTCCAGACTTTTGTGACATTGCCAAACAAGCCAGCAAGTAGACCAATGCTGTGCTGTTGTGACTTCGGGTGCTCAGGAGATTAACAATAAAATCCCATCTGAGTAATCAGATCACAGTTACCCGCTTTACATACCAATAACATGTGGGAATGTCACTGAGTGAACTATAGGGTGAACAATAACCTTGCCATTACAATATTTTCTGTTTCATCATTAAATGTTGATGTAATAACCTGCAGTTAAGTCCCATAAAACCCATGGATAAATTTGCATTTCGTACCACCAGGATCCACCAGAAACACAATACTGGATTTGTGCCAGTGTAAAATATGGTCGCTCTCCTACAACCAGATGGTCCCACACATCTGACCACCACCCTATTATTTCTCTCTGACCTCTTTGTCTCTCTTTCAGTCTCCTACATCCCCCTTCAAGGTAGGTAATAGCTAAGTGCTGTCATTTAAGAAACTCAACTTTGTGCCTTAACCAATTGTGCAGCCACATGAAAAAATATCATTTTTTCTGTGAAATGAGTGACAGTCTTTGGCCAGGCTGCTATAGCTAACTCTTTATGACCACTGAAATCCCTTAAGGTGCACTTCTTGTTAGAGGTGACAAGTCAGCTCGGAAAAGAAAGCCATTACCAGAGAAGAAAGGTATCTGACATCCTCCTGCCGGTATAGATTGAAACCAAATACAATGGCTGCAAGCAAAGTAGTTACTCTGGGAAATCTAATAGTGCCATTTCCTTTGCTTTGCTGATATTTTGGGCAAAGTTTTCTTAAGCTTTTGTTTGAAATTCCTTTTTTTCTCCCCCTCAGAATAGCAGAACAGATATGTATTTTTATTTAATTTTTTGCAGTGTATTATATTTTAACTGACCCTCAAACAGCACCGACTACTAAGGGATTTCTATAGCATTTAAACTTTCAAAATTAAATTAGAAAATGGCTCCTGAGCTACTTAGTAATTTCAGTCATCCTTTACCCCCGGTCTCGTCTCACAATGGAGTAGTGAAGCCTGGGAGATTGACCACATGGTTCGGGCAAGAGCTGCAATACACAAGGGCACGGGAGAAAGAGGAAACTTGTGGGTGTTCAGAGGAATAAAAGTCCCTTTCTTTTCTTCCCTTGCCTCTTTCTTTGAGCAAGAACAGAGGGTTGCCACGGCGATGAGGTTGGTCCGTCTCACAAGGCATGGTCTGGGAAGAGCAGCAGCTTGCGTTGACATTTACTAAGGCCGGAGGAAACAGAGACAATACAGCAGGGAAACACACAAATACACGCACACACACACACACACACACACAGAGTAAGGAAGAGGAGACTGCAAAGCGTTTGAAAATGGCAGGCACATAAAAGGGGATGGGATAAACTGTGACACCTGAAAAAGCTCAGGGTGGACACGCAGACACACACAGAGAGCTGGCTTTTTCTGCATTTATGTAAACCTTTTATCTTTTTCTCAGTCTTCACTCCTGTCCAACTTCTATCCCTGCCCTCCTTTTTCATTTGGCTCTCATTTATGCTCTGCCAGTGAGTTAGTGCACAGTTCCATCCCAATCACATTTAGAGCCTCAATCATGCAGAAAAGCAATGCAAAAACATGAGGGAATGCAGTTAAAACCCAACAATGCACACAGAAGCATATAAATGCAACATATGATAATCCAACTACCAAGGCAAACAAAAAAAAAAATACCAACAACTTCAGAAGCCAAAACTTCAAAAGAAACAAATAGTTGACCAGCTCAGCACAGGTCTGTGATTAGTCAGCCCAACATCAGCCCAAGATAATTTTACCAGAACGGTGCTCTGTAGTCCATGTAATTAGTAGTAAATTCAATGTTTGGGCAATGCTTAGATAATGCTTATCGATTAAGTTGAATATGGTCTTTTGTTGATTTTGAACACAACAGGTCAATCAAAAGCTTATTATAGAACTTTAAACAGAGGTATTTTTATGATGAATACATATCAGTCTTATATTCTTTAGGGTGTACTTCCTCCAAAACACAATCCCTATCACCAAGCAGTCACAAAACTTAGACAACTGTTTTCACAACTTACTCCAGACTTTCATAAATGTTTTTTGTTTTTTTATATAAATATAATTAAAAAAGATTTTAAAAAATTGTAATTTGTCTACATGTGGTGATAGCTTTGTATTTGGCACTCGGTATACACATCCATTTAAAATAACAGTTCTTTTGTAAATCATTTAAAAGTTTATGGATATGTATGCTGTACATTTAAACAAAAATACAAAAGCTGAAATTACCCAGTTGAATACATGTGCACACCATTAAACTCACACTTTGCGCGACACACCTTTGAATTTATTCTTAACATTCAGTCTTCTTGAATTTACATCTGTCATAAATCTTAGCAAATGTAACAAAACTTGGAGACAGTGGAGGAACACAGTGTCATTAAAAGGCTGGACATTTCTGCAAAATGACTGACTGGTCAACACTAAATAACCTACAGGTATTTCCAACAAGCACCATGTGTGTACTTCATTTGACAAAATCATCATGTGTTTTCTAAAACTTCTAGACTTGGATATAATCTTTCAAAATCTTGTTAGAGAATTGTCTGAATAAGTCAAACCTGAAGATTTGGGCAAGTTCCATAAGGTAAATTTCGTCACAAATGCAGTGCATCTCTGAAAGAACACCATACCCGAAGTGAATGATTGTTGTGGCAACATCATTATCTAAGCTTCTTTTTTATTAAGTTAGAACTCTGGTTTTTGTTACAATGGCTTAGTTACTGTATTATTTACTTCAAATTACTATCAAACTTGCCATAAAACATTTAAATGCATATTCTTCTACTTTAAAACTGTGTGCATCTGTCACTATTATTATTTCTGAACAAGGATTTTATTTATGTTTTTTTTTTTTTTTTACAATTTTGTGGACATCAAAGACAAAAAAAACTGCTGCTGATTTGGGGACATCAACTAAACCAACAGATGCACGGAGCCGTGGAGAAGGAAAGTGCTCTGGGACAATAAGGTTGAGACTGGATTGTCTTATTCAACTGTGTCTTCATAACTGAAAACAAAAAAACAAAAAAATTCTCAACTGTATTCTGTAACAAAATGCCTTTACAGATTCACATCACTTATATTTATATAGCACCAATTTACAACAAAAGTCATTTCAATACAATTATACAAAAACTCCAATCAGTTAAATGTTTCTACGTAAGGATTCCCAGCAAACTGCATGAAGTCGTTGACATGGGGTCAATCCCCTTTTATGCAGGCCTGCAATCACAGCAATCTGTTGAGCAATCCCTCATACTGAGCAAGTATGAAGCGACAGTGGAGAAGAAAAACTCCCATTTAAAAGGAAGAAACCTCAGGCAGAACCTGGCTCAGTATAAGCGGTCATCTGCCGCGACCGTCTGGGGTTCTGAGGATGCTCGGTCACTTAGAGCACCATCTGGACCGATGTTCACCATCCAGCAGGGGGCACCATAGTTGAGTAGGACATCAGACCGGGCGGAGCCTCTATAGAGAGAGAAACACTGAGAGAAAAATGAGGTTAACAAACCTTGGTGTCAGATCTCACCTATGCTACAACTTTCTGTAAAATAAAAAAGGATGATTTTTAACCATGTTTTTTAACATGTATGTGAAGGTTAGTTTATCAGTCAAGTTTTTATTTTTATTCTTCATGGTATGGACTACCGGACTTGGTAAAGTATCCACTATCCTATCTTCCGTATTGGGATTCAGTGTTTTTTAACAATAATTACCTGCACGAAGGAAGGCGTCTTCAAGGAAATCCTAAACAAAAGAGTCATAGATACATCATCCTAAATCTATCTGCAGTAATGATATAAAAAGACAACAGAATGGAGAGTGCAGTGGTACTGTAATAGACCAAATAATATCAGACATTTTGTTATGAACTCAAGAAATTTTGAGGAAAAAGGGCACAATATACTTCTTCAATGACAACTCTTCAACAATGCAGACGCATTCATGCCCCTTGATCCTTTCACCTTTGGTCTTGTTGTAATCACAAGCATGTTTCATGATACTCCAATGGATAAGGCATTTAGGATTAAAAGAAAAGTTTTTTATTTATTTATTATGTTTTGCATTTTTTCCACAAAAAAGAACACAATATGTTATGCTTTTTTTAACAAAGATATGACTTAATAGTTTATAGAACCACAATTATCTGTTATAACAGCTACAAGTCTTTAAAATCATGTGTCTACAAATTGATATTCTTTCTAATTTATTTCTTAATATCTCAAGTTCAGTACAATTGGAGCATCTATGAACATTAATTTTCAATTCTCACATATTCTTCTTTAAATATAGATGTTTAACTTTACTGGGAAATGCCAATAGCTAGATATGTTTGAAAATTACTAACATTCAAGACTGCGCCTATGTTTGGCCGTTCCACTGCGCGTCAGCTACACTGTCTGCTACAAAGTCGGTTCCTGGCTTTATTTTTAACATTGTCTGCCATTATGTCAGTTCTGATGGCAAGCGATTGTGCCGTGTCTCTACGGACATATGATCGTAGCTCTCTTCTTGATATTAAAGCGTCCATGGAACGCTGCTTTAATGACTGGGGCAGCTACAGGAAAATTTTCCCACCCACGTTCGTGTGCGCCCCTCTTTCCCAGGAGTACCTGTTGCTGTTGCAAACCCTGGGTTACCCCAAAAAGAGGTGTACATGCAGAGGCTGCAGAGCTGGTGTCCAGGTCCGGATCAGACGAGCCGGATTGAGGTTGTCCGGCTTCACTCGTCCAGCGCGACGCTACATGTGGCTGCGACCCGTTCCCCTCCCGCAGCAAGGTGTGGGAAATAGCGCTGTCCCTCCACCGCGTCCTGCCGGGTTTCCATTCCACGAGGGAGCAGTCTGGACCTGTGGCGCCGATCCCTGGACACCGACGTTGCATCGGACTCCTGCGTGTACTCCTCCAGAAAGTCATCGGACCAGCTGGACGTCACGTGACTGCGTGAGATGTCTGCGGCAAATCCCAACGTGCTCAGCTGGTAACGTAGCTGCTTCACTTTCCTTCAACCGCTTTGGATTAGTAAATGCCCGTTCCATTGGAAATAAATCTCTCGCCTTAAATGAGCTCTTCTCCAGGAAAGTCTTGCACTGCCTCGTCCTGGTCGAAACGTGGCAACGTGAAGGCGAGTTCATTCATTTAAATGAACTATGTCCAGTAGGCTGCTAAGCTGTCGGGACGCCTCGCCCCTGTCGCCGTGGCGGTGATCTGGTTGCCGTGTATGCAAACAGGTTCCTTAACAGAGTGATGAGCATGGAGCATTTTACTACTTTTGAATCACACATGATGCAAATCGGTTCTAGGAACACATTTTATTGCCTTTTAATTTATCGTCCCCCTGGCCCTGCTGGTGCTTTCTTAGCTTATTTTTCTGACTTTTTGTCATCCATTTTAAGACTGGAGAAAGTCTTAATCCTTGGGGATTTTAACCTGCACATTGGAGATACTTCTGGACCAGCAGCAGATTTTTTTTATCTATGATAGAAGCTTTTAACTTCACACAACATGTCTCAGGCCCCACTCATTTAAAAGGAGGAACTTTATATCTGGTATTTACACTTGGCCTGCAGGTGACCAATCTGAGTGTTGAGGATGTGTACCTCCGTGACCATTTTGGTGTATTTTTCGATTTATTGGGGACTTCTGAACTGCACCCTCTACCCGTTAAAGTAGAGAGGAGGATTATTTCAGAGTAAACCACAGAAAAGTCTGTGAAATCTATAACTCCTGTTGTTAGCGTCTGCACTGAAATAGATTAACTCATGCTCTCTTTTAATAATCACTGTGCTACCATCTTGGACCAAGTGGCACCTTGTAAAACAAACAATCTGGAACATAAACAGTCGTGTCCCTGGATTAATGACAGTATTGTGAATCTGCGGAGATCATGCCGTAAAATGGAGCGTCTGTGGTATGCCACCAAACTTGAAGTGCATAGACTACACCTAAGGGACCTTCACTCCTCTCTAAATAATCTTTTAGATGAGGCCAGATCTAAATATTTTTACCAACTGATTACCTCAAGTAAGAGAAATCCCAAAGTGCTCTTTGACACGATCAGTTCCATCGTCTCCCCTGCTGCCACTGCTGTCGCCGTGCAGTGCAGGGCGAGTTGCAATGAGCTCCTGAACTTCTTTGTTGACAAGGTTAGAGAGATAAAAAACAAACTTCCTTCCTCTCCTCCCTCCACTAAGGCCCATGATGGCCCTCCAGCTCAGAGCTGGTCATCCTTCAAGGCAGTCACCCAAGTGGATCTTTTATCCACTATAAACAGCATGAAGGTGTCCTATTGCCGTCTGGACGTTGTTTCGGCCCGGCTCTTTGTTAATATTTTAGATTCAATCGGATCGTTGATCACTAAAATGTTTAACATGTCACTTTCAGCTGGTGTATTTCCATGTTCTCTTAAGCATGCAGTTGTGGAACTGCAATTAAAGAAACCTAGTTTGGATCCAACTGATCTTCAGAATTTTAGACATATATTTAAGATCCCGTTCTTGGACAAAATCCTGGAAAAGTTGGTCTGCAATCAACTTACAACGTTCCTGGAGGCAAACAACATTTTTGACACTTTCCAGTCAGGTTTAAGGAAGTTTCATTCCACGGAAACAGCATTACTGAAAGTGTCCAGCGACATCATGATGGCTGCCGACGCTGGTCAATGTTTTGTTCTGGTCCTGTTAGACCTGTCATCTGCGTTCGACACGGTGGACCATGGCATTTTGTTTTCTAGACTCCGGGATATGGTTGGCATGTGAGGCCCGGTGTTAGAGTGGTTTGGATATTACCTGACTGGTAGAACTTTCTACATGTCCTCTAATAACATGCTACCTAAATCCGCGAACTTACAGTGGGGTGTACCCCAAGGTTCGGTACTTGGCTCTCTTTTGTTTTTTAATTTACCTGCTCCCTTTGGATGAGCTGATCCAGCAGTTTAGTGATGACTCCTATCGTTTGTATGCAGACGATCTCCAGCTGTACTACTCTTTTAAGCCCTCAGAACCCCAGAGACTGGTTTCACTAAGTAACTGCCTGGCCGAAATTAAACTATGGCTAACTGATAATAGCCTCCAGCTGAACTCCAGTAAAATGGAAACTCTGGTTATAGCCCCGGACAGTGTTGCCCCTCTTATTACCTACCACCTTGGCGACCTCAGCAGTTCCGTAAAAAGAAGTCTGAGGAACCTTGGAGTAATTCCTGACAAAGGCTTGACCCTTGAACGTCACACAAAACAGCTGGTAAAAAAATTACAATTTCCATCTGCGTAACATCTCTAAGCTCAGACATATGGTCTCAAGCCATGAGCTAGAGATGGTTATCCACGCTTTTGTTTCCTCGCGACCGGACTACTGTAACAGCCTGCTTACATGTCTTAGCAAAAAAGATTTGGCACGTTTGCAATTAGTCCAGAATTCTGCTGCAAGGCTTTTGACCCGCAACCACAGGAGAGCCCACATTACTCCCATCCTGAGATCCCTACACATCCCTGTCACACATAGAGTTCATTTTAAAATCCTGGTGCTGACTTTTAGGGCTCTTCATGGTCAGGCGCCTGAATACATTAAGGCCCTGATCCAGCCTTATGTTTCAATCAGGAGCCTGAGGTCCTCCTCTCAGAACCTGTTGATGGTCCCCCGCACTTGTTTTAAGACCAGGGGGGATAGATCATTCCAAGCTGTTGCCCCTCGCCTTTGGAATGATCTTCCCCAGTCTCTGCGCATGTTAGAGTCAGTGGACAGTTTCAAGGCTCAACTGAAGTCACACTTGTTTAGGCAGGCGTTCTCGGCCCACCCCATGTAGCCTTTGTGTTTTATATTACTGTTGTTTTCTTCTGTACTTGTTTTTAGAACTGACGTGTAGATGTACTGTTTTTCTGTGTTTGCTTTTAATTGTAAAGTGCTTTGTGACTCTGGTCTGTGAAAGGTGCTGTATAAATAAATTTTACTTACTTACTTACTTACTTAAATTATTGCCATGTAGATCTTTCTGTATATGTTTAGGGTTTTTGTCATCCTGGAAGGCAAACCTTAAGCCCATTTTCAAGTTTTTCTTGGCCACTAACAGTGCTTTTTATATTGTATTAAGATTCATGTTTGAGTTTAAATCCAAGCGAGTATGTTCAAGAATGCTGTGCAGTGTTTCTGCCTCAAAAAGAATTTTGCATCTAGGCCAAAAACAGTTAATTATCTTCTCTTCTGAAGAGTGGGCCTTTACTGACATGTTTCTGTGTCACCTGTGTGACATCTAGCAATATTTACTTTTCATGACTTTCCTTAAATCAAATCCTTCTTGCAACTTTCTTGTTAAGGCAGGATTTGTGGATATAGTGTATTGCACAACTAATAGTACACTGTCAGATTAGTTGGACAACCATGTGTTGGTATTAGGAGTGTCACGATTCTCCACATCCTCGATTCGATTTGATTTTCAATTTTAGGGTCACGATTCGATTCTCGATTTTGTAATTTTTTTTTACAGTACAGAGCCGTATGTCATTTTTAAGTTTTATGCATTAAATTTGGTACAGTAAATCTTTTTTAAAAGACAAAATTTATGCAGTTGTTAATATTCTTGTATGATGTATCCCATTAGGCATTAACGTACCAATTGGAACAATTGATTTATCATAAAAGTGTAACCGAAACAGAGAGTGGCTGCCATCTAATGACTCGTTATAGTTACTGCAGAACAACTGGATACTCAATAGGACGACAGAGCAAAATGCAGCTAACAGTGGTACTGTTTTTTTCAATGCGAACGTGGAACAAACTCAACGGGAACTTAAAATTTCCTCACTGGCGATTTGAGAGTAGAGGGAGTGGCTTTAGTGCCGGTCCCGCTGCTTCATCTATCCTAGCCGGGGTCGAGCCGTAGCTTAGCTTTAGCTACTTGCTAGCGTCAGCTAAAATGCTCTGTAGAGCTGTACTCTGATCACAGGGGATGTGATACATGCAGTTAAAGCGTTACCAGGTGGTGTTGTGAGTTGTAGGAGAACTAATGAGAGTTACTTAAGAGGTAAAATTCAAAGTGTGGTTCTTTGTGATGTGGAAATCTGAGTAAATAGACAGTTGCCTGCTAACTGTTGACGCACAGTCAACAGGAGAAGGAGGTGATCACGATCCTCTTTTGGATTTCGATGCGCAAGGTCGTAACGTAATTTTGATCGATTTCGATACAAAATCAAAATTGTGACACCCCTAGTTGGTATGTTTGCACTTCTTTAAAATATTACAGTTCACAGTTATGCAGCACTTCTTTCATATACCTTAAATTTTGAGGTAGCAAATGAGAAACAATTGGTACTGTATGCATAGTTTTCTCATAGCAATGTCCCTGTTTTACTAAAACAAAAACAAGGCAACAGATGTCCTACTGGTAATTGCCAGACTTTTTCTTGCTTTGTAAAATATATCTTAAAATATTAAATAGCAGAGAGCTAATCAATGGCACAAATTTGAATTCTAGAGCAAGAAACTGAATCGCTTAATCACAGGTGGGGAAAATGATGGAAATGTTAATAGGCTGTTGCACCTGGCTGACTGGCATGAAACATGACTACAATCAGAGTGCTGTCAGCTGAAACAAAGGAGGGGATTAAAAACTCCTGGAAGAAGGTAATTCAACAGACAGTTTGGCAATGCATTTCAGATATTCCAAGCCAAATCGAGGTTGTTAGGGAAACATGCAGATGAGGAAAATGTTGAAGCAGCAATATATATATATATATATAAAATTCCATTGATAATGACATGCATCAACAACTATCTATGCAGTGCCCTGCCCCTTAAACATTACTATGTTTAAAAGCATTCATTTAACACAAACTGACCATAATTATAGAGTGGAAGTTAAAAGCTGCATGTTTAAAAAAATATAGAGAAAATCAGGTAACTCTGAAAGAGCTACACAGATCAGCAGAGTTGCAATAAGAAAACCATTGTTGAAGAAAACACATAAGTCCACTCAACATTTTTGCTTCAACCAAAACAGGAGACACAGCAACATGTGGGAGATGGCACTCTGGCCAGATGAGAAAAAAACAAACATTTTTGGCCTTCATGTCAAGTGTTGTTAAAAGCAAACAAAAAAAAAAACACTAAATACCTGAACACACCACTCCAAATATGAAGCACTGTGATCACATCATCTTGTTGTGGAGATGCAGAGTAGTGACAGTAAAGCTACCCTGTAGTTCTGGGAAGAGGAAAGGTGACAAATACAGGGCAATCTTCAAAAAAAAAGACTTGTTGAAGATAAAGACAAGGGCTTACAACCCCAAACATACAGCTAAAGCTACAGTAGAATTGTTTTGAGGGAGAGGAGATGAGCTGCTGAGTTCTCGCGAGAGCTGTGCGTAAGTAAACATGGTGGTATACTGATAAAATAAACAAATAATGTCAGGTAAAACAAGGCAATAATTTTGAACCAAACGCAGCGAATGTTTCTGTCCCTTTAAACTAACCATCAAATTATATCTTTCTTCTAAACAACCTGGACGAGGAAACATTGGATTCGCTGGAGTGCTACCTAGACTAGAGTGCTTTGATAACATTGTTATGGGTAAGTCGCAGAAACCTGCTTCGGACGCACCAACAAGCACTCCTTCCCAGAAACGAACTCGTTCTGAGGCCAGCACTTCCACCAACTCGCCAGATAGAAGCTGCGGCGACGTCCTGGACTCAATAGATAAGAAGTTAACCAGCCTAGATGCCTGTCTTGCGCTGGTGAGGTTCTACACAAAGAATTTCAGGCTCTGAGGGAATCTCTGCAATTCAGCCAACAACAGGTAGCTTCGCTCGTTACCGAACATCAAACATTGAAAGAAGACGTTAAAAGACTCACCGAGGGGATGACGCAGCTGTCTGGAGAAAATAAAAGGTTCAAAGAGTCGATCTTAGACATCCAGGCCCGTTCCATGAGAGATAATCTTGTTTTTTCTGGGATCCCAGAGCAGGCAGAGGAAGACGCTGAAACAACCATCCGACAGTTTATCCAACATCAGCTGAAACTGCCAAGCGACACAGTTAAAAACATAACCTTCCATCGGGTTCACCAGCTCGGAGGTAAGAAACCCAACAACACCCGCCCGCGACCAATTGTTGCCAAATTGGAACTTTTTAAACAGAAAGAACACGTCAAAGGACGTGGGAGAGAGCTGCAGGGGACGAATTACAGTGTTAATGATCAATTTCCGAAATAAATCCTGGACAGAAGACGCGTTTTATTTCCAATTAGAAAGAAACATATTAATGAGGGCTGTAAGGCTACAGTTACTGTAGATAAACTGTTTGTTAATGGTCAGCTGTTCAGGGACCCTCAGGGTACTCCATGGCTTTATTAGTCATATTTAACAGAGTCTAGATAGAAGTTGTTTTATCAGACAACTATAGTTTAAAGAAGCACATCTCAGCAGGGTGTTTATGTTTGTAAATGTGGGCACGTTATTTCCCTCTCTTTTTCCTGTGCTTCTGGATTTTCAATCAGGCAACTCCATGGACATACCAAGACTACACCTATATTCATCCTTGGCGATAGTAAATGTCTAATGTTTATCTTAGCTCGATGAATCCTGTCAAATTTCTAACATGCAATATTCACGGATCTGGCTCCAGAGATAAAAGGATAAATTTTTTAAACTCTTGTTCATCTTAAAAGATTGAAGGCAGATGTCATCTTACTACAGGAGACTCATAAATCAAGCTCAACTGCTAATGATTTAAAAACATCGGAGTATCCTAAGATATTTTCTTCATGCTATAACTCTGGACAACGAGGAGTAGCAATATTAGTAAATAAAAATACTAATTTTAAAATAAGTCCAGAAGTAAGATTTATTATATTAAAACTATTTATATATAACCAAAAGTTATGTATAGTTAGTCTATATGGTCCAAATGTTGACGACCCCTCATTCTTTCATACCTTTTTCTCGGTTTTGGCTAATCACATGGATTGCTCACTTGTTCTTGGGGGCTATTTCAACTTTTGTTTAAATGTAGAAATAGACAGGCTCAGTACAGCAGGGACTCAGCGCAGCTGGCAATCCATAGATTTAGTTAAACAGTACATGAGCGATTATGGACTTTGTGATGCATGGCGATCACTTCATCCAAACGACAGAAAATACACTTTTTACTCAAATGTCCACCATTCTTATTCCAGATTGGACTATTTCTGTCCAATCTAGCTCACTGTTGAATGACATTTCAGATACATAGATACATCCTAAAGTTATCAGCGATCACGCTCCTGTTTCCTTAAATTTAGCAAATAGAATAGCAATCCTTCAATACAAAAATTGGAGATTTAATAAATCATTACTTAAGGATAGAGAATTTATTAAATATATTGAAAAAGAATGGGCTTCATACTTGGAATTTAATGACCTCCCTGATATGTCGCCATCCACTCTCTGGGAGGCAGGTAAAGCTGTGATTAGAGGTAAAAAATAATTTCATTCTCATCAAATAAAAAGAGAACAGAAAATAAACATGTTCAGGAATTAAAAGAAACTATCAAATCATTAGAAGCTTCCCTGGATAAAGAGAGCTTAAGCAAAATACGGAAAGCAAAATCAGAATTAAATGAAATTATTAATAAACGGACGCAGTTCTCAATCCAAAGACTTTGAATAGAAAACTTTGAACATAGTAATAAATCAGGTAGCTCCTTAGCTAATCAGTTAAAAATAAATAAAGAAAAAACAACTATATCAGCAATCAAAGACGAAATTGGGAATATAGTATATGATCCTGAAAGAATAAACAACACTTTCAAACAATTTTGTGAAACTTTATACACACCAGAGATAAAACAATCAAATAATGAAATTGAACAATTCCTTGATAAAATAACACGACAGTCAAGCAAAGGCCCTGGATTCACCGCTAACAGTGGCTGAACACCAGGAGGCCCTCCACAGCATGCCTAATAATAAAGCTCCACGCCCAGATGGATTTCCAGTAGAGTTCTATAAAGAATTCTAGAATATTCTGGCACCAACATTTTACAAAATGTTACAGGAAACAAAGGAAAATGGTCAACTACCGCCAAACATGAACTCTGCCTACATCAATCTTTTATTAAAACCAGGAAAAGACCCTATTTCTCCTACCAGTTGTTGTCCCATTTCTCTTATCAATGTGGGTCTTAAAATAATCTGCAACGCTCTTGCAAGAAGGATTGAGAAAATAACACCTCTTATAATCCATCCTGATCAAACAGGTTTTATAAAAGGTAGGCACTCTTTCACAAATTCACATAGATTAACAGATTTAATAGATTATTACTACTGTAAAAACATCCAAACCAATATGTTATCTTTAGATGCAGAAAAAGCATTTGATACAGTTAACTGGACATTTTTATTTGCAACCTTACATAAATTTGGGTTCAGTAATTATTTTGTAAACTGGTTAAAAATATTACACAGCTCACAAACAGCATGTATTAGGACTATCAGGCAAAATAATAATATTAAAGGTATAAAATGCAACAAAATAGAACATCAAATTAGTCTGTATGCAGATGATGTACTACTTTTTCTACAGCATTCACAAACTTTTTTCTCTAAGGTAATTGAGTTGATAAAATCTTATTCAAGAGTTTGAGACTATTCTATAAATTGGTTAAAATCTACCGTCCTTCCAATCAACTGTTCTTTCCAGGTACCCGTTGCTGTGCAACTCCGGTCAGGAAATATTACATATCTAGGTATCCATTTCTCACCAAGACTGGCAGACTTATCAAAGCTAAACTACGTCCCACTTAAAAAAAAAGTGGAAGATGATCTGGCTAGATGGAAATCCCTTCCCATATCACTTATTGGAGTAGCTACAAAAAAATGATGGCTTTGCCTTGACTCAATTATTTATTCTCAATGATCCCAAGCAATCCATCACCTGATTGGTTTAGATCTCTGGACTCTTCTGTTTCTACATTTCTTTGGAAAGATAACCCCCCACGTATAAGCTTAAAAAGACTACAGAAGTCCAAAGATAAAGGAGGTCTAGACCTACCAAACTTTCGTCATTATTTCTTAGCCAACAGGCTCCAATACACATCAAGATGGTTAAAACAGTCCCGGGAAGATGTTGAACAGACACTATGCAATAAGATAAAACTTTCAGATCTACCACTTATTAGCTCAAATATAAAACAAAATGAATGTTTTAAAAGTATTAGTATCAGCTCCTCTCTGACAGCTTGTTGGGAATTTCTTAAAATGACAGAGACCTTACTAGTCCCATGCAGACATACACCCATCTGGAATAACCTGGATATCTTACAAAAAAAATGCATGATCAACTTTCCAAACTGGAGTTGTAAAGGAATTGAATACCTGGAGCATATATTTGATGGAACAGACGTTATCCCATTTAATAAATTGGTTACACAATACAGAATTTCAAGAATAAATTCTTAGAATATCAACAAATTAAATCAATTATAAAAAATAAAGGCTCAATACAGTTGATTTACTAATTCCAGGAAAAGTTTTAGACTTTATTAATCTTAACCCTCCCAAACTCCTATCTAAAATATACAAAACATTAGATAGAATAGATGAATCAATAGCCCTTCCTATTTCAAAATGGGAGATGGACTTGTCCATCTCATTTGACCAAAACCTCTGGTCTCAGATTTCTTTAAGAACCTTTACATTTCTTAAAAATCCTAATCTACAATTAATACGATATAAAATCCTTCATAGAGTACATTATACAGGCCAACAGATGTTCAAGATGGGTTTTACGCCATCTAATACCTGTTTACAATGTACAAGCAATCGACAAGGCAATTATATTCATGCTCTTTGGTTCTGCCCACCTGTCAAGAAATATTGGTACCAGATATGTGACGACCTATCAAAGTGTCTGAAATGTGGTAGGTGCTGTGGCTCTCACCTGGGGCTTTGTGTGGTGACTCCTAGTAGCTGCATGCAGCGCCTTAGAGGGGTTGTGCTGGCGGACACGGGTTAGTGGCCTGGTGCTGTGCTGCTCTGGGGGGGGGTCTGGGCTGGGCCTGGGGCTCTGGGGCGCCGTGCCCCCCTGCCCTGTGGTCCTGGCCGGGGCTTGGCCAGTTACTGCTATAAATTCAGTAACAGCATATAATTGAAAGGTGAGCAAAATGTAAACATTTGAAATGGTGTGAATGCTTTTAAAGAGCGCTTTTAAAGAAATTAGAGCAAGTACAATAATAATGGCCTAAAGGAGACGGTTATAAAAGATTAAATGAAAGTGGGTCTAGGTGATGCACCACATATTTATCAAGCATGTGTTACAGTAAGTCTTGTTTTGAAATAGTTTAATGAAATATATAAAAAAAATCTACTCTCAGTCAGTGATATCAGCTAAAACTAAAATTCATTAGACTTTAGACTTAAAAACAGCAAGAGAAGAAGAGTTTCTGCTAATGGCAATTTGTTCAAAGATTTTAAAACCACTACTGACATTTTCCTATCTTTTCTGAGCTTCAGCAAACAGCAGCTGGTCAGCTTGTCTAAGGAACTCTTGGTCAGAGAGATATGAATGGTAAATAGTCTTTACTTGTATGGTGCTTTCTCTAGTCCAGAGTAATCCAAAGTGCTTTACACTACATTCAGACATTTACCCCTTCATGCACTAGTGAGGACAAGCTACATTGTAGTCACAGCTGCCCTGGAGCATAATGACAGAAGAAAGGCTGCCAAACACTGGTGCCACCATGCCCTCTAATCACCACCAGTGGGCAAGTTGGGTGAGATGTCTTGCCAAAGACACAACAACTAAGACATAAGGAGCTGAGGTTCGAAAAGGTATCCTCCTGAGCAATGGTTGCCCTATGAAGGAGATAGACCATTACATATTTTAAATGTCAAGAAAAGGGTTTTAAAAATCAATTATTTCGCACACAGGCAGCCAAGGGAGAGAAGGCAGAACAGGTGAGATATGTTTGTTTTTGATGTATTGAAAGATAAGCAGTGGCATTATGAATGAGGTAAAGGTGTGAACGAAAAGCGAGACTCATCCCATCATGGACTGTATTGCAATAAGATAGTTGAGTTGTGATAAAAGCATGGATTATTATCTCCAGGTCATGCTTTGTCAAGACTCGTTTTAGTTTATTAACCGGCGGCAAATGAAATAAACGTTTTTGCAAGCCTCCACTGACCTGTTTGTTGAACTTGAAATTTGTAAGGTGAACATTTTTAGCCTTATGTTAAAAAAAAAATCTAAAATACTTTATTGATCCAAGAGAGACATTAGGTGTTGTTATAGCTCATACTAATTAATTCATTAAGAAGTTTTTATGGATCATTATGGCTGTGGACAGGAATAATTTCCTGTAGCAGCCTGTGTTCCAGTGAAATTTAAGTAGCTTTTGACTGAAGACACTTTATTGTTGTAGGACAGGATGGTCTGGGTTGTCTATAATTATGATTTGGTTCTAGATCATCAATGTTTGGGAGAAAGGATTGTGAAGGAATGTTAGAACTCAGTAAAATAGTCTATTTTCTTTTCATTTTTTTCTTTCACTCAAAGACGAAGAAATTGACACTCATAACCTTTCTCATATGGGAAAGGTCACATACCCTAATTTCAGTTTCCTTTTTAGATTAATATGAAAGCTAAAGATTATGATCCTATATAAGCAAAACTAAATAAGGTAGGGGCTTCAGAGAATATCAAGTTACTTGATGCTTGATATTCTCTGCAGGTTAGTAAAGGATATGTAATCTTTATAACTGCAATAACTTCCAACTATGAGCCTGATCCAGGATAAATTGAAGGCTTACAAGCCAAACTGGGAAACAAACAAGCAGGGCACAGGAAAGGTTGAAGGAATGCCTAACCAAGCATTCTTTTATAAACCTTTTGATGCAGTACACAAAAAGAGGCTGATAAATAGAGAGTCTGAAAAATCTGGTGGTGTAAGTGAAAGCAAAATGATCTCAGTGTAACATATCCAGCTTTTTATTTTTACATGGCACCTGTTCAGTCTTTAAGAAAACAATGCAGAATGATGAAAAAGGTGCCTGAGGAAATTTAACATCAAGCTTTGGCAACTTGTATTTTGTATCTTACAGGAAATATTTTTCTCCTTAACAGAAAAGCTAAAATCATAAAGAACTGACTCAAAGGTAATCCTGACAAAATTTAAGAATAGAAAATTAATTCCATTTAGAAAGGAGACTAAATAGTTATTTTTCTTGGAGGATCCATGCATATTTGAATGTTTAGAGACTTTTCTACAGCTGTCAGAGGTATACAAGACTTGCACCATTGTTTTACAAGTGAAAGAGTGCAGAAGGTAATAAAACTCAGATGGAAAAAAATCAGTCGAGAAAAGATAGTGATAATGACTGCATGAAAACCATATTATGGCTTCAGACCAACTGGATTGATGTAAAAGCTTAGTATCCCGATCTGAACCCACATTAGGATCAATGTTCAAAAATGACTTCCAAGGGAGAGTTCAAAGGGCAAAGCCACTCCTGATTAAAAATAAACCAAAACACCAATCTCACATTAGCCAAAAAACATCTGGGATCCCCCAGGATTTGGGATATTCTGTGGACTGCTGAGATAAAGATATAATTTTTTAGAAGGTTGTAGCAACAGTATAAAGCCAAATGCATGCCCGGATCATGCAGACTCCAACCACACCAATACCTCAGCAAACCCTCATACTGAGCAAACATGTAGCGACAGTGGAGAGGAAAAACTCCCCTTTAACAGGAAGAAACCTCTGGCAGAACCCTGGCTCAGTACAAGCGGTCATCTGCCACGACCGCCTGGGGTTCTGAGAAGACAGAGGAGAGACAGCAAAGAGAATGCTCGGTGACTTTGAGCATCATCTGGACCAACGTGCCCCATCCAACAGGGGGCATCATAGCCAAGCAGGGTACCAGACTGGGTAGAGCCTCTATGGGGAGAAAAACACTGAGAGAAAACTGGGTTAACAATTGCATTAATATTAGGAAAAATATATCCGGAGAGTAGTAGAAAACAAAGTAGAAGGTGTGTTAGGGTCAGTTGAGTCTGAAAAAGGATTTTTTTGTTTTTCCTAATTCTTAAGTCTATTAGCAATGTACGGTGTGAGGGAGATGGAGTTGAGGAGGGCTGCATCCTCCCCTCGCTGGATCGGGCTGAACACTCCATCTCCCTCTACTCCCTGCCTGGAAATCCGGGAGGAAAGAAGGAGGTAAGTGGGTAAGTATTGTAGTGCTTATGCATCTCTCCTTGCTCATAGGACTGCACCCTCTCCAGAATCTATGTATTAGAGAGATCATATTATTGGTAAGTGATATAAATGGAGTAGATAAAGGCCCGCTCTTCCGAAGACTGGCATTATCTTTGTCTATCATTTTCTAGCCCTAAAACCGGGTGTAAATTGTTTTCTGTCCTGATTCATGATTCAACCTTTGTTCAATTCTTTAATCATTTTATTCTGGTAAATGAATACATTACTGTTAGAAATCGGAGAGGGATTACAAGGTCTAGTGTCTATTTAAGTAACTTTAAGCTTTAAAAAAAAGGAAGGTTTTAAGACAAGTCTTAAAAACAGAGAGAGTATCTGCCTCACGAACTAAAACTGGGAGCTGGTTCCACAGGAGAGAAGCCTGATAACTAAAAGATCTGCCTCCTATTCTAGTTTTTGAAATCCTAGGAACTACCAGTAGACCTGCATTCTGAGAATGAAGTGCTCTGTTAGGAACATATGGAACAATCAGATCTCTGATGTATGATGGAGCTTGATTATTAAGGGCTTCATACGTAAGGAGGAGGATCTTAAACTCTATTCTGGATTTAACAGGGAGCCAATGGAGAGAAGCCAAAACAGGAGAAATGTGATCTCTCTTTTTAATATTCATCAGAACTCTTGCTGCAGCATTTTGGATCAACTGAAGGCTTTTGATTGCATTTTGTGGACTTCCTGATAATAAGGAATTACAGTAGTCCAGCCTCGTAGTCCATCACTCCTGGAGAGGATGTTTCTAATTTTAACAATATTCCGAAGGTGAATCTAGAATTGCGCTGCTCTGAGTGGCTGCATGTTGGAGTGGCTCTTTTAGCTAAACATTGAGTTTTGTTTTTGTTTTGTTTTTTGGACATTGCTTCCCCCTATTTCTTGAGGAAGGATTAAACTTTTTCGACCGGATGCTTTGCGGGTTTTTGTCCTGTGAAGTTCGAAGGATTTTTACATTTGATTTTTCACTTTTGCTCATTTGTTATGATGTATAACCATGGCAAGAAGGTGGTTTACAGCCGGGAGCAGCTGATTAACATGGCAAAAACTGAAATTATACTTCAACTGAAGCCACAAATCCCTGAAGAGTTGAAAAGGAGGAGGCGTGGGTGCAGAGCAGGATTGAAAAGGAGACAGAGAAGGAGGAAATTCAAACCATCTCTTCCATCAATCATAATGGGAAACGTGAGATCTCTAGCTAACAAAATGGATGAACTCCAAGCCCTGACAAGGTCTCAGCCCGAGTATCGTCAATGCAGTGTTATGTGCTTCACTGAGACGTGGCTACAGGATCATATCCCCGACTCCAACGTTTCTCTGATTGGCTTTCTGACTGTACGAGCAGACAGAGATCTGAAGAGAAGTGGAAAAAGAAAAGGAGGTGGAGTAGCAGTGCTTGTCAACAATAGATGGTGTCATCCTGGACATGTTACTGTGAAGGTTAGTCTCTGCAGCCCAGATATTGAACTCTTGGTAGTTAATTTACGTCCATATTATTTACCAAGAGAGTTCACCAGTGTCATTTTGGCAGTTGTTTATATTCCACCTTCAGCAGTTGCCGATCATGCATGTGATGTCATCAGTTCTGTTGTTGCTAAGCTACAGACCCAGCACCCCGATGCATTTGTCGCAATATCTGGTGATTTTAATCATGCCTCGCTATCTTCTACACTTCCAACATTTCAACAGTTTGTCAGCTGCTCCACAAGAGAAAACAAGACATTGGATTTGTTTTATGCAAATGTAAAGGATGCTTATATGTCCAAACCAAGACCTCTGCTAAGACAATCAGATCACAATCTTGTCTTTCTCTGCTCAGAATATAAACCACTTGCTCAAAGGCAACCTCTGACAACGAGAACTGTTAAAAAATGGTCAAATGAAGCTGAAGAAGCCCTGCGGGGTTGCTTTGAGTCCACAGACTGGATGACTCTTTGCCAGCCACATGGAAGAGGACATAAATGCCATGACTGGGTGTGTGACTGAATACATGAACTTCTGTGTGGACAACATTGTCCCCTCCAGAACAGTGACATGCTTCCCTAATAACAAACCATGGATCACCAGTGAGCTGGAGGAACTTCTGAACAAGAAAAAAAGAGCCTTCAGGGAGGGAGATAGGGAGTTATTAAGAAGTATACAGAAGCAACTAAAGGTCAAGATCAGAGACAGCAAGGAGGCTTACAGGAAGAAGCTGGAGAACCAACTACAGAGGAACAATATAAGAGATGTCTGGTCTGGAATGAAAAAGATCACAGGCTTTAAGCACAGGAAGGACTGGATAGATGGAAGTGTGGATAGTGCCAATGAACGGAACACATTCTTCAATAGGTTCAGTTCAGGAACAAGGTCAGCATCCTCGTCTCCTGTTTCCATCCAGAGAGACATCCGACTCTCCTCTGACCCACACCTGTCCTGTCACACCTGAGATGTTTTATCTTCCACCTCAGTCATGAACTCTTCTTCTTCCACAACTTTGTCTTCGACCAAGTCAGGAGATTCCGTTACCCCCTTTACCTCACCTTCCCACTTATCTTTTTCTAAAAGTCAGGTGAAGAGGCAGTTGGAGAAACTGAACCGGAACAAGCCTGCAGGTCCAGATGGTGTCAGCCCCAGAGTCCTGAAGACATGTGCAGAGCAGCTCTGTGGGATTCTGCAGCACCTATTCAACCTTAGCCTGAACCAAGAGAAGGTTCCAGTGTTGTGGAAGACATCCTGCCTTGTTCCAGTACTTTCTTTGTACTTTGTTCTTTGATTTCTCCAGTGCATTTAACACAATTCAGCCTGATTTACTCCTGAAAACACAGGTAGAGGCCTCAACAATCAGCTGGATCAATGACTACCTCACAAACAGACCACAGTTTGTGAGACTGAAGGATTGCATGTCAAACCAGCTGATCAGCAGCACAGGAGCACCACAAGGGACTGTACTCTCACCATTCCTTTTCACTCTGTACACCTCAGACTTCCAGTATAAGACAGAGACCTGTCATCTGCAGAAATACTCAGACGACTCTGCAATTGTCGGGTGTATCAGAGATGGTGAAGAAGCTGAACACAGAGAGCTGGTGAGAAGCTTTGTGGCATGGTGTGGAGACAATCATCTTACCTTGAATGTGAACAAAACAAAGCAGATGATAGTAGATTTCAGAAGAAACAGAGACAAGTCAAAGACTGTCTCCATCATGGGAGAAGAAGTGGAGGTGGTTGAGAAGTACAAATACCTCGGAGTTCACCTGGACAATAGACTGGACTGGAGAATCAACAGTGAAGCCGTCTACAAAAAGGGACAGAGCAGACTGTACTTTCTGAGGAAGCTGAGGTCCTTCAAGATTTGCAGCAAGATGCTACAGATCTTCTACAAGTCTGTGGTGGAGAGTGTCATCTCTTCGTCCATCATCTGCTGGGGTAACAGCATCAGAGCCAGGGACTTAAAACGGCTCAATAACCTGATGCAGAAGGCTGGTTCTGTTATGGGGACGACTGTGGAACAGCTGGAGATAATGATGCAAAGAAGGATTCTTCATAAAATTAAAAAGATCGTGGACAACCCTGAGCATCCTCTCCATGAGACAGTCCTACAGCAACAGAGTTGCTTCAGTCGGAGGCTTCTTCATTTTCGCTGCAACACAGACCGCTACAGGAAATCCTTTCTCCCCACAGCCATCATGGTCTACAACAATTCCTTGAAAAATTAATTAATGACCTACATTAACTACATTTGACCAAGACTACTGTCTTGGTCAAAAATTACACTGAGGTTCTTTACATTATTACCAGAGGCCAAATTAATGCCATCCAGATGAAGTGATTGACCTAGCAGTTTCCTTTTTAAAGGTTCTGGTCCAAAGACAACTTCTGTCTTGTCTGAATTTAGGAGAAGAATATTCAGAGTCATCCAAGTTTTTATGTCTTCCAGACATTATTGTTCTCTACCTAACTGATTGGTTTCATCAGGTTTTATGGATAAATATAATTGTGTATCATCAGCATAACTGTGGAAATTCATACCATGTTGTCCAATTATTTTACCAATTGGAAGCATATATATAGTAAAGAGAAATCGGTCCAAGCACAGAACCCTGTGGTACTCCACAAGTAACCCTTCAGTGTCAAGAAGATGTATCATTGACATGATAAAACTGGAATCTGTTGGACAGATATGATTTAAACCAACCTAGTGCTGTTCCCTTTATACCTACATGTTCGAGCCCTTCTAAGAGAATACTATGATCGACTGTGTCAAAAGATTAAAATCATTGGCATTCTCCCAAACATGACTAACTCTCTCCCAGTAACTGAGGCAGTAACAGAAAGAACTGTAGAACCATGTTTAGGTCTATACCATTTTGATTCTGATGAACTTTCGGAATTATCACAAATATTAGTTTCATCTAAACCCTCAACTTGTATGTTAGACCCAATACCGACCAAATCATTTAAGGAAGTGTTCCCTCTGGTTACTGGCCCTATCCTAGACATGATGAATCTATGTTTAATAAATGGATATGTGCCACGGGAATTTAAGGTTGCTGTAATTAGGCCTTTACTTAAGAAACCCTCCCTGGATCAAGACGATTTAGCTAACTACAGACCTATATCTAACCTTCCTTTCTTATCCAAAATTCTTGAGAAAATAGTTGCTAATCAAAAATGTGAGCATCTAAACAGCAACAACCTATTGAGGAATTTCAGTCAGGTTTTAGAGCTCATCATAGCACTGAAACAGCACTGGTAAAAGTTACTAATGATATTCTAATGGTCTCAGATAATGGATTTGCGGTTTCATTCATTGATACGGAATTACAGCTGCTCCAGCAATCACTGGAGTTTGCCTGCATACTTTGCAATTTGACACCAGAAGCATAAGCGGTGTAACTCAATGGCTAGTGTTGCCAGATTTGATCTTTTCACCCGTTTTAACCACCATGGTTTTAGCTGGGTTTTTGTCAGGAATGCTCGAAATCTAGCATCACTTGAAAAAAATGAACTGCAAGAGAGCGCCATTGAATGCATCACTTCCTTCACTGCGAGTAGGTTTATTTGGCTGCGGTTGTGGCTCCAACCACCCCAGCTCTGGGTCTGGATCCATACCTGGCCGCTCACGTTGATGTTGGTACTTGCAGGTCAGGACTGTTTCGGCCATCGGATATCTCTGGTTTTGGCGGCATGTTGTTTATTAGTATTATGGAATTGTCTACACAGCACAGAGACACACATTTCCCAAAACTTATATCTTCATCTTTCTGGTGGAAAGTGGAAAACACACAAATGAATACCATGTTTAAAAATAGTAACTGCAACGGAATACAGTTACTCATAATTAGCATTCTAAATAGGTAACACCGGTATATGTATTCTGTTACTCTCCAACACTGTATATACTATACATCACAGAGTAACGTTCAAAAATTCTGTAAACAAAATACCAGCACCTGTACTTTAGAAAGCCCAACAGTACATTCAGGATTTCCAACACTACAAAAGACAAGCTCAGAAAAACGTATACCTCCATGCTGTCTCTTCTCTGTTTTCTCAGACCCCCAGATAGTCATGGCAGAAGATCGCTTGTACTGAGCCTGGTTCTGCAGGAGGTTTCTTCCTGTTAAAGGTGAGTTTTTCCTCTTCACTGTGGCTACATGCTTGCTCAGTTTGAGGGATTGCTGAGGAATTGCTGTGGTTGGAGTCTGCAAAAAGGGCCAATCTGCTAGGATTCTTTATATAGAAAACTAGAAAGTGATTGGAATGTTTGTATAATTGTATTGAAATTACTTTTGTTGTAAAGTGCATTGAGATAACATTTATTGTGAATTGGCGCTATATGAATAAAAGTTAACTTGAATTGATCTGTGGAGATTGCTGCATTTTTAACCATATTTCAGATCGCTTCTTCTAATAGCTTATAACCTAAGACATTTTTTGTTTGCCTTAAAAGGAGTGTGTGTCAATGGAATTAAATAGAACTTGCACATTTTCTTGTTTTTGTCACAGCAATTTCTGCAACCAACAACACAACAAGAACTGATCACATCTCTTCACTGTGCAGTTGTTCAGTCCAACAGAGGTATGGTGATAAATAGAGTACAGATGATGGCATGTGGGGAATTTATCCACTTTTGCATATAATCTCATCACTTTGCTGAAGGCACTTTCCAAGAATCCAATGGGGGTTTTGAACTGGTCTTTCACTGCCACATGTCAAAGCTACCCCTTGGTCTCATGAGGTCAGTCATTCTGCCAAGGCTGAACTCAGGGGGAGAGAAGCAGCTGGAGATGCAAGACTAGCCCAGAGGGGATCTTTTCACCATGAGACGAGTGATTACTTCACAAGAACTAAGTTATGCTAATGCATTCATCTCCAAAAGCACCGTGATTATTTAGAGTTCCTTACTAACTGTTTCAGATTTTTGCCTGCTTGCTATTTTATGCAAAGATGCTTTTTTTTTTCACTGCTCCAATGGCACAGTGCTTGCTGAGCTGAGGGAGATAAGAGGGGAGAAAAAATTTAGAATTCTTTGCTCTTATTTTAATGTGCCCTTGATGTGTGAATTAATGCAAATCAAAAAATGTGTGCTTTTCCCTCCAGAATTTATTGAACGTTGTAGTCGCAAAAAATGACAGTGAAGCAGAATAGAAATGATGATATATTATAGAATACATTTATCATCTCTATTATTACCTAGGCCCTCTAAAGTCCCCTGTGATTTTCTATAAAAGGTTCCAACAATGCCTCTTTATTCCACGCAGACTTGATGAAATTTCATTCCATCTTTACCTCAGGACAGAGGCTCTTGCATCCATATTTGGTGAGGTTTGATGGCTACTTTTCACCTGGTACTCTTCATGTTGTTTGTTAAGTGGTGACATCATGGCCTGGCTGTTGAGCTCCTATGATGCATGCATCAGAGGATATTAGAATAATACCAGACTGAATGAGAATATCGTAATCAGAGGAGACATAATTGTAGATCCAAGAACACGAACCATTCGTTACCTGAACTCTGAAGAGGTTGAATATTAGTGGGGTAAAAAAGGACAGGATGCTGTGTGACCTTTTCCTATGGTCCCTAAACCATGCCCCACAGGTAGTACGTGGAATACTTTTAGATTTACTGAGAAGAATTGTGGTAATATTTATTTGTAAAAGTATTAAGGATCAAAATATCTTTCAAGACAGTTTTTGAGATGAGCATCATTGTTCTTTGCCCAGGATAGCAAAGTTTTAGCATAGGCCTGAGAACTTGACATTTTTCTTTATGTAGCCTGGGAAATCTTAGCCTCACAGGACACAATACTTTCCTGACAAAATAAACAGAACTGTCCTTCCTCTTACTCTGGTCTAATGACCAGAACATGGACCTTTACCAAACTTTGACAACTAAAGATGTAAAATGGTAAATGGACTGAACTTATATATAGTGCTTTTTCTAGTCATACTGACCACTCAAAGCTTTACATTGAAGCCACATTCACCCATTCACACTCACATTCATACCCCGACAGCCAACATGGCTCGGTAGGACGATGTTTTTGGGGTTAAGTGCCTTGCCCAGGGGCACATCGACATGTGACTGGAGGAAGCTGGAATCGAACATACAACCCTCCAACTGCAAGCCAACTCTACCACTGAGCCACAGTCGCCACTGTACTGTGCCAAGCTGTCTGTATAAAAGAATATGTGTGTAAAACAAACAAACGTAAAGGGCAGATATTAATCTGAAATTAAATAAAAGAAATATGGCAGTGGCATTTGGCTGCACAAGCAAAACAAAATAAAAAAAAATTATACAATCATACACCATGAATCATTTTATAAACACATTTACCTAACAATACCTCAGTTCACACGAGATGCTGTTGTACACAAATCTAAGCTTTTCACAACACACAGGAAATGGCCGCCCTGCGCTACACCTGCAGGTCTCCTGCACCATCCGTCACAGAAATACACCACCTTGTTAAAATACTGACTGCTTAGCATTCTAATGCAAACATAACAACATATTTTAACAAGTTACGTGCATATTTACCAATTTCTTGTCGAAATAACGCCTTACAAAAATCGGGGTTCACTCCTAAGCATCCACACTTGACATAACAGGAAGTCCAAAAAAACGTAGTTCCTGTTTAGGAAAAGTTGCAGTCAACTTTAATCCCTGCCCTCTGGTGGCCAAAACAGGCAAAACTAAGAGAAAAAAAAATGAACATATTTTTTTTTGTTTAGGACTTAAAATAAACAAAATAAACAATATTGCAAAACTGGTCAACAACATTACAGCTTTAACATACAAAGAAGCCAAATACATATTAGTTATCTCTTGTTAAACCTTAAAGATTGTTATTTAGCTTAAAGGAAAAAATATTATTTTACCACCAGGCTACATTTACGTATTAAAAGTTACATTTAACTTGTAACCCAGACCAGTTTTGCTTCTCTTTATTGTGTCTCCTATCAGTTTTGAACCAATTAGGTATGTATATATAATAGTTAGTTTGACCAGTTCTCTCAAATGTTATTGTTAAATATTAATAATAATAATAATAATAATAATAATAATAATAATAATAATAATAATAATAATAATAATAATAATAATAATCACTATTGTTATTATTATTATTATTATTATTATTATTATTATTATTATTATTATTATTTTTCACAAATATATGATATTTAGCACTTCTCCTTTACTGAGATAATCCATGCCACCTCAGTGGTGTGCCATATCAAGATACTGATTAGACAGCATGATTATTGTACAGGTGTGCCTTAGACTGGCCACAATAAAAGGCCACTCTGAAATGTTTGGTTTTGTTTTATTGAGGTGGTCTCAGAAAACCAATCAGTATCTGGTGTGACCACCATTTGCCTCATGCAATGCAACACATCTTTGTTGCATAAAGTTTATTAGGTTGTCGATTGTGGCCCCAGGAATGTTGGTCCACTCCTCTTAATTGGCTGTGCGAAGTTGCTGGATACTGGCAGGAACTGGATCACGCTGTTGTATACGCCGATCCAGAGAATTGCAAAGATGCTCAAAGGGCGACATGTCCGGTGTCTATGGTGGCCATGCAAGAACTGGGATGTTTTTTAGCTTACAAGAATTCTGTACAGATCCATGCAACATGGGACCCTGCATTATCATGCTGCTACATGAGGTGATGTTGTTGAATATTTTGCTCAACAAATCAAAATCTCGTCACAGTATCTCTGTGTAATCAGACTGCCATCAAAAGAATGCATCTGTGTTCTTTGTCCATAAAATACACCTGCCAATACCATAACCCCACCGCCAACAAGGGGCACTCGATCCACAACATTGACATCAGACCACCGCTCACCCATGCCACACATGCTGTCTGCTCTGAACATCGTAAACCGGGATTCATCTGCTAAGAGAACACCTCTCTAACGTGCCAGACACCATTGCAATGCATTTGCGCTCTCAAGTCGGTTACAACAATGAACTGGAGTCAGGTTGAGACCACAATGAGGATGAGGAGCATGCAGATGAGCTTCCCTGAGATGGTTTCTGACAGTTTGTGCAGAAATTCTTTGGTTATGCAAACCAATTGGTTCAGCAGCTGTCCGCGTGGCTGATAGCAGATGATCTTGAAGGTAAACATGCTGGATGTGGAGGTCCTGGGCTGGTGTTGTTACATGTGGTCTGCAGTTGTGAGGCTGGTTGGATGTACTGCCAAATTCTCGAAAACGCCTTTGGGGACGGCTTATGGTAGAAAAAAATGAACATTCAAAAACAGCTCTGGTGGACATTCTTGCTGTCAACATGCCAATTGCACGCTCCCTCCAAACTTGCGACATCTGATGCATTGTTCTCTGTGATACAACTGAACATTTCAGAGTGGCCTTCTATTGTGGCCAGTCTATGGTACACCTGTGCAATAATCATGCTGTTCAATCAGCATCTTGATATGGCACACCTGTGAGGTGGGACAGGATTATCTTAGCAAATGAGAAGTGCTAGATATCACAGATTTAGACAGATATGTGAAAAAATATTTAAGAGAAATGGTTATTTTGTGTATGTAGAAAATGTTTCAGATCTTTGAGTTCATCTCATAAAAAATGGGAGCAAAAACAAAAGTGTTGCGCTTATATTTTTGTTCAGTGTACAGTAGGTTGTCTAGTGCTGCATCTCTTAAAGACTGAGCAAATAATAACATTTCAGAAATGCCAGAAAAAACTATCATAATGGCATACAATTACTACAATTACTTAGTATAATTAAGTTTTATATGCAAAGCAAAATTTTAGATGGTGTCGAATGAGTATAAATGCAACTCATGAATAAAACGTATTCTTCTGCCAATCTTTTACTGCCTGTTTAGTACTGTTGTACTAATGTTTTGGAAAGAGTTTAAAGATGGAGATAATTTGATATTTACTGAGGTGATACCTGTTGCAAAAGCTCTGAGAACTCATGGCCTGTTCCAGCACTGTCTTGAACAGATTGGAAAAGGAAAGGAAACAGGCATTTGTAGTTCATGTTTAAGGGGTCTGGGCACCCCCAGACTGAGTCAAAGCACCCCCTAAAGTTGGAGATTTTTAATTTTTTTTACTGTGTGCTTAAAAACAACAACAACTAGAAAATAAAACACACACAGTAGTTGTTTGAAATGTAATGTAAAAAATACAGCAAATACGATTTTTAAAATCCATTTTTATACGGGAATGTTTTTTTAAGACCCGTTTTTAAACGGGTCTTACACATGCGTCTGATGAATCTCTGATGAGAGTCTGCACCGGAGAGCTGCGTGTTCGGCAAACTAGCAGAAGACAGGAAACTGGGCTGTTTTTAACAAACAAGCTGTAAGTTGAGTTGTGCTATTAAATGCAGATTTTAGCTAAATGACTAGTTAATACATGCCAGTATATTGTGTTAAGCTTGTTACTATCACCTGTTAGATCCTACTGAGGGGTACTGAAAAATTATGAAAAAAGAAAACTAAGTTTTTCTGTATTAACAAATTTTATTTTATTAATTTCTTTTACAAAAAAACTGAATTAACCTGATCAATTTTACATCAAAGAAGAAAAACATGTACATAGTTTAGAGATTAGTATTCCTCAGCATCTGAATCCCAAACAAAGTAAAAGTGAACTTAACAAAACAAAAAGGACATGCTCCTGTTTCTTTGAGAGCCACCAATACAGGTGAGTCTGATACTTTGGACTGCGGCTGGGCACTCTTGGTTACTTCAGTTTTACCTGCAGAACATATCGTAAGAAAACTGCATTGGTATTTATTATTTTACTTTCTATTAGTAACGCAATAACTCAGAAATATACATCTTATCATATTTATTTTTATTATCTCAGAAAAACAAAGCTTTATATTTATTTATTGCATTAATTCTAAATGTTTGCTATTTTTTTCATATGTTTCAGATTTTTTTATATTCACTTAAAATTCCACAATAATCCTAAATTAAATCCGCCAAAGAGGTTGTGTTTGTCTGTTTGTTTGTTCGTCTCTGAATGAATAAATAACATACAGTGTGGAAATTAACATGTTAAAGCAGCACACACATACAGTTAATAAGAATACAGGACAAGTGAAAACGTAGACAGTAAGCTATAGATTAACATATAAAATAAAATATAAATAAAACTGTCTTTTAATTTAATTAGTCAAAGTTATTGACTGATTTGGCTGCAATATCCAGGAAATGTCAGAAATGGGCCAAGGAACGAGTGATTACATTTTGGGAATGATCAGGTAAGGAATCTAAACAGTAGCAATATGTTTGGCAGAGGTCTAAGTTCTTCTAGTAATGCTTTTTTTAAAGATAACTTCTGATTGATTTAGTTTTCTGTATTTTTCTGAGGAGTGACTATCCAAACCTTACGTTAGGTTTATTGCATGTGCAAGAATTAAAGCCAAGGTGCTACTGACTTGCTCAATGACTGGAAATCTATTAACATTATTTATCTTGTTGTGTATGTGCGTGTGTTAAAATGTACGAAACAGTCATCTTGCCTGGCCATGTAGCTCTCTGGGTGCTAAACCTCTGATCCTAGAATCACCCTTGAAAGGAAACAAAGATTCACAAAAAAAATGTCTGGTACAAAAAAAACATTAAAGGAGAGGGGGTAATAGTAAAGTAACAAGGGGAAATAGAAGTTGCAGAGAGATTTTAAAGGATTCTAAAGACCTCTTGGGATTTGTAGAAAATTTGCAGGAGATATCAGATAATGAGAGCACTTCCCAGATGTACTGCAGAGATCAGCATCTGTAGCATTAATTACAATAGCCCCCCCCCCAGCCCCCCCCCACCCTCCTCCTCCTCATCCTCGCTGTACTCCACCACCTGTTTCCTTTCAATAGCGCATGATACGTGAGCGAAATCCAGGAATCTTTATTCAGCACTATTGCTGATGCAACGCCATACAACCTGCAACCCCCTCACCCCCATGCACAGATACAACAAACAATCCCCTGTCGCTATCTTGATGTTTCATCTATTAGGAAGTGAAAGTAAGAAAGAGCATAAATAAAAGCTCTCTGTCACCAAAGACATCTTGTCCGTGTGGTTTGTTTCTTCCTCACAGCTGAATTGATTTGGCGAGTGAACCGCTTCACTGATGAAGAGACTGTCAGACCTAGAGGACAGCAGCGCACTCTGATTGTGGTGTGATGTGTGTACTGCCATGTCAGGGCTATGTTTTCTTAGTGTTGGCTTGCTATATATTGCAGTTATCTTAATTCAAAGATTAAACCTGTTCAGTCGAGGTTTGTTTTCCCTCTGTTCTCCTGCATCCATGGAGGAATTGTATCACAGATTAAGCTCAAGCCATTTCACAACAATCTGCCAGCGATGAGCTGCGGGCCTGTCTCTAGGCTGAGGTCTTAGGGTGAGAACAGGGTAGTTTCAATATTGTAGGAGGTACTAATCCAGTATTTTAAAGGTTTCTAAAATCTGAATTGTATCAGAGGATTTGTGGAAAAAAACAAGATCAACCCTGTGTCCACTGTTTCTTTATTTATATAATTCTGGGCGGGGCTTCTGACATTAGGGCAGGATCTAGTGGATTTTGAAGCATTAGCACCATAACTGGTGACCGACAGATACATTGAAAGTCAACCAAACAGTAACCTTAAGCCTAAAATAATACTTTTGTAGTACACAACACTATATTTCTTTGCTAATGCTAATATTAGCTGCAGTATGATCAGTATTGGTGTCCCTCATGAAGGTCAAATCCTGATGCCTGTTGTCAGTCTACTGCTTGTGACTCTGTCAGAAGTGAATGTCACAATTGCATAGTACAGAACCCATTTTTAAGAATGCTGGACTATTTTTACCTGCATGACTTGTGAATTTGTCTAATAAGCCTTGCATGTTTGCATGTGTTTTGTTTTTTTTCTCTACAAAGGTCTTGATGTTAAGAATGATTGATTCAAATTCGTGTTTGTCTGTGTTGTAAACTCCTGTTTCAGAAGAAAGCAACTAGTCGCACACTAGTCCCATAATTTTAGGACGTTAAAAGCAAAGTGTTAATATTACGAGGCAGGTGATCATCTATTGTAAGTTTTGTATACACAAAATTAAATTGGACCGCACTACAATATGGTATGAATCTAATCATCAATGAGTTATATAAAAAAAGAGCTACTGTAGCAGGTCAGCTAGTTGCTATGGATGAAAATATCGTCGGTAGCAGCAGAATTCAGATTTACTGAAGACAATAGCAGTATTTGTTGGCCAAATCTATCTTCAGAAACAAATTGTAAGACTTCACATAGTTCATATAACACCATTTAAAAGTATTTCTGCAGCTGGAGAAGCGTATTGAGAATTTCCAGTCCGAACTCAAGTGGAGAAAACACATTTTCCAGTCAAGACTATGTAGTGTTGTGAATGTAATTGCTGGGTAAAAGTGCTACATAATCACAATATTAGTGCAGACCATGTAATACTTAAGAGAAACCATGTGTTATTTTTGTGTGTTAACATTTCTGCTTAAGTGATTCAGATCAATAGCAGGGGCAAAACATTGAATATGACATCTTTAGTATTAAACTACTGTATCTTGAACCATTTGTTTAGCTATTAGACAAAAAAATGTATTTTTACATGTATTGTTTTTGTTTTCCCATGACAACTATTAGGCAAATATATATTACAGAGTATTTTCTGTATTTTGGGCTTATAATAGTATAGCTGATGCATTTTTTTCTTATTTCAGAGTATTATCATGAAATAATAGCAGAAGCATTGAATCAATGTGCACTTGGAGAGGGGTATGCATTCTGGTAGATGCTTAAATTAGGAGTTCAAGACACTGAAAGCATAAGAGCATCAGTGGATAGAGTAAGCTACAGTGAAATTACATCAGTTCTTACAATACTTACAAAGAAGAACACAAAGGCAAAGAGTTAAGAAAACACTACATTTCCCTTTTTTTCCTCTTTGACCTCCTACCGAGATATAGCCGCTTTAATTCCCATGGAAGTCTTGGTATGTTCCAAACTGCTGCAGTAAATAAAGAAGATTACCCATTTGGACAAGTCCCTAAATCTTATCATATTGGAGCAGAGCAGAATGATTGTGTGGCACCAGCTAAAGCAATCAGTTTGGCAAAAGTAAAGGAGCAGTCTGCGATGGTCGCTGAACTCAGCTCTATCCTTAAACAAACGCATCTGCTTCAGTTTGTGGCTTAATGCGAATGTTGTTCTTTACTTTTCTTGATGTTTTACAAGTTGTGGCAGGAGGAGACGTCTGTCTTTAAAGGTGCAGAGGATTTAAATGTGTATATATATAAAATCAAACTTTATTTATAAAGTGAATTTCATTCAAGAATGCAACTCAAAATGCTTTACACATTAAAAGAAAAAGAGACCCCACGTAACCCTCCATCCCATCCCTCCCCCACAAATTTAAAAGCAGTGACACAATTATACCCCCTTCACCCCAACCCCAACTTCTATACACACACACATTAAGATTATCAGTAAAGAGACATTGGGCTGAGTTCAGACAAGCCAGGTAAGGTATGGAACTTCATCAGAGTAGTCTGCCCGGGCTGTAGCAGATCAACAGCACCAGCCAAGGCAATGACACAGGGTGCCCAGAAGAGGGAGGGCAGAAACCTCCACCTCCAGCCAAGCTCCACTGGGAGAGAACCCCGGCAGCCACACCACTGCTATCTTCTCTTTGTGACATTTCTCATCACTCCCAGAAAAAAAAAAATGGGAAAAGAGGTGGCGCTGAGACTGGGGCTGTGAGGGTGAGGGCAGATGATTGATATTTATCAAACTCTAAGCTGTTGTTGTAGCTATGAGCTAACCGAACTAACCTGGATCTGGGTTTCAGACAGAAAACTGCGGTTGAGCATCTGTGCTACCCTCTGCTGTCTAGATTGTAAATAAAAGAGTATTAAAGGGACTATATCATGCTATTTTACAGCTTTCAACTTCTGGGATAGACATATATATAATAAATTGTTACCGTTGGTGTTATACAGTATTCATTTGTCTTGAAATTTAACACTTGTATCCTGTAGTTAATGTTGGACCACGAAGTGAAACGGCTTGTTTCTCTATAAACCCATCTCCTGCACCCCACTGCTAAGCTCTGCTCCCCCGCTCCTGTCCGCTGCACTGCTGGGAGCAGATCACACAGAGACAAACAGTGCTGAGCTTAATCTCAAACAGTATTCTGACAAAGAATTTAAAAAACACAAAGTAGCACAATGAAACTCTATTATATTAAGGACTCAGACGTTTGGTTTATTTTTTTCATTTTTTATAAAAAAACGCAGTCAATAAAGCCAATTTCAATTGATAAATCTCCAGGCTTTAGAGAGAGCCCAAACCAACATAGCTAAATCCACTAAGAAAATCTTTCCAGCCCAGTATATAAGCCGCTCTGCCTGCAGGGGCGGTGCAGACACCTCAACACCCCCTTGTTTTCAACTAATGATGTCAATTGTTGAACACTCAGTCGATTTCTAAGAGAGAGAGGGGCAGCTGCTCAGAGAGCAGAATTCAGGAGGATGACTCAGACATGCGTGAATTAAGCCAAAAACCAATCTGGTGGTGTTTTTTATGAGAACATTGCATTACCAGATGGTTGAAAACTCCAAAAACGTGATTTTTTATGATATAGGCCCTTTAAATCAGTATATCATTAGCTACTTTCCTAATTAATGAGGTCAGATAGTGCAGGAGTGGCACATGTGAATTAAAGTACAGAAATATATTTTACTATCCCAAAAAAATACAGAGAATTATTGGTATCTTAGTGCAATTAATGGGTTGCATGGTGGCACAGTGGGTAGCACTGTTGCCTTGCAGCAAGAAAGTCCTGTGTTCTAATGCAAGCCCAGGGTATTTCTGCATGTAGTTTGCATGTTCTCCCCCTGTGCATTCTTGGGTTCCCTCCAGGTGCTCCAGCTTCCTCCCCCAGTCCAATGCAGTTTATTGGTCCTATCTGGCTCTATGTTGCCCTACGATTGACTGGCGACCTGTCCAGGGTGTACCCCGCCTATAACTAACTAATGAATGTAGCACACTGGAAAATATTTGTATATATTCTTTTATTTATTTTGCGTGGTTTGAGTGTGTGGATGTGAAGTTCAAAAAAAAATAAAATAAGAATTGATCTGGATGATTCAGGACAAGGAGCAGAGGAACCACCTGCTTTTTTACAGCTGCGCAAAACTTGTTTAGCTGAACATAAAAAGAGCCGAGGCAGGACGGCAAAGACTGAACCCAATGGGCGAACACCACGAGCGATTACCGTGCACTGGCCCCGCCTCTTTAGCGCGATAATTTATATTAAAGCGCTGCATTATTCCCAATCTACCTGTCAAGATGTTACCGGCACACAGCATGTCATGATGGTAAAAACCCACTCTTCTCTGATAAACTCACAGAAAATCCTGAAGAATAAATGCACTATTCTAACTGAAAATGTGGGGTTTAATCGGTTCGCGCTATAATAAGCTGCCAATCCAAATATACTCTTGAACTCTCTCTGGTTCAGGTCGGTTCGGGGCCAACTTTTAAGGCCCGATTACAGCTGTAACAAGTCTCCGGCGGCAGACAGTCAGAGCGAGGCAGATAATTACTGTTTCACCTGTTTTGAGAAACGAGCCAAGATGGCCACAAACGTTGCACTATGTGCACTATGAGTCAAGGCTGCGCGGATATCGGTGCCTGCCCTTTGTTTTCCAGCGGCTTTTGGCTGAAATGGGGAATGAGACCTTCATAGGAGATCAGCTGTTCACCTGTCAGCTTATGTAGTGGTGTATGCTCGATTGGAGGAATTTATATTAAGACTTTTACCTGGAAGGAGAACAACCTGGTGTGAGTTTATTAAGTATAACTTAGTCATCTTTTTTACAAGGTAAAGAAATTATGTCCTTTTTTCAGTTTAAAACTGTGAAAAGGCCCGGCACGATGCCGATATCAATGCGCACATAAAAGTGTGAGTATGGATTTCAAATCCATACTCCCAGCAACTCACAAACTGCTTGTGTAAGTGTAGTAAAGTAACTAAAGTACAGTTTAAAAAAATAAGATTTTGTTTTGGGTTTTTTTTACTGTGTTTTAAGTACTTTTTAAGCTGGTGTGAAGAGATAAAGGGAAAAAAAAGTAACCAACCAATCCCCCCAATGATGTCATCGTCCATCACGATGTTTTACTGTCAACATCGTTAACTCTCAATTTGGTGGACATCGCCTAACCCTACTGTCAATCAAAAGACACGTCCCTTATTCATATTTTCAAACTTAAATTACATCTCAACAGATTAGTTATACAAAATAAAACACCCTCCCCTTATTGAACTTAAAATGTTTTTGTACAAGGATTTAAGCATATTTATTTCTGCTGTGAAGTTTGTATTTTTAACATTGCAGTCAATGGGAACTTGCTCCTTTCTGCAGCCAGCCCCTAACGGATGAGGGGAGAACTGCTATTTTTGACTTCCACGTTGGCCTCAAATTTTGGCCAGCAGAGTTTGTGCATTGGTTAGACATTAATCAACACAGGACTTCTTACGTGTTTGTGCTATCTAACTTTTTTTTTCCTGCAATGCTATCACAATAAAACAGCAAGCACAAGTGCATTCACAGGTGCAGCCACTGTGCTTGAAGATGCTCTGATGACTCAGAATTAGATGTGGTGGGTAAAAGGGGAGCCAGTCTTAAGGGTCTTTTTAAGCTCAGACTGTAGCTTGATTGTAATCACGTAGCATAAAGCAGACAGGGCAGAAATCTCATGTTAAGCAGCCTTGAACTGGATTTAGTTCTTAGCATGAGGCAAGCAGAAGCTGCACGACATGCAAGGTCAGGCAGGGTCGAACGAAGCAAAGAAGACCGGGCTCAAACCAGACATGGAGGTGGCTGGTGGAGTCGAGCCACAAACAGGTTAGTCAGGGAGTTCTGCCTGTTTCAGTCATCAGTCATGCCTCATCGTGATGAATCTTTGTGACAAAGATCACGAGAGACAGCTTTATGAGACCATAACCTGTGAATAAGATGATTACAACCACAAATAGGTGGGATGCAGGCACTCTGTGGGGGCCCTCTGTGAGAAGCATCACCATGCTGAGCAAACATGACAACAACAACAGCAGTAACAGATTTTAAGCTTATGAATACAGAGAGATGTGGGACTTGTAAAAACCCCAATGTATATGACATGAATGTGCAAGAAGAGATTATTTTAAAATGTCTACAGCTCATAGATGCACACTCACTTAAATTCACTTAATATAGGGATGGTAACAAGAGAAAAAGAGGGATTTTTTCCCTTCCTGTCTCAGAGCAAACGTTGATCTTCTCAAATCCCTGTGTATCTCATGTTAAATCCGTGTAATGTGGATTAAGACCTGTTGAGACATATATATAGTTATATCACAGGATTGGGAAAGGACTTCTTTTCAGAATCCATGTTGTTTGTCCAATTCTGATACAGATGGATGGCAAATCTGTGTTTCATGATGCAGGATTTAAAATCTTCAAGTGTTATGGCCTCTAGGCCATTAAAATCAAGATCTCTGTAAAATTCAAAAGTATACACACTTTTTGTCATATTAATCCCACAAACAATATAGTTTATTGATGTTTTATGTGGCAGATTAACAAAAAGTTTTGCATAATTAAATAGAAAAAAATAAAAAAGATTATGTGGATTTGTTCCTTATCCCGTTTACTTTGATACACATAAACAAAATTCAATGCAGTTAATTTCCCTCAGATGTCACTCATTTAGCAAGTAGAATCTATCTATGCATATTGGTCACACTATTCTCATAGTAAAACATGGTGATGGCTGGGTTGGGGTTTGAGTTGTTTGAGTTGTTGTAAAATATGTCCTTAAAGAGGTTTTCTTTTTATAACAATCACGTTCTTTTAGAATGTATTTCATGGATCTTGGTCGACTTACATCTTTTGAAGGTTTTAATATTTGAATATGAGATTTATCATTCCAAAATTCAAAAACGTCTCAGTCTGATAAGCTGGAATACAATATTTAATTTGCCCTTGATAAGGATTTGCATTTGAACAGAAAAGTATTTTACTTTGCTGTCATCCCTTGTTAAATTTATGCAAAATTATAAATATATCATTAAAAGCATCATTCATAAAAACCTTTATTCTTCCCTACTGGCAATTCTTACTCTGTGTAAATGCAGTTTAATTTACCTCGGAAGTTGAAAGCCAGATCTTACAAACTGCTTTCAAAAATAAAAGTTAACAAACTGTCAGAAGCATTTTCAACAGATGTTGCATTTTATTACGTGTATAGCCTATGTATAGCCATGGCTAAAGTTAAATGATACTTGAAGGACAACTAAACAAAAATATTATTAGATGGCTAAAAAATACAGTCATTATTTATACTTTAAAGAAATAACATCAGGAGAAGAAGAAGTACATTTAAGTAACTTTACCAAGGGAATTATCAAAAAATATTATATATATATATGTATATATATATACATATATATATATATATATATATATATATAATTAATTTTCAGACTGAATGAAACATATCTTGAACATCATCTAGATTTTAATTAATTTGTGAGAAATAGGACACATTCATTGATATCAGGGTCATGATCTGTAGTACCAAGGTTTTCATATTTTATTATTTTGTATTCATATTCGTTTTTAGATATTGGGATTTGATATCTTTTGTATTTAGTTTCTGCTGAACTATTGCTGTCACACTGTTTCCTCTGTGTTAAATATTTAGTTTTTGAGTTTAAACGATTATTTATTTATCATTTTAATTTTAAAGTTCTCTGGAGGTTAATTCCCCAGCAAGTTACTTAATTTCACTCTGGCTTTCTGCTCCCTCAAAGCTACAGCACATTTAATTTATTACACTCACCAATATCTTGGTACAGTCCTGTGATTGTACCAGTATTTAGATTCCTTGTTTTCAGTCACTCCTTTCTAGATTATTTAGTTGTTTACTGTATGTTATTCTCCACTTGCTGTAAGTCTATAATTATTATCTATTATAATTTTTTTCAACAATACATTTTTGACTTGACCCATATTTACCTTATTTACATGAATACCTACAAAACACATCTACCTCTTGACATTGAGGCAAAAAATAACAGATGAATCAAGGACATCAGCAATGGTTTATATCCAAGCCAATATGAAGAGACTGCATCTTTACTTTGGGTGCAGTTTGAACATGCAGAATATGCATTTTGTGGAAGACTCATCTCATTACTGTAGGTGGTCTTCTCCCCAAGAGATATGTCGCTCTGAGCAGCAGGCGGGTAAACTGGCATCATCCCAAATGGCTAATTGCTACCATCTTTTGCTTACAGTCTTTTCAGCAAACACTTTTTCCTCAGGGAACTTTTTCAGAACTAAATTAGGATGGTTCATGATTACATTGCTAGCAAAAAATATGCTTTAAACAGGTGTTTATTCAGGTTCTACACAATATGATGAATATTTTGTCTTTGGCTAGATTATCCAATTAGATAGATTGTCCATAAATTTGATAGATTTATTTAAAGAAACCTGCTGTGGGGTGACAATGGCTATGAAGTTTTATTTTAGTACAGTATTTCTTGGCGGTGGGAGACTTTTACAGACATTTTCTATTATGATATTATTTTTGCATTTAGCTGTCTTTGAATGACTAAGATCAAAGTTTTATGAATACCTGGAACTGAACGCATTAAACTTTCTTGTGAAAATAGTTCCCCAGTAGTAAAATGTGTATTCACAATATAATTAGTGACTAACTAGAATACATTAATGTTTAAGGGTATATATATATATATATATATATATATATATATATATATATATATATATATATATATATATATATATACAGTGCAGATCAAAGTTTTTTACACACCTTCTCATTCCGTGCACTTTCTGTATTTTAATGACTATTTATATTTTAGATTCTCACTGAAGACATCAAAACTGTGAATGAACACATATACAATCATATTACATATGGAACTGCAGAGTGAAGGCCAAAGGGCCAACAAGTACTAAGCATCTCTGGAAACTCACCCGATGACCATTTCAGCTGACTACCTCTTGAACCTCAAGAGAATGCAAAGCAGTATTCAGAGAAAACGGTGGCTAATTTGAGGAATCTAAAATATAACACGTTTTCAGCTATTTCACCCTTTTTGTTTAAGTACATACAGTAATTCCTTACATGATGTGTTCATTCATAGTCTTGATGCCCTTTATTGAGAATCTACAATGTAGTCCTGAAAATAAAGAAAACGCACAGAATGAGAAGGTGTGTCCAAACTTTTGGTCTGATTTGGGTATAGCCAAAAATGCATGTATTCCCAGGTGAGACATGGAGGACAAGAGGGTTAGCAGTGAGAAAAACAAAGTGACAGGAGAAGTGTCCCAGTCAATGAATGCCAGATACTTAATTAAACACTGCAGATTAGATTATACGGGGAACATGTTAATGACTGCTTAGATGTATATGTTATGTATTTGTCAGGGAACAAAATATCAGAAACACTTTTAAATGTTTAAATATAGTATTATGCATCTTGAAAAATACTGTATGCTGCAGTTATACAATGTACAAAGTGTTCTGTAAGAAGAGGGAACCATCAAAGCATCACTGCAGTTTCAGAGCCTAAATAGACATGCCAACAATGAGTGTAATTGAGAAGAACAAAGACATTTTTCTCATTTGGATCGATCAAGTCACCACCTTGCACTGGGGTCAGGGCTGGCTTCTCACTTTTGTCAGTTTATTGCTCAGAGATCCTCTGCAATTGGTCTCAAAACACTCCTAATCTGTAAGATTCAGAGAAGCTCTTACACTATGCCAAGCTCCCTGCAAAGATGACTAAAAGCTTTCTGAATGCTACCATCATTCAACCCTAAAAAGCATAACACTTACAAATTCATTTGAGACACATCACTGTACACTATTTAGTGCATATAATCCTAATCCTTCCTGTGTTTTGCCACTGGTTATGCATTATCAAACTGATGTTAAAGTTTAGAGAATTGTTAAAAACTAATTACAATGGCAATAACTAATACCTGCTTTGAACTTTTAATTTGGTTGTTTCACTATTCTTTATGAAATATGACCAGCATTTTATCGTCTTATGCTCAAACTCTCAAATACCTACTGTATGTTGTGGTCCTGAGATGTTATTTTTCTGCCTCCTTTCTCTCACCATCTTAACGTATTTTGTTTGTGCAATGGATCTCATCCTGGGCAGAGCAGATTAATCTTACTTTGTCCTTATCCTCTTGATTGCTTTGTTGTATAAGAGGGTCTGCAGGACTTACTTGGTTGGTTGTGTCAGTTTGTCACCTCCACTCCAAGCTGTCACAGCCATAAACTCATTTTTCTTTTAGATAGCTACTACTAGACCTCTGCACTTTTGCATTCACATGGATGACCCATTGCATCCAACTCCATTCAGCCACTTCAACAAAAAACCTGCACCAACCTGCATGCCCTCTGACCATTCTCTTTCTGCAATCTCCATCAAGCACATCTTTCCTACCTCTTCATGTCACTGCAATAACTATATTATCCTAGCTCCTTGACCAGTCCCTTTAAAAGTAAGAACATAATTTTAGGCAGATTCATTTATATGAATATAGGGACACAGTTGGCAACGCTGTTGTTTTTTTCCACGGTTTTTCTCCCCATTTTTTAATCACCCAGTGTTCCTATCTAAGTGCAGACCTTCTAGCTGTGGGGTGAGCTGCGTTACCAGCTGTGCCACCGTATCCCCAACAAATAATAATTTGACTTAAACTACTCAAATTTTACACTGAAGATCTGTCCATCCATTATCTTCCCTCCAGTGAGTTCTACGACCTCCTTAGTCACCCCCAAATTAAAAATACCTAGAAAACCTTTCCAAAGGGAGGTCCTTCGCAAGTGTTGGGGAATGCTCACCAAAATCTGCTGAATCTTTCGCTGCAGATAACCAGTGATGGTAGCATTTCATTCTAAGCCTTAGCCCAATCCATTTATGGAGGTCTTATTTCTTTAGCCACTTGTATCCAGGTTCTCATTTCTTTGTTCATGATCCGTATGTGGTAAAGGTTGGAACATAGACATAGGTCCAGTTAATCGAGAGCTTCCCTTTCTGCTCAGCTCTTTCTTTATCATTAGAGATTAGAGCAATGCCCACATTTCAGCAGATAAAGCTCTTTTCCATCTGTCTTTCATTCTATATCATATCTTATCAACAAGATACTAAAATGCTCAAGCCCCTCTTCCTAAAAGCAGAAACAGAACCCCAACCCAGAGGAACTAGTGCACCTTTTTCCTGTTGCAAACTATGGCCTCAGACTGGATTCTGAAGAAGCACTTAAAAACCTAATTTGTAAATGACAAAATCTATATTTTTTAAATTGATCATTAAAGCCTAGGAGGAATAATTGCAGTAATTCATTACTGTTTAAAATCCAGTTCATAAGTTGTCAAAATCACTTATATATTTTTATTCGAAAAAACTGTTTTTGTTTCACCAAAAAATATACAAATGAAATGTCTTCCTGTTCTAATGAACCCAAAGTCTCGTAACTTCTTGTTTTTTTCAGATCGATGGATGCAAATATCTTAAATGTAATTAATATGGAGTGGTATGCAAAGTATTCTCTTTTTTTCACTTAAAGCATTCAAAGCTCCCTAAGCACTTACAAAAACCATGCAGTATATCCCCAACTGAATTTTACTGTCAAACAGTCAGTTATTGCCTTCTCGCTCTTTCAATTATTAATTTGCTCACTCAGTCACTCGCTTGCCTGCTCATGCACAGACAAAAAATGAACGAGTCACTTTAAAAGGAACTCAGTTGAGCAATAGAGCAGCAAAAATAATAGTTGTTTTTTTTATGAAAGAAAAAATACAGAATGGGCAACTAGACCTTCCTTAAAGGTGTCCTTAACTGAGAAACTATGTAATTCACGTTCTTTATGAATACAATTGTTCATCGAGCTGCATATCCATGCTCAACTTGAACATTTTGTCCAAGCTTTATTGCCTGCATTAGCCAGAGAAAGAAAACAGACAGCAAAACGTGAGAGTCATAAAAATCCAGTCCCTTCTACATCACATGGAAAATAAGTATTCATGGTCTCCCCTACCTTTGCTTGCCACGCGAAGACTGATCTTGCTGTCTGGAAAGAGCAGCTAGAAGCTGAAGCTATCTGTTAGCAACTCCCCAGCATGACAGAACAGGGTCGAGCTTTGTTTGGTTGTGGACATAGCAAATCAATTGCATTTTTTACCCGAGAAGAGGATCTAAGGAAGAAACTGTTGTATTGTGTCTTGCAACACCACCAGCAAAGTAAGTTAATTATTTGATTGAAGACAGCATAAGAGTAATCTTGCTGTTAGCCAATTAGAGATGAGATATCTGCATATCATGAATAATAACAATGAATTAGACTGGTGATCCTGACATTTTTCCCACCCACTCCTCCGACAAACTGGCACCTGCTGAAACAAAAAGAATGGAGAGAGCATTTTTTTTTCCACAGTGGCTCAAAAAGTATATAATTGGGCTATAGACCAGAGGAAATACCCAAACTGCATTATTTTGCAGTAATATTAACAGAAAATGGCACAAATTATGCTTTCCTTTGACTTCAGTATGATATTCACAGCCTTGGCCGATGCCATTCACAATAAAGCCAAATAGTAAAAAGCTACACAAGTTATTAACATACCAGAAAATACATATACAGTTGAAGGCAGTTATTCACATACACTGAATGAAAACTCACTATCGTGAGAAACTTGGAGAAGGATACCAAAAATATTTGACCCATGTTTTACAGCTTGGAAAGCAGCCCTACCAAAAACTAAGGAAATGTATGTTTACTTCTGATTTTAATGAAAGTTAAAACCTCCAAGTATGTGGTTGCACAGGAGAGCTTGATCGTAGGGTCCTCAGATTTACTCAAAATATTTTTATACATAAAGCAAAATATATACCCCTCTCACTGTCGGATGTAATTTCATCCAAGGAGAACCTGAAAAAGTAAAAGTGACAAAATGACACACATGAGCCCAATCAATCTAATAGCATCTCTTTCTATGAGAGAAAAATAGGGAAAATTGTTGTGTGCCCAATTAGGTTTTATCCATTCATCTGGACATGTGTCTGCACCAGTGTTAGATGTGACCTCTTGTGCTTTATCAGTTAAGTAAAATACTATACATGAAAGGAAATAGCTGTTTTGATACAGCTGCTGATCCAGCTTTGGCAGGGAGAATGGCCAAACTTATTGAATGGCAGCCTGAGTACTCTAATGAGATAATATTACCCCAACAAATGATGAAAATTTGATGTTAAGGGTTGGTGTTATTGCAGACGACTCAAGGAACATTCATTTGCTGTTTGATTTTCTTACATGCAAGATTAGTAAACACTGTTGTATGATTAGAGAAAAAAAACAAACACACACAATTACACTCTAAAAGTTCCAGGCTATCACACCAAGCAGCCAGTGAACACACTAGCACAAGGATGTTGTTTGCAACTTTGCGTTTTGAATATAGGATTATGTGCTTTAGGTGTGTTTGTGTATGTTTGTATTTTGCAGGCAAAGAGAGTGTGACACACGGGATAGCGTAGGTGAGGGCATGCATACTGATTGTTCAGTGAGCATCCTGCTCATCTCATTGGCATTGGAGTGCTTGTACTGCAGTGATAACTGCATTTATGGAGAAGTCAGCATGGCTCTATCTCTTCATTGCAGGTTAGATCACAGATAAAAGGATTTGGCTTTAAAAAGTAAATAAAAATCAAACCTGTGATAAGACCCCAGCATCTAGCTGTACCAGCTTACTTTAGTCCCACGCTGCACCAAGACTACTCAATCTGTATGGTCCTTATTGTCTTCACAATGCTGGGAATAAGTCCCTTACAAAATAGCACAGGTGATATAGTTTTCCATTAGCAGTGGAAGTTGGCTCTGGAATTTATTGCACATCCACTTTGAGTGGTGTTCCAGTGGTCAATGTTTGAGCGGCAGGATACACCCCAGACAAGTCAATGGACAGGATCTAAAGGGCAACACAGAGACATTCAGTTTATTTACACACTTGTATAAATTGATTTTTTTGCAATTATCAGACTAATAGCTTAATCAGAAAGGGGGCATTTACCCAAGTTTGCATATAACTCAGAAAGATGAAAAACAGGACTTGAATTAATAAAAGCAACCTATGGAGGTCAATATGTTGACTGTTGATGTTGGTTATGTTGCCATTGTAAAACTTTTTAACTGACTCAGAAAAAATGCTTGTGTGTTCCATCAAGAGTTGGGGTCTTGAATTTTTATTTTCAATTGTGTTAAATTAATTGTTGCTGCAGCGTTGTTCAATACTGGTGTTGTTCCCGCCCTCGTGGTCTTGTTACGCCCGGTGAGTAGTTTAGCTATCAGAGTAAATGGCTTAGCTGGAGCCTTATCCTTCTCCAAGATGCAGAGAAATAAAAAATGTTAACCACATTATTTGGGTGCATTAGTCAGATTAATACAAATCCAATTTGGATTTCCAACCAGACTAAGGCAATAGTTCAGCTTTGTCTTACTGCATTTAAATGCAGTGACTCAGGACAAACAACCAGGCATCAACACACTCAAATCATTTTGAAGGAAACATCTAACAAAACATCATGTTTTGGGATTATAGATGGAAGCTGGAGTATCTAAAAGAACCCACACATTACACTTAAAAATATCAAAACAGTCAGGCCTCGATGTTAAATCCACAATATTCTTGCTTCAAGGCATCAGTGCTAAAATGTCTTTCACCGTGGACCCTTTTATAATGCCTTTTGAAATGTAGCAACTAACTAACAACATAGTCATTAGTGACATTAGTGACCTTCGTCAGGTAGTACATGTTTTTGTGCTCGTCTGTCTGTTAGCAAGATAATTGAAAAAGTTATTGACTGAGGTCAATGAAATATTCTGGAAATGTCTGCAATGAGACCAGGAACAACTGATTACATTTGGGGGATGATCCGACTTGAAGCGTTTATCCACCCACTGACCAGCAGCGCTGTCGTGAACTCCTCTCCCACTTCACAGAGTTCACAGATGGCTGAGCTCGTGCAGCATCCATCTGTGCAGCATTTTTGAGTACCTAGGTTGGCGAATAGACTCATGCCAGCAGTATTTACTTGTTGAAAGAAATAAGAAATAAACATGCTGAATGATAGAAAAAAAAATGTTTTAATCCCTGGATTTGTTCCAAGACACCTTTTGTAAAATACTCTCAAATGGGTTCTGAATACTCGCAAAGTTTAGCAAAAAAAAAAACAGTCGACAGTCGCTTAACTTGTAACAGTTCCATTGTAGAGTAGGAAATTTGCCAGACTGGAAACTGCAGCAGCCTATATGCTATATGCAATGCTAAATAAGAAAATAGTTAGCTCAGTTGACATCATTACAGACAAAAACCCGTACATTAGGTAATAGGAGTAAAGTTTACTCAGGGAGTCCTAATATCGATCTGTAAAAGTGCTTTTTACACTGGATTATGTTAACTATTGTAATCATAGCTTGATTTTTAAGTTTTTAGCAAGGCGTTTCACTTAAGACAACTACTATTCTAGATCTTAAAATAGTAAGATTTTGAAAAATCTTACGTCTGACAGCCATAGATTCAAAGCATTTAATCCCTCCGTTTCCACAGTTAGATATCCTTGTGACCTCTACATCTGTCTTCTTATGTCACTTTAATACATTCCTTCTTATTCACCTCAGCCCAGGCATATGAAACCTTTTTCTCCTTAATATACACATCTTTTTCAATACCCTGAAACCTCTCTGTCCCAGCTCTATTCTGTGTATTGAAATACGGCTGTAGCAGAGGACCCTTGGGGTGATGGTGATGGAATGCATTTGGGGGGCCAGTAGCTTTCTCTCTCCAACCTGCATGCAAAATCTTCCCAACGGGGAATCGCTGGCTCACACAGAGGGGTGCGAGTGCCATGGTAACACCAATGCGCTCCTTAAAACCCTTGGCAGACAGGTCTGCTCAATCACACCCAGTTAAAACATTCCCTGTTGCATACAGAAGAAAAAAGCTGAGAAGAAAGAAAAGAAAAAAGCTGAAAAGTATCCTGGCACACAACCAGTCACAGTGGAAGTCAGTTTTTTTTTTTATTCCTGTTTCATGTTTCCTGACTTAGAAATTGAATTTATGGGCATGACAGAAGGAAAGATCCCTTTATAGTGACATAAACATGCACAGTAGACAGAAAGGCTGAAAGAACCAGGTTATTCACTTTAACCACACACAAACCAAAAAAGTTGTTGGTTGTGCAAAACACCCAATAACAGGCTCACAAGAGAAAATAATCATGACTGCACGAGTGCAACTGTGCATACTTGCACAAACACACCATAACACACACTGTTGGGAACTGGTGCCTTTCATTCAACACTGAGCTCAGGGTATAAAGTTGGGGTAATTTATGCTATTAACCTCGAGAATTAATCCTTTACTTTGATTTCAAATAAAGTAAGGAAAAGTAAATAAATAGGGAAAATAGATATTTTGTTCAATGACTCTGGCAGTTAAATATTTATAAGCTATTAAAAATAAAAGATGCACATTTTGCTCATTTGACCGTTCGCTGCATACTGTACCATCCATAATCTCTTCAGTTAGGCACAATGTCCCACTCAGAGGTGAAGCAAGGGCAGCTTTGACTACAGAAAAACACCATTAGTCTCCCACATGCTCCATGTTGATCAGAATTGGATTTTGCAGAAACAGAGGCCCACAGACATCTTCATTTTTGTTGCTTTTGTTCTAAAACAGCCATCCCTGTATTTGAAAAAAAACAATGCCTTTCCTGATATAATTAAAACAATATGGCTGGTCGTGTTTTGTGGACAAGAAAAATAGATTGGAGTGACTACTTTTTGCGCATAAATCATCTATGCAGCAAACTTTGATGAGATCTGTGTAAGTAAGGACATTCCCTTCACTCTCCAAAAAAGGTATTTCTCTTGTCAGCTCTGTTTGCATCAGGCTAATGAAAAAATCAAAGAAACAACCGAAGACATAGCATACTACAGTTTAGTTAGATCTAAATGAATGAAAGACCAATGAAATGCTCATGAAGTAGTAACTTTGGTGACAGCATCGGGACAGAATCTTTTGAGCTGACACACGCCTGTGCTTATCAAATGTTTCATATTACAGTTTTTAGAAGTAAGAGGTAATTTGACACCGAAGTGAAATACAGATAAAGTGAATTAGAGCATGTTTCAGGCTGCTTCTTAGTACTCATAAGGGGCAAGGTTTCCAAGTTAGTCCCAGTGACCGTGGCTCAGGTGATAGTTTGTCCTTTAACTCATGGGTTGCTGGTTTGAATCCCCGCTCCATCCGTCTTGGTTGTTGTGTCCTTGGGCAAGATACTTCACCTACCTTTCCTGCTAGTGGTGCTCCAAGGCCCCAGTGACACCTGCCTGTATGACAAACTCGCTTCTGTCAGCATGCCCCAGCACAGTAGTGACTACATGTAGCTTGCCACCATCAGGCTGTCTATGAAATACTGAATGTAGTGTAAAGCGCGTGTTGGTCCTCTGAAGGAAAAGGCGCTACACAAATGCAGGCTATTAACCATTTAGTGCACTCCAACAAAATTATTCTCTTCATTGAATAAATCACCATCTGAATCTTTATCTTATGAAATCAAAAATCAACTTAGAGCCTTTTTCTGTCATTGTTTTTATCTTAGGTGGAAATTAGTATTGATGCCAGAGTTCGCACAAACATGACAAAAATATTTCTGCAACTTTCAATTCTCGACTGAATTTGGCTTTGTTTTGTTCATTGAACCATTTTTACATATTTATTTTAATCATGAAAATTAATATATCTATTTTCAGCACAACTGAAAACAGCTGAAACAAAAGGTCAAAAAAAATGATGATATATGCCCTTTTAACATTCACTTTAATAAAGAGAAGGTAAGGATAGATATAAAAATAGTATATTCTAAGATGCATTGAGGAAATTTTTGAGTATTTATAAAAAAAAATACTTACACTTTACTTATCTGGGTGCTTCATCTTACAGTGTCAGGAAAAAGGTCACACATTTTTCTTTCTTCGTTATCTGCTCAGCACCTTCTTATTTAGTTCTTCAGTAAGCTTGTCACATATTTGTGGCGCAGCAATGGGACTCACTTGCTCAGTGTGAGTTACCCCATCTTGAGAAATTATGCATTGGCTGCGATGCTTCCTGTTGAATCCCTGTTGGGGCTGAGTAGTGTTCTGGGATGCAACCCAAGCCTAATCATCCGATACAAGTTTAAAAGTAGCCATGGGTAGGTTTTCAGTGGCCAAGAGTGGGAGGAGGGATTTGGGGGACCACCATGAGGGAGACCTGCAAAGATGCTCTGCAGAAGCTGCGGCGTTATCCAGCTGTCCCCACAAAAGGCGGGGCAGGTAATAAAAGGTGGAGACAGAGATAAGTGAGCTCCCTGCAGGACTCACCGGTCTTGATTAGTGCCTGTGTGCTTCTGTCTGCTCTGACAGAAATGTTTTTTGTGTGATTTGTCTCTGCAGTCATTAAATTACCCACATTTATCCCAAAATATTCCTGCAATGTGAACATTTAGTTAAGAACATTTTGTCCATCTCAAGTGGCAAAAACACAATATGAGCACTTACCCATCCTGTGTCACCATGCAAATGTGAGAACGTTTGCATAACCAGGATGCTAATTTTAATCTTTTTTGAATTGATCTCAGTTCCATCCACGAATCCAGTGGCTGTTCTTTTCTTCCCCTCCTTTTCATGTGTTTGTTACTGTTTTGCATGTGGTATGTTTACTGGTGGACTTCTAATATTGCTCTGACCCTGGATCAGTGTCCTTGATGTGATGAATGTTATTGTAGTAAAAATACTTGACATCAGGGTCAAACTTTGATTACTACTGCTCTACAGAGGCAATTCATTTCTCCCTAACTGATCGGGTCCAGTGCAATCACAGCAAGTTGGAACACTTGCATAGAAAAAGTTCACTTTATTAATTTAACAAAATGACACATTGAAGGCAAAGAGCACCTTAAGATAGTAACAGATCTTTCAAATCTCTAAGACATCCTAAGTATGGTAAAAAAAATAAAAATAAAAATTTATTCCGTAATTCCTTTTGATTCCGCTGAATTTTAGTGCCACCTAGGCGGTTCACAAACTACTACCAAACTCTGCATACAGATAAAACTAACTAAATGTTAATGCAGCTCTGAAGTATTTGTTGCTTTTTTAAACTTTTTCTGAAAGACATAACCTTCAGTTACTTACCAATCTGTTGTAGATGGTATTTAGACCTGAACATTCTTCTTTTCTACTTCATTATCTATCTAAGTAGCAAACTAGATAGATCGACAGTTGTTTTTCTGTTAATTGTGTCTGCCCTATTTTTTGAGCCATTGAACTACCGAACCACAGTGCTCTCAGTCATCCAAAATATTTATAAAGAGTATATTTTTTTTAAATGTTTGCGACTCTTCTATTCAGTAACAGTCACATAGTTTCATAGTTTTTCAGGTGACAAGTAAACATACTTAAATTGACTGGTGTGATACATTAACCACAACCTTTTCTCATTCGACATCCTTTCTGAGCTTCTGTCTAAGCTACTGTCTAGTGGATGGTTTTGATCCGTTCACAGTTGGCGGGCTTTGATGCACCACGCCGCATTGCCACTGTTTACAAGACATCACAGCACACGTGTAGATTTACAAACGAACATAGCTGCAAAAGTGGCAAAGATCCAGTGGGACACATGGACACGAAAGCGAATAATGCTGTGCAAAGTGAGTTCCAGTGTTGCGAAAGTTCACTTTTTATATGAACTAGTTTAAAGTTCAGTTCAGACTTTCTTAAATGAACTAGTTCAGTTCATAGTTTAAAGTTCCCATTTTTGAACGAAGTTCACAGCTTGTAAAATGAACTTATTCATAGTTATTTTGCAGCGAGCTACTTCCCTCATAATACTTGCATTTTCCTATTGTTGCCATCCATTCAGTCCACACCCAGCTGCAGCTTTTATCCATACAATAATTAATATAAAAAAGGTTTTTCTTGTTGTATTTTGAGGAATTATTAAAAAGTCTGCGGTAGGAACCATGCTGGGATAGGAAACCAAGGCTGTACCTCATAGTTCAATATTCAAAGAGCAAAACATTTAAACGTTAATTAACTTTGATCAGTTTTCAAATCCTGTAAGTGTCTTTTCTGACTTGTTTGTCCAAAGAAAAATTATAGAACTGAAGTTATATAGTGCAACAATTAGCCCAAATAAATAAGTAAGTTTGCAATTCCTTATTTAAGTTTGTTCTTAAAGAATGCAGGTCTCAGAAAATAAACTATATTGTCAGGTTGTACAGCTGCAGCTGGGAGATGAGAGTTGCTGCTACTGTACCTAGTTATCTGGTATTGAGTGGTGGAAAATCTGTTTTGTTTTAGTAGATTGTTTTGGTACAGAACATTGCAGTGTCTTTTATTATCTTAGTGACTTGCACATTCCTTGAAAGGCTAAGCAGCCAGATGCGTTATGTGTTAAGTTTGCTGTTGATGTTGTCTATGTGTGGCTAAGCTTCTTGAGACCCTGCAGGAAAGTTTACACAAAAATGTACGATTTTTCCCACAAAGACCATCACTAACCTTTTAAAAAATATATTTTATGTGGTCATACGAAGATGTCGCTTCATTCATTGATGCCAAATTGATGCTGCTGCTGCTGCAATCACTGGGATTAGCCTGCATACTTCATAGTTTGACACCAGAACCATAGTTGCTAAATGATTAGTGTAGGCCAATTTGATCTTTTCCCCCATTTTACCCACCATGGTTTTAGCTGGGTCAGGATGCCTCGATTGAAATCTGGCATAAAAAATAGGAACAAATTCATGAACGATCATTCAGTGAACTCGTTCAGGCACAGCACTGGTGAGTTCATCTATAAATTGACTGAGGAGAATGAAGATAAAATCTAAAGACTGGAGTAGACATTATTGTCTTTTTGAGACAGCTGTTTAATACATGTTTTTACACCTCTTCACATGTTTTCTCAGAATATTATTCAAAATTTCTGTTGATCTTTTAACCAGTATGACTTAAAAGTGAACAATTATTGTTATTGCTAAATCTAAGAAATTATTTATATTATTTATTAATTTTCATCAATTTTAAGGTGATTTTTGCACGTGGAAACCTATCTAAAATAGTTATTTTAATTGTTAATTCTAACACTGGAGAATGCATGCTTTAAATATGTAAAAATAAAAAAGTCTTGGGAAAGTCCTGAAAGTGTTCCAGGACAGTGCCAAGTGTTCTCTGTTATGTAAATCAAAATATTGTCACCCCAGTGTAGCAGTCACCACATCCTCCTAGTTCAGAGAGGTGGACTGTTTTCATTCACTATAAATCTCCTAAGAAGGCCACAATGTTCTTAATAAGGTTTAGATCAGATGTGGAACAGGTCACGTCATTATTCTTTCATCTTTACAGTTTTAATGAGATAACAACAAGTGAAGTACTTGAATGCATGTAATAGAATATTGCCCCGCCTGGAAATCCTGGTCTTGTTGAAAATATTCCTGTAATACTGCTTGAAGAAAGTGTCTTTTAAAAACTAGTAGTGGGTTTGGTAGTTGATTTCGAGTCCATGTTCAACCATGAAAACTCTAACTTGCTAATTAAAGTGGAGTTAAAGGGTTAAAGTTGAGTTCTGTGCCTGGTACGGAATTAGCCACAGGCTGATCCATCTGATAACTCAAGAGTTATTTGCATCTTGTCAGTGAATTAAACTTTTGAAAAAATCTTTATTTAGCTATTTCTTGACCAAGTTTGTCACAATGTGGGTTTTTTTTTCCTGTCTTTGTCTGTCTCCGCATCCTGATTATTCCCAGGTGTTTTGAGTCTCCCCTGAATGCATCCTTGTGTATATATGTTCCCCTGTGCCCTCATGTCTCCACTGGCTTGTCACGTCTAACCATGTCACCTTCCTGTCATTTACCCTCATTTTCCTCCATATTCCACATCTTGTCTGCATCCTGTGCTTTTGGACTTATTATTAAAGATGAGCCATAAAAGCTCTAAACATCGCTCTGCATTTGGGTCCTCAATCAACCAAAACATGACACAGTCTTGATATTTCAACTTCTATGTCTTGTTCAGTGGGGTCCAGCCTCCTTACCATGGACATTTCTCTGTGCACTGAACACCAAAAACTTCCAGGCACTCTAGAGAGGTTACAGTTCAGACTGGGTTCCTGGTAGCTTCATGTCCAATTCCTCTCATATGCTTAGCAGTTAACTAATGTTTTTCTTTTTTGTTGTAGATGGGTTTTTTTTCCTGAACACTTTTAATAAAACCTTCTTAACGTTAACAGCAAAAAGTAACAATGACCATCTCTTGAATATCCTGGCAATTTTGATCTCCTTAGGCCAATAAACACTCTTTACAAAAATACATGTAACAACAATACAACAATCCAATTCATTGCACACTGAAGTAAGAAAAAAGTGGTGATTTGGTAAGTATTCCTGTTTGACTAATAAATGTGCACAAAGGATAAAAAGAATAAAAGAAAATTCAAAGCCACAGGGCAGTTTTGAAAATACATTTATTAAGCTTAAATTTCTGTTAATCAAGGCTATTTTGGAAGATGAAGGAATTCAGGCTCTTTAGCTGCAAGATTGTTGGTCTAAAACATTGATTGCTATCCTTGTTTTCCTTGATACCCCAACCCTTGCATACACCCATTAAAGTGACTAATTACCAACTTTTATTTGCAAAAGTTAAACTGCAATTGTATGTTTGGGTTCGTATTTGTATTGTTTTACACTGTACGCTATTCAGACAATTTTCTTTTTGTCTTTGGATTTTATTTATTTAATATCCAAAAACATAATTGTAATAACCTCACAACCTCCACAAAGATATAGTTGTGTGGACCCCATGCAATCTCTAAGGACTTACTTGGGGGTCTCGAATCCCAGATTGGGCACCACTGGTCTATAACATTTGCACAGCAAATAGGAAGCAAGTAATTACAGTGTGGATAAAGTAAAACAAGACAAGAAACACAAACCCTCCCCTCCTCTTAACATTTTATCTCTTTATCCTCTTGTCATTTACTCCTGATCCCTCATTTCTTTTGTAAGCTGTCTTCAGTTGGATAACCTTGTAAAAGCTTTGAGATCCAATGAGGTTATCGACCCAGAATATGCTTAATTACTGGTAGGGCTGTGCACAACACAGGAGTGTTTACCATGCAACCAGGAAAAAACAGATAAGGATGGATAAACAAAGAAGATATAGGGCAGATGATGAATCTTCACCGGTTATCTGTTTTGCTGCACATCTGAAGAAGCGGGACACATGGGCCATATATTTTTTTTCAGCTCATCTTCCCAAAACAAGCCTCATCAGAGCTAATATAAAGAACATTATTCAACCCAATAATAAAGTAATAAACTCCATGTAGTGTTTTCTTGTTGTTTTTTGTGCCAAGCACAGTTTGAGTTTGATAGTTATTGTGATTGGAAACCAGAGATAGCGGCTGATTCCTGAAAGACTTTCAGCTGGAAATTCAGTTTTAATAAAGCAACAAACCCATTTTCCTCCTGCCTCTGCTCACTTCTAAATTAAGCTGCAAACTCGAGCTCTTAAAAGCTGACTGATGCCTCTGCACCAGGGTGTTTGGCTACCTACGTCCTGCGGTGTGCACCTCCGTAGAAATGTAATTACAGTACACATCAGGGCTGCGGCAGCGTGTGGGGGGTCGGCAGCAGTTGTGACGGACTTTCTTCAGTAGCTTTCCTCTCCCCCTCTGCACACACACGTTTCCTGTTCTGCTAGTTTTAGTTGAAAGTTTTGACAACACGCAGCAGGTTAACAAAATTGTAGTTTGTTTGTCGTTGTTTTTTCCCTTGCAGTGATGCTAGGAGAATTTACATTTTTTCTTATCTTGCGAAGCCATTTCCAGCTCTAACCTTCTGCTGGCTGCCGTTTGTTGTTCTCTATCAAGTAAGTAGAAGACAGTAAACATTATTACCTCAGGAGTATAAAGAAGCACAACACAGGCAGATAATGCACAGTGCTGTGTGCTGAAGTTTTACACTAACATTACCATGCTGAAGGCTAAATGTTTTCTGTATGCTGTCTAAAATACCATTCCAGAAAAAACAGACTATGCAGTGCTTTCCAAAAGTATTTAGGCCCCTTGAGCTTACCACAACGTGTCACATTAAAATCCACAAACTACAGGGAATTTTATTGGGACTTTATGTAGCAGATCAACACATAGTGAAAAGAAAATAATAAATGGCTTTCAACTTTTTTTTTAACAGATAAAAATCTGAAAATGGAGTCATACATTTGTATTCCAACCCCTGAGCCATTACTTTGTAGAACCACCTTTCACTACAATTACAGCTTCTGGTTTTTAGAGATGTGATTCTACTAGCTTTCCGCATGTAGGGCTAAAATATTTGGCTAAATAGCTAAAGTTCAGTCAGACTGGAAGGATTCTTGCCTCTGTAGCTCTGGTTAAATGTTAAGGGTTGTTTGGCTGGAAGACAAATCTCCACCCAAGTGTCTTTTCTGATAAACATATAAAAGAAAATAACAATAAAAACTTTAATGGTTTAATTCTTGCCTGTTTTTCATTTTTTGAGTGTAAATTATAATATTTCTGTCAACAAAGATACACAACTCCATCTTTGTAGCTCCTCTTAACTTAACATGGGCCTCTTGACTGCTTCTTTGATAATACTCTGCAGCCAGTTCACTTGGAGATGGGTAGAAAATCTGCTTTATACTGATAATAAATTATAAACAGGTAAACTGAAAAAAAGGAAGCTGCTTCCACCATCATGCTTTACCCACTGTTCAAGATGAGATTAAATTATGCATAGCTGGACAATATTGGTTGTTATCAGAATAAAGGAGATGGATGGAAATGTAGGGAAGCTCTGATATTTTGATCACCATGTATTCTTTTCCTTTGGTTTCAGACTTATTGTGGCCATCTAAAATAGAAATGTTCATTGAAGCTTGCAAATGTAATGCGACTGAATTAATTATTTTGCACTGCAGAAGCTTTTAGTTTAAATATACAAGGGATTGAGATGTATTTTATAAGTGTGCAATTTACCCCTATAAGTCATGATAGTGACTTCCATTTTTGACAGCAGCAGCTATGACATATGGAGCTTTGCTAGGGAGAACTAACAGAAAGTTAATCTGCCCCGGATTCCCATGGCTTGTCCAACCCCCCCCCCCTTTTAATAAACTAGGTCACAACTAAGCACAGCCAATCTATGAGAAGAAAAAGCCCCACCAACTAAAAATAAAAGTCTTGTATATAAAGGGATGAAAAAAAAACAAGAACAAAAATCAAAATTAGATTTCTTTGTTCTAAATTGAATCTGGAACATTCAGGTCTTAATTCTGCCACTGTGCTGCAAAGGGGTGGAAACTGCTTGCAGGCCAAGAACACCATTGTCTTTGGTTTGACAATAAAAGAAGAAAACCCTGTATAGCCTAAAAGTACAAGCCTACCCACAACCGTACACACAAGCATGGAGCTGGTGTAATCCACTATAGACATAAGCTGCAGAGTGTAATTGAAACAGTGCTGACAGCAGTGCAAAGACGAAACAGAGGCGCAGTGGAAGGAGGATAAAAATGGCACCAGATGGTACTTTTCTTGGGGCTTGTGTGGCTCTGAGAAACTTTCCCGACTTATGTTTGTGTTGCAAACCTGTCGCTAATAACACAGCACTGCGGGGTGTAAAAGCTGACCACCTCACCTCTCCACGTCCATCCTCTCTTGGGTCTTTACTGGCAACCCTGCAGGCTTGCTGTTTCTCCATCTGAGCTCAAAGACTTTGCACCACCTTGGATGTGGCTCTCTCGGCGAGGCACGCTGAAAGAGAGCGAAAGTGGAAAGAGTAGTGGAGGGAATGTAAAAGATGGGATAGATAGGGAGAGAAATGAGTTATGTTTTCATGTTCATAGTCTGTCCCTTTGATGTACACACCAAAACAACCTGAGGCCCACAGCAGCCAATCCCAGTAGCTGACATGACAGTCAACTTGGCAGCCGGAAAATACGCTGGAGACTCCACTCCGCCTATTTTCCCGCCTTGTCCTGCCGTGCCCACTGCCACCCCTTTCCTTATCCTCCACCTTTCTGGCGTTCCACACTTCCTGCCAAGGCATGTTTGGCACCCCAGAATCCAGCTTTCGGTTTCTGCCAACCGATCTCACTGTTTATGCCAAAGATCTTGGAAACAATCACATGCTGTGTAACTGGCGCACCATATGTAACAGAAATGCTGCCCACTTAAATGAAACTTTCTAAATAAAAACGATAGGCTGGGAAATACTCTTGGTGCTTGCAGGGTCCCTATCAAGCCTGGAAAACTCAAGAATTTGACGGAAATGGTTTCAAGTTCTGCATACATGTCGAAGTGGAAAACAAAGCAGGAGAGAATGCTTGTATTTCCATGTCCAGTTGTTGAAAAATTATATTCATCATCTTCTTCATCTGTTTATCCATTCATCGCTCTATCTGATCAATCCATCCATCCATCCAATATGACTCAGGAAAAGTCTGTAAATGTGATGAAAAAATGAAACGGAATCATGTGGGATAAATTGTTGTTGAACTGATTGTAAATGAGCAATAAGAGAATGATGAAAAATATAGACACAAAAAAAAATACTTAGCTTTATTCACTTTCATTACAGACTTCATTACAATGGCTAAGCCACTGCCAAATAAAAAATAATTAAAACAAAGAAATGAATACTAATTCGGATGTGGATAATTATTGTATGCATCCTAGGCTGGCAGTGCTATGATCATCACTGTTATTGTTTTTTTTTTATTATTGTCTTTCATCTCTGGTAAGAGGCGATGAAAATCAATGGCAGGCTTTCCCTGTGGCTTGGCAACCACATTCAGCCACCAACCTCCCTAACACACACACACAAAAACAGACACGCACACATGCACTCAGCCTTCTCTCACCACTGGCTGCAGCGGAGGGAGATTGCTATCAGGGTGAGGCTGGGTTTTAATTGATCTTGGTCACAGTTTAATGCGAGGCAAGGATTAGCTGTTATCGGTGGAAGGGGAAGAGGCAGAGGGAAGGGTTTTGGGAGGAGATATCACAGTTCCTGACGTTAAAACCCGACGCCCTTCGTGACAGGGATTCTGTGATGTGACCCACAAAGATGTGAGAGTGCTGGTGGGAAAGTGCTGGGCATTTGGAGAGACAGGGGCGACATCCAGCTGAACTTAATCCCAGTTTCCCTGCAATGTTTTGGGCCAGATCTGGACTATTTCTGGCTCTGTTTGAAAAGAGGAACAGAGCTTATAACAAGATGTGACCTGTTCTATTTAAATGTAAAGCTTGTTATTTCCTTTACAAGTACATCTAAATAAATATCAGTATCAAAGTTGATGTACTTCTGTCATTCAATCAGGTGAAAGACTTATGAGATTGATTATACGATTTGTGAAAAAGAAAAACAATATTTTCTTTGCTATCTAAAAAGTCTCAATATTACACAATCCCAGCAAAAAATGTTTTTTTTGTACAGACATTTTATTTTGTGTCCTACAATGTTATGGGGAGCTGTAAGGAGTCTTTAACAAGCTCCACAAGGAGAGTAAGTCACAATAGGCTATCCCTAATGAAGCTCTGGGTTAACAGAGTTCTGTATCCAAGTATTTTATGTATATTTTAAATAAAAAAGGCAAGTCCTGCTAAAATATGAAATTACCTCCTCCATAATCTTTGTTTGCAAAATGAACCATTAAGTGCTGTAAAATGTCCCACCAGACTGCAATGCTGATCATGGACCATGAAAACACAGTGGAGAAAATGCCATCACAAATTATCACTGTCTCAATTAACTTAAATTCTGTATTTTTCAACTGTTTATCTTGGTTTATGAGAGGCTTTGCCTCACAGTCCTCCCAAGGATTTAGCTATCCCTGTTACTTGCGCACATTTTTGGATGACACGTTTTTCTTCCACTTAACTTTTCAGTGATATGCTTGGATACAATGTCTGTGAACAGATCATGTCAGTGTGTGGATGACTATATACTGAATAACTTACATCAGCAGTTCTCTCCAACATTTCTGTGTATAAACTCTCATTCTGACCTTGTCTTATTTAGTATTCAAATTTGATGAGAAGTTGTATTTTGGATTTTCTATAGCTGGAAGCTATAATCACCTAAATCCACAGAAATAAAGGTTTGATGTGCATAACTAATCTATATAATGTATGAGTTTGACTTTTTAAATTGAAGATGATGATATCCTAATTTACTGAGGTGCACCTGCTTAGCACATGGCCCGTGTGTTTTATTTGTGATAACTGGCAGGTGAATAATCAGAACCATCAGGAATGAAAGAAACAGGATTCCCTTTGCATCACTCTGCTGGCATCAAGTGTCAAAGCTTATGCAGTCTTTGCAGTTCCCTGAGCTTCAATAAAATAAGAGATAAATAAATTTAAGTCCTACAGGGTCAACATTAATCCCTGAATTACACAACCTCAGAACATAGTATTGTGTCCCATAGCATCACATATCGGTTAGGATGAATATAACTCTTTTTTTTCTCTTTTATTTTGAGCCACACCTTTCAAAGAGTGCTTTCAGTGTAGCTTAAATGCCAGGGCAACATGAAAAAATGGAGCACACAGAGTGCCAGTTGGTGAAGCTTCAAACTGAATGAGGGAGAAAAATCACAGCTGAATAGTTGTTTTGTTGTTTTGCAATGCACTTTTTTTTTTTTTATTTTTTTTTTGGGGTTTACCAAAGAGGGTACAGTGAAATTCCCAATCAGACAAAAGGAGACAGGGAACTAAGGAACAGAGTGTGTAAACAAAGCTCAAAACTGCTACATAATAGTTATAAGTAAAGATGCTTTAACAATCCATTCTCATGATTTTGGTCCTTGCAAGGAGCTATTTGTTTTTTCTAGCAGATTTAATTGATTGTGAAGTCTGGCAGCTTTCAGGCATGTAAGCGTACCAAAACAAATCGTCAAAGCCATGAATCTGTTGAATCTTCTGCCTCTCTTTTTCTGCGCTTGGACAATTTTCTCATTCAGCCCTCTCCACTTACAGTAGACTATAGTTCAAGAGCCTCTTAACAGACTCCTTCGTCCCTAGTACAACACCCCTCAGCAGCCTGCTGTTATGCACGTTCCCAAGACAACACTTAACCCAAAAGATGGATGAAAAATCAGAAGCAGCAGATTGTTTTGGAGTTTCTTCCCGAGAGTTCTGAAAATGAGACAAGGTCAGATAGGTTTACAGTGTCTTGTAATAGTACACAAATACTTCCTTTCACATGTTGTCACATTACATTTAATTTTATGTGATATATCAACAAAAAAACTCCAGATCGTTTTAAGCATGTCTCTACCGGCTAAGTACATCTAGACACCCTAAGATTTATCTCTGTATGTATGACACATGAATGGTCTACCTCCAGCATCACTCCCAGTTTAACTCAATCCATCTTTCAATCAAGTACAAACAAGTTTTTCTGTCCCTCCTGAAGATAAGCAACCCCACTTCATCATGATGCCATCACGTTTCAACTTGCTTGACCAGAGCACCTTCATTCACATGTTTGCTGTGCTCCCCGCATGATTGTTGACAAGAAAAAAAAAAAAAATCCTCTGGCATTCTTTCGAGAATAACCTTCTTCTTGATAGCATAACTTAAACATTCTCCCACTGTCCCACCTGAGCTTTGGATCTGTGCAGGTCCTCCAAGGGTTTCTTAGCTGCTTCTCTTATAGATATTCTTGTAACTCAACCTGTACAGTTAGGTGAATTGGCTCGTCTTAGTAGGTTTTGCCATACTCTGGATTTCAGACTGATAAGTTGAACTGTGCTTTCTGAACTGTCAGCTGTATTCATTGGACTTCATTATACTGTTTGTTCCCCAATGTTATCAAAAAATCTAACGAGGTCGTCACAGAAAAGCTGTATGTATACTGAGATTAAATTATACAAAGGCGTAGTGCTACAATGGGTATGTTTTTGGCCATGAATAAATATTAACTACTGCTTAGGGCAAATATTAATAATATTAATAATGTTAAATAAAAATTATTAAATTCGGGGCACCGTCCTATGAACCAGGAAAATAATAATAGTCAAATAGTAAAGTCTCAGTTAACGTTTATGATTACCTGCCTGATAAGGCTGAGATAATTAAAATGGACAAAGGAATGAGTTCTTGTTGTTGGAAAGCAAGTTACAACATATGTATGTGGAATAATAAACATATTTAAAAAATACAGGTTTATTAACAAAAAATAAATAAATAAAACACTTTAATTAAAAACCTCATCAATCTAGTAACACACAACTATACTACCAAGTTAAAGAAACAATGAATAACTACCAAAAGTAAAAACAGTAAATGGACCAAGGTTTATATTGAAAAGTTTAGAAGTGAGGCTAAGTTAGTCTAAACTAATTTTGATAAGTTTAAGCTTAATTAGCACCTTTTGGTTTGTGTGGAATAACCAGTTCACATTGTAATGCAAGAGTAAAGAGTTAACATTTTCTTGAAGGATGTACTGTTTCATTAAATAATTTGCTGACTTAGAAATCAATATCCTGAGGAGAATTGAAGTGAATTCTATTTTATGGATCAGTCACTGCAGTAATCAATGTAATTTTTGTATTTTGGAATACAACATTCTAAAAGATTAGTTTTCTCTGTTTAAACTATCTATTTTAAAGCCAATCTCTATTTTGAATTCTGTAGGTAGTGATCATTATTGTTTATGAACACTGGCAGTCTGCACGAAACACAGGCCATACTAATAAGAAGCAACCGTGCTGAGCTAACATATTTGGTGCAGTTTAAAGCCATTCGCTTTTATCAATTACCATATATGCTACGTCGCTAAGTAGTTCTTGGCTGGTGTAGCTGTCTGCTCCTGTAGCATACGGCAGCGTATCATCAGCTCCCTCTCCCTCTCTGGTAGAATCTGTAATTCAAAGGATTTTTTCTGCAGAGTTTTGAACAAGTCCCTGGGACTTTTTTCATCACCGAATTACAGTTCATCGATTGGCAGGCTGTTTCTTCCAGAGACTCAAGTTCCCCACCTTCGATAGGGAAGGACAGGATTATGTGCAGATTTCTCTTCAATGCAGGTTGGACGAAGGCCGATAGAAAAGAGAAAGAAGTTTGGAATTATTTGGTTTTCTTTGTGGAAAACTCCTCCTTTTCCTGTTGAACCTATAAGCGGATTAGTACTCCTACTGGCAGGAGGTCTGTGTTTTGGTTCAGATATCAGGGAATACCCTATAGTTGAATACACTGTATTTTGTTTTAGGGCATCAGAATAAAGGGAGTTGGATGTAAATGCAAGTCACCGTTTCAAGAATTTTATGTTTGAAAATATTGAAAATAATGTATAATTTTGCCTCAACTCTGTGTGCGTAACAAATAAAATCCTAATAAAACACATTGGTGTTTGTGGCTGCAAAAAATAAATATACAGGGGTATGAATACTTTTGCCAGACCCTAAATAATTTGATATTTTGTCATCTAAGCAGTCAATTTAGTAGCTAGTAAAATCATACTCTGCAAGTAAAGAAAACTGAACATCAGCACTCAGATCTCTTACTTGCATAGATCTAATTTAAGGTGTACAGCATGCAAAATCAAGATCAACCTACTATTGATTTTTGTATTGTATAGCTAATTAGATTTGTGATGCTCTATAACCTCTGGTGTGAAGCATTATCCTGGATAGTGTCACACACCTTCCTTTATGAGCACCAAAAATCTTTGTGGCCCCGCCTCATTCGGGACCATAAAAACATATTTATGAGAGCATCAGGCCATTGAGCCACAGCAATGTTTGCCATTTTCTCTGCGCTCCATGATTCCATCCAAGCGTCAAGATTGATTCTGAGAGCTCCTACTGTGTCACCCTCCATAAGGAATATGTATAATTTAACAGCCTGATTTTTTTTTTCCTTCCTTCTCTCTCTTTTTTTTTTTTCCGTAAACATACACTCATAGCATTACCAGCCCTGAGCGACAAAGCCATCCAAGGAAAACAGAGGATTGTCTGCTTGGGGAACAGTGAGGATGGGTGACGGAGGAGTTTCTGGTGGGTTGCTGCAGCTTTTTTTTTTTTTTTTTTTATTCCCCTCAATGCCCAGAGTGCTGCTTACACAAGTCCTACGTTGTTCCTTGTGCAGGGACACTAACAGACTGCCACATGCCAGGACACTGCCAGCTGAACAATCACCAACACCAATGCTGTCTGCCAATTGTCAACCTGTCATTTCTAATGGCCACTGTGGGCCAGATGCTCACAGAATAAGCAAGCCACAGACAGTAGCCCAGACTTTTGTACCTGAGCCCGGAGGGAAAGCTTCGGCTGTAACTGTCTATGTGTGACGCTGGGAGTAGATCCAGCATTGTGCAAAAGTATTAATACAGCTTGAATATTTACACGCTGTCATTTTACAGCTGTAACGTATAATGTAATTTGTTTAATGTGATAAACAAGCACATAATGGTAAATAATGTGAGATTGTGAAGAAAATTAAATACAAACCTGAAAAGTTTGGCATACATTTGTATTCACCCCCTTGAGTCAATACTTTGTAGAATTACTTTCCAGGGCAGTTATAGCTGCAAGTCTTTAGGGGTTATGTCTATTCCAGTTTCCCATGTTTAAAGGGGCTATATCATGCAAAATCAAGTTTTTACCACTCACCGGAGTGGTTTTTGGTTTTTTGGGTTTATAGAGAAACGAGCCATTTCACTTCGTCGTCTAACATTAACTACAGGATACAAGTTAAATGTCAGGACAAATTGTATAATACCAACGGTAACATTTTATCATATATATATATATATATATATATATATATATATATATATATATATATATATATATATATATATATATATATATATATATATGTCTATCCCAGAAATGGAAAGCTTTAAAATAGCATTAATTGAAAGCTTTAAAATAGCATGATACAGGCCCTTTAAAGACAAATTCTTCTTTGTAAACTGGCTCAAACTCATTGACTGAATGGAGAGAGCATACATTTTAAAGGTTTCCAGATTCTCCATTGTAATTAGATCTAGGCTTTGACAAGGCCACTCTAACACATTAACATGCTTAGATGTAAATCATTTAATAAATATGGGTGGTTGATCTAAGCTGCCCTGGTAGAAAGTAAACCCTTTCTCCTAGTATCAAGTGCTTTCCAGCCTCAACATGTTTTGGGGTTTTTTTCTTAGATCTTCCTGTATTTAGCTCCATCCATCTTCCAATCATCTTTGATGCAGGTAGACCAAAAAATTAAAATGCCATGTATTTGCAGAAGTGGATGCAAACGTCCCAAGTATTTGAAGTAGGAACCAAGTAATGCCCAGTTCAGTAAAGAACCCCAGCAAAAAAAGGCACACTTTTCAGGGGGGGGTTTGGGGGGAGGTGGTAAAAACCTTAGAGAACCTTGCACACATTTGCATTCTTGCCACACTTATGTGCTATGAATTTGCTGGTCTTTCAGATAAAGTCCAACATAATACATTGAAGTTTGTTGTAATGTGACAAAATCTGAAAAGGGCAAGGGACTGTGCATGTGTCACCTACTCTTTAGGGAAAAGACAAGGTACAATATCATTTTATTTTATTTTTTTTATTTTTTTTTATTTTGTGAGTGTACATGTGGGTGACCGTGCACTTTTACTTGTGTTTGTTTGGAGCAAGCATGCATTTTTAGTCAAACATCTTCCCTGCAACTCTGGGCTCCATGGGCTGGGCAGGACTACAGTCATTACATCCACGCTCTTGTGCAAGCAGATGGCAAAACAGATGATCCTCGCTCATCTCACTCATGACCATCCATATTTATTTCATGGTTGCTGGCCCACAGACTCCCCATGTCTATCACTTCTCCATGAGTGCCTTGGCGGGGGGGTGGGGGGGTGGGGGGGGGGGGGAGTTGCCTAGAGCCACCGTTGCACACAAGTGTTTGGAAAACACAACAGGCATAAAAAACGGAAGCGAGTGCAAATGAAAACAAGAAGAGCTGTGAAAAAAAAGGGGGAAACAGGTTCTTTCTAAGCTTTTAAATCACCTTGCATTGATCAAAGACAACAGCAAATCCATGTGTTGTTGTGAGCGACTGTTCATGACTAAGGTTCTGGTCAATGCTATTTTACGTGATTTATACTGCTTCAGCGAGTGCCAATAAATGGAAGGTCTGATTGGCCCCATGTACAACTGGACAGAACTGCTCTTCACTCACTGCCTTTGATCTCTTGCTACTTACTGAAGGAAGGAAATGAGCAACCTAGCCTGAGACAAACTCTCAGTAAGCCCCATACATTACCAATGTCTTTCCCCCTGGAGCTAGGCCAGAGCTAAAAAGCCCAAATGGGGCTGCACCAGCGCCATTTAATGGAAGCCAGCCTCACAAGAGGTCATTTTTAAATCCACTTGACCAACTGTGTGACATCAGTGCAGCATGGCTTTTGCTGAGGCAGGAATATTCTACCTTTTACCCAATAATCTCCACCTTCATCTTTCCTGTTTTATGTGCATACGTGCATATTGATTGGTGGATTTACTATGCTTCACTTATCAAGCTCAGCCATGCCCCGCCACTCACTCAGTTTCTTTTCCTCTCCCTTGCTCTTTTATTGTCCGTGTCTCAACGCATAATTTGTACCCTTACCAGATCTGGCAGCGGTCCTGTATGACGGATGAAATTTAGGTTAATCATTGGAAGTGACACAGAGGTGTCCCCTGTGGGCCAGGGGATGAGTGAGCAGCTCAATTAAGAGTAAACATCCTCAGACTGGGCAGCCATGCAAGGCAGAAACTCGTCAAGCTTCGGGGGGCAGAAAGAAGAGATCTAAGCGAAGCGCTCTCTGTCTTGTCTTCACTCTCCCTGGACAAGCATTGGATTTGGAGCTGGCTCTGGTGAGGCAGAGCCGAGGGCCAAAGCATCCGTGTGCTCCAGTTACTGTGACGCAGATGATTCACATGGGGGTGAAGGTAGGGAGGGGGCCTGGACATGTGACATACATAGATGATTAAACCAAAGTTTTGTTCCATTATCAGTCAGTCAGCCCAGGGATAAAGAAGGGGATGGGGGCTGGGACTCAAAATCATAAATATCACCCAAAACCACCATTGCCCTCTCTTGCTTTCCCTGGAGCCAGTCTCAGAGACGGAACCGCAGCAGAGATAGTGGCCACACTGACAGATTGTGGCCATGCTTTTAGCAGAGGTATAAACAGCCAAGGGGCTCAGAATAGATAGCTAGCTCTATCAAGGCTAAGAAAGGGCCCTTGGGGCGTAAGTGCCATCATTTCCAGTCACAACAAGCAGATGAAAAACAGCTGGTGACTGGGAAAGAGCTCTGCTGTTGGTTTGTTTAAACCCAAGACAAGAACAGGTTAAACCAACAGATATAAAAAAAGGATAAGTTATCAGGACAACTGAATAATTAGATGTTCTTTCTTATCACTTAAATTATATACAGTAATTTTAGTTGGTAAGGAAGTGGGGAAAAAGTTGAAAATCCAGTTATCTGTTTTTCAGTTCCTGATAAGGATCTTGATAAGGAGAAGAAAACAAGAGTATGGAAAATTATTTGTACTTAGTGGACTTTAGCCCATAATATAAATGTGCCATCCATTCATCCATCCATCCATCCTGCCATCCAGCCATCCATCCATCCTAATTACAGGTTTTGTATATAGAGTTTTTAAAATTTGTGAGTAGAAAAACCTGAAATATTGACAGAAACATCTGTAAGAATCTTCCTTTTTCTTACGTTTCATGAAAAGCAATTGTAATACTTTATAAAGTGTGATAGATGCAAATCAAGCTAAAAAAATTTGGAAGAACACATTTTATGTCTGGTGTTGTTCAAAAGATTACACTTATTAGCATGACAAGCTGTGAATGAGATTTTTTTCCACTTGGCTGGTGCAGCTGTCTGCTCCTGTTGGCCAGATTTTTAGTTACTGGTAAAGTTTGCAACTAATAGAAGACTAAGGATTGGCTTCTTCCATAATATGAAATTATGTTGCAAAGTAAATTATGCATTTAAAAAAATATGACAACTGATTTTTGTTGTTGTTGTTTAACAAAGAACTTATTCCAAGTCCTTCTACAATAAGTAATTCTCTTTTATTCCCTGTTCATCTCTCATTTCTCTCTGTGCATGCATGGCCTGGATGTCATTGGCAACAAGCTGCGCAGCAAAACACTTTTGAGGATCAGTCAGTACATTTACATGCAGCAATACAAAGTCGAATTATTACCTTAGTCCTACTGAAATTAGACTTTTAAAATGCATGTATACACCGTAGTCCATATTGAATCGAAGCCGAACTGGAGTTTCAGAAACTTAACTAAGCTACCCAGATAATGCGATTGAGAATCTGACTTCTCTGCAACCAGCCCCTCGGCCCCCGACTGTACTTGTGCACCCCCTAGGGAAATTAGAAGAGGCAGAAGTGCGGCTCAGCAACAACATAGTAGTATTATAAGAAGAATATGACGGCTAAGACAAATGTAAGCGGCACATCAGTGCATGTTTGGACTGACGAAGAGACAAAGCATTATAATTGTGGATATCCTGATTTAACTCTGTATGCTTCACTTCCACCAGCCTCAGTTTACTGCCTGAGTGCAGCTGGAAGCTAACTGCTTTAAGGCTAACACTTAGGGGCATATATCGCCTTCTATCGTTGTGGAGTTGGACTTTCTTTATTTGATAATTCGATTTTCTAAGTGACATGTAAACTGGGACTGGGCTCTCAACAGGGGGCAAGCCCTTAGTCTGATTATTCCAAAAAGATTGATTTAGATGTGTATGTAAATGTACTGACTGTGTGGGATGTAAAAGTTGCACTATGCAACAACATTAATAACCCGTTCCTCACCCTCACTTACAAGCATGTTAGGGAAACTATAGTTGTAAAGGAAAAAAAAAGAATTGCAATGGAGAAAACCTCTTCTGCTAGAGCATGTTTGGTAAGTCAGTTCTAGGTAATGATAGAAATATGGCAGTGTATTATTATGGAGCATGAGGTGGGATTGTGCCAACCTAATCATGTGTGGCTAAAAAAATTTTTTTTAAAGGCTTCTGAAAATAGTAAAAACATGAATGATGTTCCAGCTCTGCATTGTAGCCAGCAGAAAGATTTTTAATATTGTTGTTTAAAAAAAAATAGGATTAGAAAGTGTGGACTGCATTTATGTTCAGGGATAAAGCTGTACAGCAGTTTAAATTATTTAGCTTATAAAGCAAAATCTGAAGGAGTAAATATTTTTTGAGCCATTTTTCAATTCATCACCCAAATGTAAAAAGAGAACAGCACAAATTCAAACCCACCACGGAAAGGCTGTTCACTTAAACTTACTCAAGAGAATTAATCAGACAAGCAGTGAAGAGGCAGATCATTACTCCAGAGGAGCAGCAGAGACTCAGAGCTTTGATAGAAGAATCTTTGGATAGCAAAAACTATGATTTGTGCACTCCAGAAATCTGGCTTTTATGGTAGAGTGGCAAGATAAAAATCCAGTGTTGATAGAAAGTCATAAGAAGTCCTGTTTTTCAATTTGCCACAAGCAATGTAGGGGTTGCCATGTACTTTGGATTTCATATCAGTATTTTCTAGGTTTGGATGAGTATGTTAGAAGAAAATATAGTACAGAGAAACATTAGATCGGGTGTATCTGGGTTAATGGGAAGAATAGTCATCACACAATATGAATGTTGGAGTTCAATTCAAGCTTCCTTCCCTGCTACTGCTTGAGCCGCTTGGCAAGGTACTGAAACCTAAGTTGCCTAAAAATCTATGCATCATTGGATCAATGTTTGCACATTTCTGAGAGCAACTGACTTAATGTGACTTTGGTCATAAAATATGTGTAGCAATGATGTTGTTGTAGTCTAACAACTCAAATAGGACAAACAAACTGTAGAATTATATTCAATTCAGCTGTATTCAAAGTCATTTAAGATAAGTTTAAAACACATCAAATGATATCTCAAAAAGTATCAATTCCATTACAGTAGAGATGATGATAATTCATTTATTATTATGAATGCACTTCAGTCCAGTATTGGCAGAATGGATTCAACAAAATAGATCAATTGCATCTGCTTCAATAAAATTCTATATATCGTAATTCAGTCACATTACAATCTAATGTCACGTAGCTTAATTAAATTTGAAAGTTAATTATAAAAAAACAACAACTTGCTTTTGGTAAAACAAAAGAAAAAAATAATTTAATTTAAAAACAGATTTTAACTTCCAGGACATTACACCTATAGGAGTTTTGAGGGGGACATAATTATAAATAGCTGCATCTTTTATGCAGATCATTGTTTCACCAACATTAATCACCCAAGATCATGGAGACTGGCAGGTGTCCCCTTTCTCCATCTCATTGTTGTCATTTTCACTTTACTCTGTGGCTGAATGCCAAAGTGCATTAAAATAAAATTATTTAAAGTGACATCTAACCTTTGACTGTTTCCAGACGTCTATGGGTACAGCACAGGGCAGGATATGGAGTTTTGACCTAAAGTCTTTCCAAAAGGATAATGAAACTCATGGATGCCCAAATGAATGGCGTGGGTGGCTAAGGTTCAGCCTATTTCCCCATAATGAGCTTTCACTCTTTCGAAAACAACCCTGAAGCATTTTTTTTTCCCAAAGCCTTTTTAATTTCTTCTGTATGAAATAACAATGGACAAAAAGCAGAGTTCAAATATGTAAAATAGCCTAAAGCATAATCATGAAGACTTCAGCATGGAACAGTGAGAGTAAACAATAAGTAATGCAACACCAGCTGACATTTTGAGGTCAGCATCACTCTGCTCTTCATCTTGGGTTCCTCAGCATTCCTGATTAGCTGCAGTGGCTTTGAGGGGGCACATTATAACTGTTTGTCCAAGGAGCTAATTAAGAGGGACACACAAAGCAACAAACAAAACAACAGATCAGCCACACTAAATCTCTTCTGAAGGTGCTGAGCAGTACAAACATGCCACTTACTGAACTTCTCACCCCCCGTCTATCCGGCCACCCCCCTGGGCTGTGGTGTGGCTGCTGCAGAGGAGACATGACAGGGATGGGGGGAGGTAGCGAGTCCAGTGATTTCGGCCATCAAACACACGTCATCCTACCGGAGAAGGCAGGGAACAGAGGTGACCGAGGGAGACAGTTGTTGCAGCACACAACTGGATGAATATGGTGTTGTGTGTGCGCGAGTGTGTGTGTGTATTTCTGTGGCAGGGGCTGAGTGAACTAGATAAGGGCTAGACAGGAGGAGGAGGACAGTCACTCACACTACAGCAACTTTTCAAGTGCACGCCTGTCAAGCCTGGACTGCCGTAGCAGACACACTGCACTCCGGTGAGCTACTTATTCTCCCAGTGTGGACAGCATTACAAAGACTATCCTCGTCCCAGAGCCCATGCACAGACAGATGCTTAGACAGACTAACCCGGGAATGTCTAACATTCCAAGCGTCTGGTGTGCTCTGACTTTGACAGGAAACTCTGAATATAGGCCCGAGTTGCATGCCGTTACGCATGCTGAGTGGCTTTATGATGAAGAGACTAGATTAATTGCTCCTGAGGTGTTTTCCACTTGATTTAAAAGAATGCAAAGCAAGGCTCACACCTTTGCCCGTAAAGTTGTAGCTCACTCAACTTTTGTGTCAAGAATCATAATGAAAAACTGCTGAGAAAATAAAAGTGTTAATGGCTGTTTCACCGTAGAGATAAGACACTTGTAGAACAATTATTTAAATACCCGCTTTGATAACATCATGAACTCTGAATGCCTACCGCCTCTCACCTTATTGTTTGCTAATTAGCAGCAGAGACAGGTATAGATTTGACCCAGTGGAACAACTGGTGATGGTGTTCGTTTCCGGTCAGGACCCTGATCACATCTGGCACCTGGACCTTCAGATTCTCCAGCATCAATATAATGACAGCTCTTAGCAGCAGTGATTTCTTCAAGACTTTGATGTGAGCACTAATGGCTGCTGACAGAGAGCCACAGCTCCCTGCTTATAATGCCTCTTCTTGTTGCATCCCCTCAGTTTTGTTACTGATTTAATCAGATCTTTGGCAGAGATTTGTTAAATCTACAATACTCCATCTAGGATTAATGAAGACAGTGGCAAAGAACCTACAGCGAAACAACAAATGAGAGTCAGAATGATGACACTAACCCCAATTGAGCTATCATGTGTTTAATCATTTAATCATGTAAAGCACTGTGAATTGCTTTGTGTTGAAAGTGTGCTATACATATAAAATTGCCTTGCCTTGCATATCTCAGTAATTATGTTTTTCTAGTTTTTTTTTTCTAATTAATAAAAGTGTAATCTTTAGTCAGTACAATGATCATGCTATGGAGATTATTCAGGGTAGGTAGGGATGCTTGATGGATGGTGCTAAATATATGGCAATCCAGGAAGAAAGCAAACAGAACAACAACCCTTAACCTTTAGCCAGAGCTCCAGTGTAATGGTTCAAATAAATGTTTATTTTATTTTTTTGTTAAAATGGATCAGTCGAAGTCCAGATTGAATTTGAAATTGTAATGATGATAATATCAACAAATCCACATTTTTATCACTACCGCTTTACAAATAAGACAGAATGAACTCCATAGCGCTAAAACAAAGAAATCGCATGATGAAAAGGAACTGTCAAAAATGCTGGAAGTGACCCAAGGGTCACCTGTGTGAGGATGTTCAGTGTTGCTATTATCCTCAAAGAACCATCAATGAATTCAAATTTTTGTTTTCAAATTTATTGATAATTTAATTTAAAATTTTGCATCTAGATTCTTTTTTCTGAGTTTGTACATCTGTTATTTGAAATGCAATTTTGTTTTTGAATCTGATGGGGATTTTGTAAATTTATTTGCTTCTGGATTTGAACTTTTTATGTATTGTGTTTTGCATTTTTTTAAATGTATTTGTTTCTGGATTCGTACATTTGTCTTTTTTTGTTTTTTATGTAATGTGTCTTGCACTTCTCAGCCACTGTGGTGTTCAGGGTGAGATTGAATTACTTACATATGGGTTCTTTTTACCAATAAAAAACCTTCTGAGGGCAATTTCTTTGTACTGGACATTATTTATAAGTATCAGAGTAAAATGTATTTGTTCTCCCTCTCTGTAAATATGCACAGTTTTTTGTTAGTTACTTATTTAAAATTTATAATGGAAAACAGTGGCGTTTTCTGTTGCAATGCTAATTGAAAATTTGAAATTTGTTCAATGTATTTCCATGACACTGTAATGTATTGGCTCAACTTTCATTTGTAGTCCACATTGTGAAGCTATGGTCAGTTTTTATTCGTGTTCTATTTTTTGAAAGCTTAAAAAAACATGTTGACATACTGAAAAACACAACAAATTATTTCATAAACAGATCCATAAAAACACAAGTGAACACATCTTTCCATTCTGCTACAACAAACATGTAGCGATACAGACACCTAATTCTCATTGCAGGCTATTTATTTATATTGCTTCTACCCTACTTGAACTGTGGCCTGACCAGCCAAGCATAATCTTTACCATGTGGCAGTCACAACAGGTTTGACTCCTCATTCAGCCTGGTCCCGTGCACATCGAGTTAACAGGTTTCAGCTGCAACGAGGGCATGTCAGCCCAAGAACGTACCAATCAATCATACTTTCACTTGAGGCACACCCGGTTTAAACCACAGCTCAATCATCATCATCATCATCATCATCATCATCATCATCATCATCATCATCATGTTTTTCCACAGTTTTTTCTTCTTTGAGTTTTCCTTATGCACATATTGTGGGGAATGCTTAATAAATGAGACAAGCTGCTCACATGGACAATAATGAGCAGGTTTTGGTTAGGGGGGAACCGCAATTTCTGCTTTCCGCTAAAGTGCTTGTGTTAGTGTTACAACAACATTGAATAGTGCCGCAGGGATCTCCGTTTAATATATTCCTATTAAAAGGTCAGTGCAGCACCGGTCATGCATCCATGTGTTTGACATCTACATGGCACGTTAGAACTGAGCTCTCTTAATTCAAACAATATTAAGAATGAAAAGTTAATGGACAATGTAGAGAATTTATCTAAACAAAGTAATTCAGCTATTACTTTGTAAATAACAGAAACAGTGTCCACACCAATGATCTACTAAGAGGACTTTGATGTATTCATGAATAAGTTGGCATATCCCCCTCCCTCCTGCAGTGGGCCTCAGGACAACATTTTAACGGATATAAATCAGTTTTGTTCCAACTGGTCAAGATTTCCTTATTCACCGCACAAAGCTTTCAAGTGATCATCTATCAGCAAAACTAATCTATTTTCCCCTCAAAGGGGGCCCTTTTTCATTTCACTTCATGGATCCACTTAATTTGAGCACGACCTGTTTTAATACAACATGTATTATGTGGAACGGTTGTACCCTTGAGCAATGTACTATACCTGCTTTTTGCTGCAGCGAAGCTCAGCTTTGCAAATGGGGGCTCCAAAATTTGTGAGTCACTTGAGATGAAAGTGGGTGCCAGCCATAAAATAATAACGCTAATATTTATTTGAAGTCTCAATTCTTCCTTTATTCTCTGCCATTTGTTGCAGATTTACAGACTTTTTGATTGACACGGGGGTACAGACACTACGTTTTAAATTAGATGTGCATTTCTTCACCCTAGCTGGTGACTGGATGAAGAGGTCGTCATTGCAAATAATATACTACTATCGGTATCGCAGGATGTCAGATGCAGATCATGTTTTTCCAAACTTTATGATGATGTTGCTGAATGTTGAACTTGTGAGTGTCCTAAGTATGATATTCTGATGTCTTATTTGGTCCAACATATTAGACTCTCAAGTGTACAGCTTGCAGGCACTTCGGGTGTTGTCGCAGTGCATGAAGAGGGAATCTCCAGTGAGATAGATGTTGGCATGGAAGTGGCTTACTGGTATTGTAATGCATCAATTCATCAGGTTAGACCAAACCCCTGCAGGCTGATTGTTTGGAATTGTCCTTCAATGAATGGTTGATAATGGCATAATTCTTAGGTAGGTTGGTGATTCAGATGTACAGTGAATCTGACCTGGACACAACATTCAGGTCCCAGAAATGGAAAGTGTGGTTAAAGTGGCATGCAAATGTTTTAGCATACTGGTTATTACCTGAGGATGGGGAAAATATCCCGAGTAAAATCTAGGCAAAATCTCTAAGATTACAAGGCGATTTTTAGTTTGTGAAGTCTATATATGGTTTAATGTTTAACCTCCCCTTTGCCTTTCAGTGTAACCCAAACATCCAGAAAACAGGCTTATTAACCAAGTCTAAAATTTATTTTAGAAAAGTCTCTTTTGTGGCATCAAATTGTATATCTGTCTTTGGTTGTCAAGTTGCCCTGAGAGACTACCAGAATCTGACGTAAAAACTGTATTTAAAAATTACATTCAATCTCAATTTACAAGCAAGAACGGTGCAAGAGTGGAGAAAAACTATAACATTTTAACAGACAGATGTTCACCAGGAGATGCAATCTATGGTACATTGAGCTGAACAACTAGGGGTTAAAAGGACTGAAACCAGACACCATATCTTCTCCAGAGTATTTAGGTTTTCTGGAATAAGACCAACACATAAAACACCTCTGACGACGTTGAACGTGATAGCCAGAAAATACTGTGTTCCAAACAGTCCTCTACAATATAAATCATGAGCACAAATATTAAAATACCTTTGTATGTTCAGCATTTGTTGCTTTTTTCAACCAATCCAGACTTGTAAAATAAATTAGCAAAAGTAGCCTATTAGTGTGAAAGTTCTCCTTTTCTCTGTAGCCGTATGCTTGTTCAGGATTAGGAATTTCGGAAAAGTTGGTGACTAGAAGAAAGCAATGAAAGGATAACAAACCTTTTATTGATTGGAATCATACAATTAAATTGACTGTAGTTTCTTATAACTCGTAATAGACTTTGAATTTATCTTTGCGATTAGATTAAATTGACCATACATTTTTGTAATGACTTTCTTGTTTGTTTTTCTAGATATGTTTTTGTGACTTGGCCCTTTCTAACTAATCTGAATTTAACCAAATTGAATTAAAAAGTAAGATACTACTTCTACTCTGGTAATACAGTATCTTGGGGGGAGGCGTCTGTTCATGTAAGTCCTAGTGTTTAGTTATTATCTTTTTAACTATATTTTACATTTCACTGATTCAGATCATAAAGATTTAGGCTATTAAAGCTGGGTTATGTAGTTTACAATGTTTAAAGTAACTTTGAAAATGCTTCTTATCTTATCCTGTTCTATGATATAAAGGTCATCTTTCAGAATTGATATTTCCCCCCCAAGTCCCTCCCCTCTCCTCTACAGCAAAATGATTCATTTTTGGTGTACTTGCCTAAAGCAGTGGTCCGCAACCTTTTTTCTTTTTGCCACGGACTGGTTTAATACCACACAATATTCACATAAGGCAACAGATAAATGCATATCTTTAAACAAATATAAAGTGCATGCACTGATGTCATGTTACGGACCATAGCTTTAATTTAAATGCCTTCATCTTGTGTAAGAGTAAGAGCAGTAGTTGATCAGTATTTAATCTACAGATGTTGCTGAACCAGTGCAGGCTGCATTAATGGACTTGATTCTGCAATGGCTTGCTTCTTCAGATAAATTCTTTTTTGTTTGCATAGAAGGCTTAGTTGAACTCAGCTTGCAAACTCAGACATTCCGACAAAAATGTATTGCAATCCTGAAATATTTCCTGGGCCACTAACATCAACATGAGCCCAAAGCATGATTTATAAACCTCTCTGCTTAACTTTTAAAAAATATAGTTATTTTTGCAGAACTACAGCTTTTATTTACTCATCAAAGATTTATTACAACTTCATCATTCACCAACTAGTTTCTAAAATGCATGGGACTCCCTTAGATTTTCTTTTTGAAGCTACAGATGTTGAATTTGTGGGCAATGATCAGGAGAACCATAAATTATCTGATAACAATTGATGAAGGCTCTGTTTGTACAAGTGTTGCTGACCAGCATAAAAGTGAACCGCCCCTCTAGGGTGTGGTAAATATTCCTGATGGTCTTATCAAGACAAATGGGATTTTTATATGCATTGACTGCAAATGTTTCAATTATTATTTTTCTTGTTTTTATATATTTTTCCCTGAAAACGAGTGTGATCAGTTTATTTCTTGACAATCTAATTAAGATGAAAAAGTAATTTCAGCACTCAAGTTTTGAGAGATTCACAAAATTTGGAATATTGCTCTTTTAACTTAATTTTTATATTAAATTAAACAAAGCAGGACATTTTTGTTGAGAAGTAAAAATGTATTAAACCTAATTGCTTTGAAATACTGATAACTCTAGTGCTCAAACAACTGTTCATTGTAATTCACACAGCATGCTCAAAGAGATTTGCAGCAAATTTCTTATTGTGGCAGGGCAATGATAAACTTCCTCCTATATCTTTTTTTTCTATTTGGAGGGTGGGGAAAGTTATAATCATAGTGAGGATGTGGCCTTATATATGAACTGCCAAGGAAAGTACGCAGCACGAAAGAATGCGGGATGTGGTTAAGACAGGGATGAAAAATGTAATCAGGAAATACTGGAAGGAAAGAAACTGCAGGGAGCGAGTGGCCAGCTAATAATAGAGATAAGACAGCAGTGTTACCCAAACAATACACAGACTAAATGCTTTAAATCTGCTCTTGTAGGAAAATGAGTTAATCACTTGCACGACTTTAAAAATCCCCATGAGCTGGATATGCCCATGGAATGAAATATCTCTGGTTTTATTAAATTTTGGATTCCTACTTCCCAAAGTACATGTAGCTTGGAAAAGAAAAGGAAATTTGGTTTTATTCCATAACGATTGTCAGACATGCATTAAATGCTTTATTTTATGTACAAAATATGTTTTTCCAAACCCATCTTTAAATGTGTCCTCTAAAAAATAAAAATCAGAATTTGTATTAATTAATGTAATTTCTTATCCAAAGAACAGCCTTACGGGGCAGCTTAAATCAAACCTAATTTATAAAACAACAACAAACTAAAATAACCTCTTCGTCAAAAACTATTTGTCGGGCTGTCTCTTCTCTCAAGATTTCCTGGTAACAGATGTTTATCCTGAGCCTATTGAGAGGACATGAGAGAAAGATGAGAAATGGAGCAGCTCTCCAGATGTGTAGAAACAAAATACAGATCATGCTTTTAATGGCAGTAGGGGTCTTCGCCTCTCCCAGTGTTGCCGTCCCGAAACAACAAAATCTGATCTTCTATTAATATTTTCAAGAAAAGAAGGTAGAATCCAGGATATTTTACTCCTTTGTTATTTCTTATCATTGATTCAACACTTTTGAATTGTCTGTGGGAGAACACTAGAGGTTATAGGCTCCTTCAGTAGGAGGAAAGGGTCTATTGACCCATAAGACAGCTGAGATACACTAGTAGATCTTTAGCTGCCTTTTTCTGGCCCATCTTTCAGCCTGAACACAAGGACCCTTTGTTTCTCCCTCTCTCCTTTGGCTGGCAGCTGTGGGCTAAGCACTCATCCATAGATCTACACATTTGCCATTTTTGAAGCGACACACGTCTAACATTTCTTTTCCCTTTCTCTACGTTCTAATCTTGGAAATCATGAAAAAGAGGTATAATAAGCATAGCCCGCAGGAGGCTGATTATGCTGACTTCATGTATATTTCACACGTGTGGCATTTTTCTGGACAAAGAAGCACTACAGGAAGCAGACTGGCAGTGAAGGATTGGTGGACAGTAAGAGGTAATCAAAAAATATGCAGAAGTCTAATGGATTTGAGTTACCTCCAATGAGATGACTGCAAAATGTGAGTGGTTGTGGAAAGTAAGATACATACAGAATACTTATAGTGAAAGGAATGTGGTATTGATTTAGAGCATGTGGGAATTAACTGGAAGGCTTTTAGGACTTAAGTAGGGGATATACAGTGTGCAGGCCGTGATTCATTTTGTTTAGATCTTGCTATAATCAGGCAGGACGATGAAGGTATTTGAATAAGTATACTCAAGCCCTTCCAGATGTTGCATTTTAAATCCTGTCATTTCCACTTAGTGTGACAGTCCAGAAAGTCCATTTGGAGCAAAAGCCCCTTAAACAAGGTAGTTTTGCAGAGCATTTGGTGGGATCCACAGACTTTGATCTACTCTTTTCCTCACCATCTGTTGCCAACTCTTATTTAGCAAACCCAATGTGACATCCACCTTTTAAGCGGGGACATTTTGACAAACAAGTAAAAAATGTAACAGGGCCAACATTAGACCTTGACTTTTTAAACAGGTTAATCTGTGTCCCAACCAGTGTTTTTTTCTTTGTATTCTAAAGACATTCACCAAAGATCTAAAAATCCTAATCCCAAATGAAATAATTGAAAGGTCCTAAAATATATAAAATGATGAAACCTTGTTGAATTGTAAATGGTGGTTTAAGACTTAACGATTATGTCTAATTGAACCAAGTATCATGTTTAGAAACAAGCTAACCAACTAACAAAGCTCTCTCAAGTATTGCGATCATGAATAAGTAATTTTCCATTACAATTACAATTTCACATTAGCCTATTTCAAAAGACAATACCGCCATAACTGCCGGCATCAATACTGGCATCCTTTTGTTCATTCATAAGTGGTCAGCCTGTGGCATCAATGTGGCGCAATCAGGTGTTTTTTTTCCACAAAAGATCACATGATATTGGAATAAAGAGTGGCGTGGTGGTGGTGTCCAGGTTGCCGACATGCAGAGTCGTGAATGAATTGTGAGACAGAAGAGTCCGTGGTAAACAGACAAAATAGCTTCGACATAACGTTTTTATCTTCAGATCTTCTTGCGAGGCGCTCTAAAAAAGATCTGTCCTTTACAGTCCCCTTGAACTTTCTGGCTATCTGGTCTTCAACTCTAAAGGGCAGAATCTTCTGAACCTCTGCATCACTCCAGTTTGCTATTTCAGCTGATACAGTTAACAAATGCTACATTTACTCCCCATGATTATTTGCATTTTAAATACTGTTGTTGCACATTCTAAACATCATCATGACATCACCCTCTGTTGTGCCAAGGCATGATCTTCATTCATAAGTCGCGTTTCAGCAATATTGTGGTAATATTACTATCAAGCTTGTTGGCTCGAATGTCACGATATCCATAACTCATTTTGCCACCACAGCGCATTCAAAAGACACAACATGCCGGCGATATTACCCTAATATGCTGTGATGGTGTCTTTTGAAACAAATGGCAAAGAAGATTCAGGGCTGCATTCAGTAATATTTACAGGGTAGTTGCAGTTCTATTGTAATAAATAAATACAGTTTTATAAAAATATGCTGCTTTTGGTGTGATACTACTGACTGTCAAATATGTATCTCTAATACATCTCAAGACTTAATCATGCACAATTCATCTGATAATTATGACAAATGTTAGATATTATTAATTATCGGCTAGGCTGTATTTCTGTTTGTCCAGCCAGGCTCTAGATTTCAGTATCAAGCTCTGCCAATGGATCAATTTGCTCTTGCACCAGGCTATAGCTCAGCTTTTTACCAATCTGTTGCCACTTTACCATGTTCATTACCAACTTCACTGTTCCACCCAAAGAAAAATATCCCCACAGTTTGATATTGACAGCAATATGTTTAATAGGGAATGGTTTAACTTATTTTTCGAAAGCTGAATTCAGATCGTTAACTGATGTTGAATATTAGTAATAATTTCACAATTGAAAACAAACTAAAATAATTTCTTACCTCTTCCAATAAATTGTGTAGCATTGATCTGCTCTGTTCCTATAGATATATTGCTAGCGTTCCTGCAGTGAAAAGTAGATATAATCCATTAGAGGAAATCTTTAACCTGAGCTGCCTCTCCCATCCCCAAAGTTCCTAAACTTTCAGAAAGTGCAACCCCTAAGTGAATACCTTATGACAGTTGAAGTGATTTATTTTAGATCCAGGTCTCTGAGGTGGAAACTAAATATCTGTAGAGGTTTCTATACCCTGGTGAAAGCTAAGGTGAAAAAAAAGAGAAAAAAGATACCTTTATACACACTCTGACTCATTCCCCTGTACCCAACAATCGCCGTGTTTTCCCCCGAATCATCATTTTCTCTCTTTACCCTTCCTGCCCAATAAATAATCCTTATTATGCGTCTCACATAAACTGTGTCTCTGGCACCAGGCTCCAAGACACACTGCCTGGCAGGAAATGGGTGAGAGAGAAGATTGGAGGAGGCTTCTAAAGTTGTAAAAGACCGAGAAACACAAAAGATACTCAGAAAACGTTGTTTCTGTCCCTCATTTGAGACTTCTACCATTATATTTTTCCTATCATTCCCCACTCAGCATAATAACTCCTGAAAGGTAGATAACTATTAATAGAGTTCGCAAAGCACTGCAGTCATATGGATTGCCCCACAGCGCTCTGACTAAGTAGAACTGATGTCTCTTGTGACAAGCGCTCGTGTTGCTGTCATCCAGGACGTGGAGACACTCTGCATACATTACCAAGTACTGGCTTCCCTCACTCGTTCCCCCTTTTGGATGGCACCACAGCTGTCCCAAAGTGAATCTCAAATGAGAGGATCTGTCAGGGTTTGTTTGCTGCAGGCCCTGATTTGATGCTGTTACTCTGCAGATGGAAGGACTGTCTCAGTCTATGGAACTGAAAGGTGCTGGTGGACAATACTTGCCTATGGCATTTTCCTGGTGGCAACAGAAGCACATCTTGAGTAAATATTTGGCTCATCCTGATTAGACATTAATAAGTTTTTGCTTTCTTTGTGTCCCTTTCTGATCAGCATCCTCCTCTTATTTCTCAACACAGACCTTTCGTTGTCTTAAACTACATGTTATTAATTCTTCTACTGTCTTTCTCTCTAACTTAAGCCAGATGCTCCTTGTTTATTTATTTTTTTCGTAGATGCATATGTATTTGTTAATAATCCAAGATTTTCTAGGCCACAAGGTTGGATTGGAGGATTTTGTGGGTCTGTGTTCAAAGGATTAAACATGCCTCCAATTCTAAACTAGCATGACATGTTCTTTATTAGCTGTGAGGCTAAAAGAAGATCAATAAAAAAATAAAAATAAAAACTTTAACTAACCACACCAAAGACAATACTAAGGGCAGGCAATCAAGATGGCCAACAAGAGGTCAATTAGACGGAAATAGGACATTAGTTGCTTTCGGACAGTATGAACTTTTTTTAGTTCCTGTAACTTTTTCAAGAACAGTGACATTTTTTGCCAAATTCGGACAGATGAGAACTAAGGACACTGGCCCTCAGTTCCTATAACCCTTTTCTTCCCGGCTCTAAGGCACGGTATTTTCGTGGCTCCATAAGAACTCATGTTGCATGTGTGTAGTGAAGTCATAATTTATGCCACTTGATAGATTTCCGCTTCTTGAGGCCCTGCCATAAAAACAAAAAAACTAAAATTAGAAAAACTTAAACTAGAAAAAAAAATTAAACTAAACTTTTAAAACAGGAAGTTTGATTGCATTGGTATCAAGGTCCCTGACTCCTGTGCGAATGGAATCTGAAACGGTTCGCCAGGGAAGGGTAATTATACGAACTACATTCTACGAGGATGGTTTTAAGAACACAGAAATAAATGTAAAAAATCTGTCTTTTTGCATTATTTTTGCATTCCAAGAGAGGATGATGTCATAATGTGTGAAAATGTCAGCTGAGCCCCGACCGGCAACAGTATTTAAAATACAAGTGAGGAATAAACGTGAGGAATAAATTTAGGGTTTGTAAACTGTATCAGCTGAAATTGCAAAATTCGTTGATGCAGTGGTCTGGGAGCTTCTGGCCTTAGAGGCTGAAAAACAAATTGCCAGACAGTTCATAGGCACTACGAAGGACAGCCACCTTATGGAGCCGCTCGCAAAAAGATTTGAGGAGCGGGGCTTCAATCGGGATAAAAACAAGTTATTTCCATCTATTTTCATTGTTTACCACTAATTCTTCCGTTTTGGTTGAGACACAACCCTGGATGTTGACATCCCAGACACAACCCCATACCCCTCTTTATCCCGACGTGGCATAATCTTTTGTGAAAAAAACCTGATTATTGCATATTGCCGCTACAGGCTCACTGATTGCAGCATCAATGCCAGCCCTGATGGCGGGATTGTCTTTCGAAACAACCTGTAGTAGACTCTGTCTCACAATGAGGAGCCTGAAGAGCTATGTTGTATAAAAATATCAAACAAATATATAGATAATGAACAACTTAATATCCAGGGCCCATAATGATAACTTACAATTTATTTGAAAAACAAAGGAATGCTGACAGAGCCACAACATGAGACATGCAAGTGTTGTTGAATTAAATAATTATCATAAGTAATTCAATGCATGTTCAAGCAGGGACAAAATGGAGCCAATTTCCAGTTTAACATTTATTTTGAACAGATTAACAAATTGCAGTTTACAGAGAAAGTTGCCCTAGTTTCTCTGTGGTCCAGCTTAAAGAAATCTGAACATTGAATGATCTTCATATTTAACTTTTATAGACATCGGAGTTTTCCCATAATGTAGGCGTCTTCTTCTCCCTCGAAATCTGAACCAATCATATTATTCTAAACATTGTCTTATTCTTGATTTGCTGTTAGAGAATTAGGCATTCCTGAGCCTCAGAGAAAGACACTCCCAAATGTCAAATAGTAATTACCAGTCCTCTTTTGCTTTTATTACCAAGGTCTTCCTGAGTTAGGCTGTATCACTCAGTACTTTTATGGCCGTGTCTTCCCTGGTCTGTTTCTTATCTAAACATTCTTGCTTTTACAGCTTGCAATAAAACACTTTGTCTCAGAGGTCCACACAAGTCAAACGCACTCCCAACATTATCCAAGGCTCTGATGTTCCTCAAAAGGTGCCCAATTAAAATGCTGGTAAAAACAGACTTTTACCTCTGAAGGTTTACTAAAGATATTTAACACATATGATCAAATTTTGCATACTACAATTCCCTCTTTTCAATCCATTTTTGAAAATGGATTGATTTACTCCTTCAGGGTTAGTGTTTAGAACTTAAGATCAAAACCTGTAAAGCTTTTTGAGAATGCAAAAAATCAAATCCAAGAAATTTCATCAGTTTAAAAACATGAAATCTTTCATATGATACCACAACAAGACTTCCAGATTAAAATTCAACACCCAACCTGTTAAAATACCTTTTAACCTTAACTCCTATTACTCAGAAAAATGTAAATCTGTTAATTATAAATTCACCCTCTTTTGGCATTAACCAAAAAATTTATTTTAACAATTCCCACAAACTAATTCAAAACCCACAATGTATACGAATGTCTTACATGTGAAGAAATAATTAAATCTGACTTGATACATGTTAATTAGTGTGGAAGAAGCTCAGAAAATCCATGAACATAGACATTATTACTATATTATATTCTGAAAGAAATCAAACTTAAAGTGTTTAGAAACCTGTGAAATAGAAGGTATTAAGAACCCTTTTAGGCAGTGTTACCACTCTTCACTTGTGAATAAAAATAGTTAAACAAATAGTTAAACAACCTGTAAAATGCAAAAAATTATTAATAAATGTTCAGTCTTTATTTGTATTCTGATCCTTTCTTCACTCATTTTATCCCCCTCAATGGCTCCTGGCAGCTGGAGAGCGATATACAGAGCTGATCAGTGTGGAGGGCTCCTATTTTTTAGTGTTCCAGTTTTCACTCCCATATATGCAGAGAACCACTCTCTGAAATGCCAATTACTTCATTAATTGAGCATTTCCTCCAATAAACACAAATCCACAGCTGGCCCCTCTTCCAAATAGCTTCAAGTTCCGTTTCAGCTTAGTCAAAACCTTCTTGACCCTCTTTAGGTAGATTTCCTGCTGATCCTCGACCAGGCTTGTCGTTTCCGTGAAGCTGCATTCAGTCAATGTCTATAAAAGAATTTTCTTTTCCAAATGAAATCACAATCAGCTGATTACAATAATAATCCCTCTTTAATGGTAAATTACTCCCGTAATTGACCATTTCCCAAACACAGCCAATTCATCCAGGTGCAGGAAGATGCGATCTGATGCCATTAAGAAAACCTGGTATGGAATCAAATGATTAATTTTACATTTACACATTGTTTCTGAATTCATCCTTACAGCTTAAAAAACCCATAACATATGTCACATAGCCAGAAATATATCCCATAAAGTACGCAAAAACCAACTTAGTTAGCCTGAGTTTTTCCCACTTTAGCTGTCAGACCCTGTAAATTTCCAAGTATAAATTAACAAAACTAAACCTATAAATTTAAAATGTCCAATTATCTTCTCTATTTCACCAACCCTGAGCCTTGGAACAGAGCCATGTTTTCCCATCCAGCAGTCGACAGGCCTGTCATGAGGCAGCAGCTTCGTGCTTATCCCCATTTTCCTCAGATGCTTGCTGTGGATAAAGCCAAGAACGTTTGTTAATCTCAGCAAATTGTCTCCTGCATTGTTGTGAAAGGCAGTTATGACAAGACATTTCCACAGATAAGCAGACCAGACGTCCATCCAGTCCAACACAAGCCTTTGGAGTGCGTCAACAGTGGAGAAACAGCCATTCACGTCCCATGCCCTAATTTGGCAAATCAATATAATCATATTTACCGTTACTTAACATGTCCAAACAAGTAGATCTATGGTCTGACCACCAAAAGTATAGAAAAACGCAGGTTAACCTCTATCAGTCAGTCTTACCCACTCTGCAAATTCTTCCATCACCCCCATAACTTCCTTCCTGTGCAAGAAATGACAGCAAACACAATTAATGACAGAATTTGTATTCCTAGAGATGAACTGTACCAATGTTATATATTGATTTCTTTCTTCTCGGAGTGGATGAAAATAAAAAATAGCTGTATATTGTTGCATATTAGATATTCCTATTCTAAAACCTCACACAAAGACCACAAAAAATAACTGTCTACTAAGGTTATATTTTCTTTTCTGTCCCTAAAAACAATAAAAATAGTCTCTATGGAAAAGTGGATCTCCTGGTTTCGCTTCACTGAGTTTGAGACGAATAGCTCATATTGAACTAAACCCCTTTGAAGTCAGACTTAACACCACTTTTCCCAGACTCTCTCCCTTTACTCAGTAATAATGTCTGTTACCATAATTATTCTACAAAATATGTCCAACCAAGATGTTCCATTCTTTAACACTGTTACCCGTGATGCTCCTCCATACAGTGATAAGTTGAGACTGAGCATCCAAAACTCCCCTCTTATCACACTGAGTCTCTCAGTGGGATGCATCACTTATCACTTCTGTAATGGACCTCTATCCAGCCGGCTCAGACAAAAAAACAAAAATAAAACAAAAAATTAGTACAACCAATTCAGAAAATGGAAAAAGAAGAGAGAATCAACCAAAAAAAAAAAAGATATAATTAAATGATAGAACAGCTTCCTTTAAATATTTCTGTGGGACTTCCCGGACATTTTAAAGACAACCCATGTCTCACTCCCTGATGGAATTGATGTAATAGTAAAAAATTAATCACTCATTGTTAGAAACTACCAAACCCAAATTACTAATTAATTCTCAAGGTCTAATCTAAATTTGAAAGTAACTTTTGCTTATATGATTCCTCTTTAAATTAACTCAAAAAGCCAACTGGGCAAGATATCCTGGTTGTAAATAAAATAGTTCACGCTTCAAGAACCTCTTGTCAGATTCTATGAAGTAAATCAAACAGTCAAACTGATTTGTGCAACTAAAACTCCTCTTAGATGTTTGTAAGAGACATAGTAGTCTAATTCCCCTTAGCAGTAAAACAAAACAAAAAAAATTCAATAAATGAGGTTCAAGAGATAAGATTTCTCTAAACAAAAGTTTAAAAATTAAAACAAAACTACAAAAAGCATCATTTTACAGTCAATCCCAATTATCCTCTTAAGCTTCTTTTTGTTTCTCCAATGATAAACACCAAATTGAATTGAAGCTTCTAGAAATGTTAAAGAAATTACCACTGAATCATGTTTTCTTCAATCCAGCTTCTCAATTTAACATTTTCCAAAGTTCTCATTAATAAACAGACTGCAGGTTAGCAATCTAAGTCAGAATCCAATTCAAAACAAATATAAAAGTTGAGAGAGAAAAAAAAAATAAGAAAAATAAAGAAAAGAAAAATCGAAATAAATTGTCAGGCATGGGGTCTCCACTAATCAAGTGGTATATTATGCCATTATTCTATGATCAGAACTTTTCTAAAATGTTTTAGGAAATGTAAATTTACTCTCAGCAACAAGTAGACTAGCTAACAATTAATGAATAACATCTGAAAGATTAATCTTAAACTTTAAAACTAAAACCAATTCTTATTTGTCAAAACAAAATGTGCATTCAAAGATATGATAAAAATTATTTCAATGTAGCTTGTCCAATCACATTTTGCCTCTACACCATCAGAATAAATGAATTTAGAATTTACTTCTGACTTCTAATTAAACCATCATTTCGGTCACATTCATTATTTGTTCTTAAATAAATCTACCTAAGACTTTAATTGTTACTTTCAATCCTTAGACCAATTCCAAATTTATCCCCAGTCTGTTAAAAAACAAACTGATTACTTAAAGATGACTCTGTGTTTTAATGTTTTCTGTTTTCTCCAAACTCAAACATTCAAATCCCACTAGTTAGAAAATATCACTATGATAAGTATTGTTTTGCATGGTATAAACATTCAATTTATAACGGAATTAAAATATGCTGGGTTACTCTTTGAGCCCCAGTTGAAATTTGATAACTCCAATAAGCATTTTGTGTCCAGAAAATCCTTAAGAATGTTCGATTGTGTAAATAATTTAACACCAGTCTCCTTTAGGTCATTCATTCAGAGACCAAGCTATATTTCTAAAGTCTATAGAGCCATCAGAAATAAGCCAAACATAATTTTAGCATAAATGATACTTATTTAAATCACAGACTCATTTTCTGTACCATTCAACACTGTGCTTATTAAAATAATTTAAACCAGTTTGTTGCTTTCCAATTAATACCGTTTGCTTTTCGTTAAATGCTTATAATTACTACTTATAGCTTTATCTTTATTTAGGCCAACTTAACAACTCCTGCTTAGATCAATCAAAAAAGCAAAAAATCCACCTATTTAAAGATTCAAAAATGCATCTTTTATTTTGACTATAAACTCCCTCTTTTTAATTTTAAAGATGAAATCAAAAATTAAAACTACACCAAGTCAGAATCGACTCATGAGTAACTGTTCTTAATCATTTTCGTTTAATTGTTACATGCATAATTATCCCAAATAAATTTACATGCTCTCCTCGTAAAACCAGTTAACCAAATTCAGCATGTACTTGTTAATCTGTAATCTCCGTACCGTAACAGTTCAGTTAAACATGAAACACCTTAAAAAATTGCCCTTCGTAGAAATGTGCTAAACCATTGCCGAAAGGGAGTAGCAACCAAAAGTTATCTGAGCAGTTTTCCCGAGGCCTTTTTACATCCTAATTAACCACAAAAATTTAACAAAATCCAAATTCGTTTAAGTCTTAACAAGACAATCGTCTGCAGGAGTCTGTAAGCACTTTCTATCCAAAATCAACTTTCAGCTTGCAACACCTAGAACATGCAGGTAGTTTCAACCACAAACACATTGACACACAGAAGCAACCACCGCTAGGTTAGCACAACAGCCTATAGCAACGTGCTACCGTTAGCGTTCTCTGTGAAACGAAAGCTAAAACAGCACAAAACGTACGGCGAAAAACTCCAAAAAATCACAACAAACACTTTAGAAGATGACTTACCGCAATACCAGGACTTAATCCGCACAATTTATACCACTGTACCAAACTTTAATTCAGCACGAACAAAACATCTTCCTGTTCGTCCACGCGGACTGAAACATATTTTTCCAATTTCAGCCGTCCCGCACAGCAAACACCGATTCAACTACGTCCGTTACAGCCCAAAACCATTAACAAAAAACACAGCATTATAAGCGGTGGCTGTTAGACCTAATTAATTATTTTATCGCGGAGGTTTCAGACCAGTCTGTTACAAGTTTCGTAGTCCGCTTTGAGAAATTTCCGGGCGCCGGCTTCCAGAAAACCCCTCAAAAGACTCGAACAGATGGCAGAAAACCGCCTATAACCACTAATTTATTTATCAAAACATATAGGCACAGCTATCGTATGTTAGCCGTGCTATCAAGCAAACCACTCCGACAGAATTAGCTCCTAGCTTAGGGCGGCCGCTCTGATGGCCTGTCGTAAATGTTCACAACTAATTCTTATAGATATTTAATTTCAGTCATCCATCATATGCAGTTATATATATATTTATCTATGTTAATTTATTTATTATACTCGAGTTCATTATTTATACTATAACATTTTAACCCAGAACGCAACATCACCAGCACTTCTCGCCAAGCGCCTGCGTAAAAAACATCTCACACACACACATACAGACACACACTTGTACAAGCAGAATTTAAAACACTAACCTCATCGGACCTCACCAAAAGTGCCGGATCATTTTCCCATTTCAATTTGCGGTGCTGACGCGCACGTTTGAAAGAAACGCAAGCAGTTCAAAGTAATCCGTTCAGATTAACAGAGGGCAACCCAGGCGCTCCGTAATCTATTTTCCGTTTGCCAGCCTCGAACAACCTTACGAAGCGTCCTTCCGTAATTGAGATCGCCACTTCTCCAGCCCCGATCCGCACTTTGGTTCCGATTTTGAGTCGTTGAAGAGACCGCAACATCCGGTCCATCTGCTCCATTGTCCTGCAGAGTAACAAACTCCATCTCCCAGCAGGCACCGGTGTCTCTCTGCGGAGTGCAAAGCAGGTCGCAATCCTGCTCAGAAGAGAGACACATACAATGGAGCCGCTTCAACCACGGGCTTGCAACAGTCAATCTGCTCAAAACAAAAACAAAAAACATATTTAACTTGCATGACAACATTACCCAATGTTAGATTAACCAATCAATAGAATTAAAAGACTACGCAACTCTGCGCAGATTGTCAATAGAGCAAATACATGTCCGTTAATTAACTTAAAAAATAACTGGATTTCGGTCCAAAAAACCCTGCACACGTCGAGGTCACCAAATTGTTGTTGAATTAAATAATTATCATAAGTAATTCAATGCATGTTCAAGCAGAGACAAAATGGAGCCAATTTCCAGTTTAACATTTATTTTGAACAGATTAACAAATTGCAGTTTTACAGAGGAATTCTGCCCCCGTCAGTTCCTCTGTGGTCCAGACTTAAAGAAATCTGAACATTGAATGATCTTCATATTTAACTTTTATAGACATCGGAGTTTTCCCAAAATGTAGGCGTCTTCTTCTCCCTCGAAATCTGCTCCAATCATATTATTCTAAACATATGTCGTTATTCTTGATTAGCTGTTAGAGAATTTAGCCATTCCTGAGCCTCCAGAGAGAAAGACACGCACCCTAAATGTCAAATAGAAGATTACCTATTCCTCTTTGCTTTTAATTACCAAGGAAGGTCTTCCTGAGTTAGTCTGTATCACTCAGTACTTTTAAGGCCGTGTCTTCCCTGGGAGTTTCTTTATCTATACATTCTTGCTTTTACAGCTTGCAATAATACACTATGTCACTCAGAGGTCCTCACAAGTCAAACGCACTCCCAACATTATCCAAGGCTCTGATGTTCCTCAAAAGGTGCCCAATTAAAATGCTGGTAAAAACAGACTTTTACCTCTGAAGGTTTACTAAAGATATTTAACACATATGATCAAATTTTGCATACTACACAAGACAGACTACGTTTTGAGTAGAAATATACTGTAAGGGCTGTGTTATTTCATGCGCCACAAAATATCTTTAAAACCTTCAGAGATGTTCTTATAATGCGCATTCCAGGTCAAGAGAGACCTTGAGCAGCTTGCTCTCCTTACATAGGTGTGTTGTATCACTCCTTGTAGACCTCCCCAAAGCATCTCTTTCTTCTCTGTAGCACCCATCAACTGTATCGTCTGAGAAGAAGACTGACAACCGACCCGCTGAGGAGGTGTGCAGGCAAGTCGACCAGAACAATAACAAAACTGGAGTCAGAGCCAGAGAGTAGAAGACAGACCCTAATAATGGCCGGGCCGTGGCTTGACACGCTATGAAAAGTGACAGTGGACGAGTCATCCATTATTTATAGCAGTGCAGAACTCAGTTATTTATTTTTTCAGCAGCATGAGTAGCAAGGGATCATGGCACAAAACAAGCAGCCAGTCGAGGCCTATTCATGTGATTGTCAGTAGACAGCGAGGCAACCCTTGTGCTGGAGGAAGCTGTGACTGTATTTGGTGCATATTGTAGACACTGAAACTACACAGGATTCACCTTGACTATTGCTGACTCTGTTTATGTCTCTGTTATTGTCTCCTTTCCATTTCATACATTTATAAAGTAAGTGCAATGACAGATTGCTTAAAGTAATTTCAGTTAGATATAGGCTATTATTAAGGTAGGCTACTGCAGGAACGAGATATAGCTGATCAATGTTTTTCTCATTGACTATGCTTGTTATGAGGCTATTCACATTAAATTCTTGCCATATGCTGATAGCAACCAAACAAAGCAAAACTAGAAGTGGCAAGAAACAACTGTATTACTACATTAACACGTTTCGGATTTTGGCTTTCATCAGTCATTATAAAACTATTCACTGACCAAGAAAGCGATAATGGAAACCATATGTATAGTGTGTTTAAATGAAGAAGTACCAAAGCAACCACAGTAATCTACACATTCAATATGAGCTTGAAAAGGTGTGGAAAGCCAGGAAACCAGTTAAACTCTGTCTGTATTTAAAATGCAATCCCACTCTCAATTTATTTAGATTAATATCAGCAGGTTGAGTCTTAAATAATAGGCCATAAGGGTTTGTCATCACCCAGGTATTTAAAACCAATCTATTTATGATGTGCAGAACCACTGAGGTCTGTCAGGGTTTTTGCAGCCTTATTGTTTTAAATGTGCTGATGACATTGGTTACACATCGGACTTCTGAATGTTCAGTGACCAGGGGCACATCACAAGAGTTTTGAGGAATGAAAAAAAATACACCAAAGACTTTTTTTGGTTAAAACAATAAGTGATGCACTCATACACAATGCAATCAAGGTAAACTCACTGCACAGCTTGTTTAAAGCTTGCTGCAGATTATTTGGACAAGAACATTTAACAGTAGTCAGATAGACTAAACTCTTTAAATTACAGAGACCATTGTTGAAGGATATATTTCACTACACACTGCCCCTAAGAAAATCATACCAACATAAAAGTTGAGATGGAAAGGTGAATATAATAGGCTGTGTCTTGGCAAATGGTAGTCGAAAAATTTTGTCTAATTAAAAGAAGAAAGGAATTAGGACTTTTTTTATTGGAATCTGAAAAACATGAAACCACGGTGGATTTTTCAGCAAGACAATCATCCCAAAAATAGAGACAAGGACATTTTTAACTGTGAAGAAAAAAATAAAGATGTTTAGAAAGAACTGAAGATCAGAGAGCACAGAAGATATCCCTAGAAGCGTTAAGATTTGAATAGATTGTGTGGAAGAAGTTGTCAAAATCCTATCTGAGCCGTGAACAGAGCTAGTTTCTCCTTATAGAAAACATCTTAACACAAGTTTATCGTGAAAATTTTTTCGTATTAATTCCATAGGGTTCTTTAGGAGGAATGAGGGACTTAAGAAAAATAACAAATGTTTTGGAGCACTAGGCTTTTATCATGGTACTGAACTCCACCATAATTTTAAGGATATATAAAACTTTGATACGTAAATAAATCATCTGGACTGCAGCTTTAAGCATGTTTCCTGTGTCATTTTACTTTACTACACAGAATAGACATATGTTGATGCTCATGAAGTTGGAAGACAATATTTTTCATGAAATGATTTTAACAATGTCAGAATAAGACATTCACCCATTATCTTCTAAAAATATCACAATAAAAATCAAACCAAAATCAGTTCAACTTTACAGACTGTAGTGAACTTGTTTGTATGTTTTGTCTATTTAGAAAACAAAAATGTTATTGTAATAAGGAATATTGCATATAATTTAAGAACTAGTTAGAACACTTTCTCAATATTTTTTTTTTAAGGATCAGGCTGTATATCTTTGTAAATAGTGTGATACAATGAAATTTGGATTTCTATTTTACACTATCTTTCTTTTTTCTTTCTTTTTTTTCTTTTCTTTCTTTTTTTTTCTTTTTTTTTTGGGGGGAGTTATTGTTATTAAGCCCACAGCCTCACCAAAATTGGAAGTTTAATTTGCTGGCAGGTTACATAGTACTTTGCTCCATATCACCAGTGGTCTGTTCCACTAAGAAGTCCTCCTAGAAATGTCTAAAAATATTCATGAAATATAGATAGAGCAAGAACTCAAGTGAAACATTCATCTGGGAATAACAGAATTGCTTATCTGCGTATGAAACTAAAGCGCCTTAATCTATGTTTATGGATTAGCAGAGAAGTTAAATAGTTCTGTCCAGTGGACTGGATTACTGTCGTTGTCTCAGATTTTATCAGAGCTCGGTGGAGCAGTGTGTGAGTATGTTTCTGGACACGCCATAGTACAGTAGAGATACCACGAATGCCAGCAGGGCTTTTCTGGCACACAGGAGCGCGCCATGACATCGGGAACAGATGTTGCACATGGCGAGGCCCATCAAGGGACAACAACTCTGCATCAGTGCATGAATATTTTAGACAGCTTACTGCTGTACTTATCACTGAGGAAACACTCAGGGTGGTCATGGACTCATTCCATCTGACTTTAAATTTTATTGAGGCTGTAAATATTTTGTTAAGTTACGAAAGAGGACAGGAAACATTAACCATAATGAAAATTCTAACATCTCCCTCAACACTGACATTCTTATCTGCAGTAATATCAGATTATAGATTCTATTAGTTTCTATTTGGCTGGAAAAATAAGGGCAATAGCCACATTCCTGTAATCCACACCATTTTTCTAAGCACAGTTTGAACCAAAAGCCTCAACCTCTCCTTGACCCCTGAGCAAAAGAATCCCTCAACCTGATCCCCTGAGAGACTTTCATTACAGACAAAAACAGAATCCATAGGGGGGCTGAGTCATATTCTGATATTGGGGCAGAGGACGTGGATTTGATATAAGCCAGGGAATAGTCCTACAGACTGCAGAGGAAGCCCCAGGTCTGTGTTGTGCTTTAATGGCTCTCCTCCTGCTCCTCAATCACACATAAAGAAACTGCCTAATTGCACATTTCAAGCAAATGTAGAGGGCTGACGTCATATTATTGGACACGGGTTTTGAATTGCTCACAAGCTGGGCAGATGGATGCCACTGCCTTGCAAAGGAATACTGTATGTTCTCATGAGTTATGAGGCTGTAGCAGCAGTTAGAGTTATGGTTGACACAGATCAGCTCTACATTCAATATCACAATTACAGTAAAAGCTGGTGTAATGCTCCTCACATGGAGAGCAGTCGAAACCTCAACTCTTCGATCAACCAAAATGCTGCAGTAAAAGCAAAATGTTAATCAGGCACATTCTAACACTTTTAATGCTTACTCCAAATTTAGGAAATAATTTTTTTGCTTAATAAATATATATATATACAGTAAAGATACTCTGATACCTATACCTGCTGATACCGAATACCAACGGCGATACTTCTACCACACAAAAAAATGCAGTGAGTTGGAGACATGGTTAATTAGATTTTTTTTTAAATTGGTCCCTAAAACATATGACAAAAAAACGGCATATCGCAAAAATTAAAATGTGATTTACATATCTGGCAATTCTTGAAGAATCATGGGACCGCCATAGGTCCTCATTCACTACTGATGATTTTCATGAAAATAATATAAAAAAAACATGTCTATGCAAACGACATCAGCCCAATAACACAGCAGCTTTCAGCTTCTGGCTTGTGTACTGTCAGATTTCAGTATTATGTAAACAAATACCCAAGTGCAAACTACAGCGCTGTTAGCTAAAAGCTATAGTGAAGATAGTTTCTGTTAGACTAACTTTTGTTTACATGATGCTTTTTCTCATACATTTATTACCAAAGTGCATGTTTGGCTGCTGCTCGGTTACATTAATTACATTACCAGATGTCCGAACAAAAGAAACAAATTTAAGAATTGAAATTGGATTTTTAGAACTGAAGCTGAATGTTGAGAAGCAAAACTGACATTTCGAGAGATAAATTTGCCACAGGATGATATACAGTTAAAACAATTTAATTCATTTTAAAAATATAAAATTCAATTTCAGTTTAATGACAGTCATTTACAATCTAATACATTAGATTTCAAATTAGGCTAATTCTTATTCATTTTTAAAAGCATTTATTCAAGTTGAGCATTTCCGATTTAGTCAGAGGGATACAAATTCAAACAGAACATAATCAAATTCAGTTCCTGATGGCACAAAGTTCTGCCCATATAAATTTTAGGTTGGAATTATATTTCTCACTTTTTTTCATACACCAAAAAAGTCAGATATGAACCATGAAAACTGCAAAGGCACGAAGCGATGAAGAAGGATTAAGAACATAATTTGTTTGAACTACTTAGAGCAAAGAAAATAAGGTGAATATGACAATGAAATGGAAGGAAGGAACAAAATGACATTGTTTGGGTTGAAAATTGGGGTAGAAACTGTCAAACAGGCAAGTTTACCTGAAGCTATAGTTTGTCACATGTTTACCTGAGAAAGATCAGGAACAACCGATGATCTATTAGCATCTTCTAGTCTTAGCAGGCTTTATGGGTAACTGTTGGAACTCAGATTCAACCTAAAACAATGTACACAAAAAACCGAAAAAAAACATTTGGTTTGGTATTTAGAGTAGAAAACAACCACAGGTATACTGTCACATGTACCAGTAGAAAAGTGATTGGGCAAGTGGAAGTATGCAGATTCACACGAAGAAATACGAGAATGTACAGTAAGGGCAGATTTACAACTTAAGAATGAATAAAGTACAGTTACTAAAAAATAGCATATGCGGGGTCTAAGCAATTTGTAACTGAGAATGACAGTTTAAAAAATATATACTTGCCTGTAAATTAACCCTGCCAACAACACCAAACTGTATTAAAAAAGTTTTAGCCTTTGGAATTGATGTAAAATTTAAGACCATGGAAGCTGCAATGTACTAGGAGGGATTTATCACCCTTAATGTCAAATGAAGGAAAACTTATTTTTTTACACTGTGGTAACAGCACATTATTTCGACACATTAAGTGCATTTCACATAAAATGCTGTTACCAAGTAGTTCTCATTTTGCATATTTCTGAGACCACTCTTTTGTAAAATTTACATTAAGTGCTGCTTCATCTATTTAAATGGGCGAACCACCCGTGGAATGCAAAAACAGTTTTCTTTTATTTCTAACTATGTGAGGCTTTCCAGCAACATTAGAGAATTTTGGACCAAAACAAAACTCACATTCCCAAACTCCTTTCTCGTGCTTAGCTGAGTTCACATTTTTGGAAATATCTTTCTTTTTCTGTTAAAATGAGCTTGATATGTTGTTTAATATGGTTCATTACAGTATGAATACATTTTCCTGCATTGAATGTTTTCCACTTTTAAGTGAGATAAAAGGAAATATAAAAGACTGTTATTCTCCAACCCGAAATGCTGCTCACAGTGAGCAAAATCTCTTTTTTTAATTGACCCCGGGTCATATGCGGAGTGGGATAATATTTTGTTAAATTATTCTCATTTCCCAGTGAATTGCATTTCCATATGTTTCCACTTCATCCCTTATTTATAACCTTCTTACAATTACCATGCAAACAATGTTTTAACTGTCACCCCCTTTCTCCCTCTGAACAGTTTAGTAAATATCAAACCATATTTATTATTAATAAACCCACAGCCGAAAACCCCCTTTTTCACTTATAAATTATTCACACACTCAAAAGCTCAGGGAGTTTGGGCGCCCTCCATTCGATGCCACAGAGGCCAGTATAATTAAGACTATTGGCTCAAAGTGATGCTGCGGCATGTGTCATCTGTTTTGCCTCATCTTCCTGTCCATCTGTGTGAGCCATAGGAGACCATGCATTTCAATCACAGCATCATGCATAGTGACAGACTTCACACAATGGATGTTGATTTTATTAGCACTGCACAACTGGTGAAGGCTCCCTGCTGTTTTACTGCTCACCCAAATCGCGCTTTCAGTGACTGATTGATGGTTTCACATATGCACCCTTTGGCTGACACTCACACCAGTGCTTTGTGTGTATGTTGGTGTGTGTGTGTGTGTGTGTGTGTGTGTGATTGACGAGTTACTCCTTTTGATCCACATTTAAAGCATTTAAAAGTGCACATCACATCTAAACTGATATTTAAGTAAAAAAACATCAAATAAGCATCTATTTCCACACATAATGCACACAAACACAGACACGCTCATTTACCCACATGCTCACACATACTAACCTGGGTTGGCTTTCCAGCTGTGCAAGCTGTTTCTTCCATCAACATGTGTTTACTGGCAGGGGACCCTTATGTTTGCATTACAGGGAGGCAATAAACAGGAAGGCCAACCCTGGGGGTTTAAAACTACCGTTTGGAGGGGGGAAGCCTCATGAGGAGCAAACCCTAATCACTATATGGTTCAATGTTTAACTAAAAAATAAAAATAAAAATGTGTGTGTGTCTGTGTGTGTCTTTGAGTGTGTACAGTTGGTGTTTTCAGAAATCCACACGTGCTGAAGTCCTCAGCGTCCAAGTTGAGCTTCTTTGATGAATTTTTTACAGTCTTACAGAGCTCTAACCACCTGGATGAGTTAACATGGCAGATTTTATGCATGTATGTCTTCATATTTGTGTGTGTGTGTCTACACGAAAGGCTGTGTTCACAGTAAATTAGCCTCAATCTTTGCTTGATACAATATACAAATGAAAGACTGATTAACCAGATGACTGCAAGGCCTATTATTTTGACTAATCAATAGATCCTTGAATGAGTAATGAACAACATCAAAGAAGAAGACTACAAACAGCCACAGGCGAGGAACAGACAGCACTGTTTTCATCTCTTATAAAGGATGAGGCTTTTGTTGGAATATGGTAATAACGCTTTCTTTTGTGTTCATCTTAGCGTCTACTGTGTGATGGCAAACAAATATTACCTGAAAGGAAGTAAATTAGGAAGTTTTTTGGTTTGTTTTCTTTTTCTAACAATTAAATGACCACTCATACAAGAAAATAATAACCAAGAAAATAGTTAGAATCTGAGTATTTAGAAGCAATCCCTTTCCCTACTAATGAAAGTTAATATCAATATATTTAGCTTGAACTGAAGGCCTTAAATGTGCCACAGAGTATCACACATAAGTATATCAGGTTAGGTAACAACCAAAACACACTTGCAAGCTTATTGATGCAAAACATTTTTATAGCATCGGTCTCAGAGGCCTGTTTAAAACTCAATGTTCCAGTGAGTACCATTGGGGCGAAGGTCTGGAAGTAGAAAGAACATCATTTCGCTATAAATCAGCCACGAACAGGCGTTCCTTGCAAAATTTCTGAAAAAGGCGTCAAAAGAATCATCAAAATCTCTCAAATAGTCTCATAGTTAGAAAAACTACCTCAATGGCCAAGTCAATCACCTGATTTAGATCCAACTGGAAAGCAATGGAGAGAACAGAAGATCAGAGTGCATAGAAGAAGACCTCAGAGCCTTTGAGATTTGAAGACTGTTGTTGAACACCATTCCAGAAGATTGATTTAAGGCTGCATGTCTATTCCACAAAAAAGGTATTAATGAATGTACTGGATCTTTGCCCTGTCAGATCACCCCATTTTCTCCGTTATAACAGTCTGATCCAAATTGTCAACGTAAAATGGCAGTTTGGATTAGAAACACGTTTCTTTGAAAGTACAGAAACAACACTAAAAACAGTATAGCCCTATAAAGAACTTGAAGATGCTGGACAACTGAGATCATAGTCTACAATAAAGCTGGTTTTGCATTGACATGACCTGAGAGGATACCAACCAAGACCAAAACCTCTACTCCAAAATCAACATATTTAAGTTCTAAGAAAATCTGCGGCTGTCCACATGGAGCTAAAAGCCTTCGTAAGAAATATTTAACGGTAAAAGGAGGCACAGATTGAACTATTTATCCACAGTCAATATTTATTTATCACAGTTTAGGCCACTCAGAAAATTTAATTATTGATTGAAGTGGATTTTAATCTGCAATGCTGGGTGGCGACATGCAGCCTTTCACTCTGGCATTCTTCCGGACGGCCTATAGCATCACACAAATAATAAACAAGTGGCAACTGTGAAACAGATGGAGTACAAATAGGATATGCGAAATGATCAACGAAATGGAGGACAAAAACACTGCACCGCATTACATTTCGAAAGTATTGTACTGTTTGTGTTACACTTGTTGACACGCTCTTGTCGCTTCCTGTGAATTGCGTGGCTAAGCCAGGGTTAAAGTTTTTACATGCAGAGAAATCACATTTTTTAACCACATTATCTGATTGCGTTAGTCCATTTCAGAGTAGTCCAGTTCGGTTTGACACTAGTCGGACAAGGGCAATAATTTGCCTTTCTCTTACTACATGTAAACACACTGAGTGACTTGTTTTTTTTCACCTTATAACTCAGTGCTGACCTGAAACATGGTGGAATAAGTATCATGCTGTGGATTTGCCTTGATGCTTCAGGGGCTGATCCATGAGATGAGTGGAATAGTGATGGTGGAAGACTACCTCTGAATTCTTCAGCATCACTTCCAGTGTTGGGAGTAATGCATTACAAAAGTGATAAGTTACATGAATAGATTCCTTTTTTCAGTAACTGAGTAATGTAATGCATTACTTACAAAATATACAGTAATATATTACTAGTTACAATTTTAGTAACTCAAGTTACAAAAGCATTTTAAATTGTTTTTCTGGCCAACTAATGCAACAGACCAAATCAAGCTGGATGCGGTAGAACAAGAGCCACCATCCACTTCCTGTTGCTTAAAACCAAAACATCATACAATCAGGACGGTTGAGGAAAAGATTGACTGTACATTTAAACAGCGGCATCATTCACACTGTTTTCCTAACCATCTGTTGTAAGACTTCAGACATCAGAGTCTCATCTTTGTTAACCATCTTTGTAATGAGCACTTTCAGCCCCTTCTTTTGATTAGATTTAACAAACATTACCATGAAATAGAAGGCATGCAAAGTAACTTGAGACTTAATTTTAATAAAATAGTGTTAAAAAAACAGTATTTGTGGAGTGACACTTGTGTCAAATATAAATTCATAAGTTACGGTGGTTAGAAGTGGTGGTAAATATTTAAGATATTTTACCCTAAGTAACTCAAAGTAGTGTAACTCAGTTACATTTTTAAGACAGTAATATGCTATGCAAACATATTACATTTTTGACATTGTAACTAGTAAGGTGAAATATATTACAGTTTCTTTGTAACTTTCCCAACACTGATCACTTCTAATCAACAAATGGATGCTTGAAACCTGCGCAGGAATGAGTGTTTCAACCAATGGCCGCTGGGTGCTCTGCTTTTTGACCGCATGCCATGGAGGCTGCCATTGCTCCTCCCTTGCTGTAGTACCTCCATTTGGCCGCTAGGCCCCCATTGAAAAGCATTGGACTTTAGACAAGTTAAAAACAACTTTAATGCTGGATGCCCATTTTTTTTTAAACTTTCTAAGGCTACATATTCTTCCTGAGATAACGCTGGGCTCATAAAAAGCCTGGCCACCAGGCTGGTTTTCGTAAGATAATTTTTTTTAGGAACATGCTTCGTCAGAGCTGGGGAGGAGGAGTCTCCATGAAAGTGTGTCATTCTGGTAAACGGGGAGGAGTGAGGAGGCGCTGTCTATTCTTTTTTACAGTCTATGGTTTCAACAGAAAAATTAGCTCAAACATCTATCAGAAGTAGTTTGAAATGCTAACATCAAGCTTGCAGAATGCCCATGACCTCAATGCCATTGAAACATGTGCAATGTGCTTAAAATAGTCCATGGTAGGAAATTGCCCAATTTAATTGAACCCCATCAGTTCTGCTGGGAAAAGTGGTCAAATATTAAGTAAGAATGGGATGTTTATGCTGCAAGGGAGTGTTGCCACAGTTACTTTGAAGTAATAATCTGATTACTAAATACTGATTACTCCTTCCAAAGGAAACTTAGTTTATTACTTTATTCTAAAAGTAACTACATTACATTAGAAGTTACTTTATTAGTTACTTTCAGCAGCTGCCAATAACATCTCCCACTGCCTCAACATAATAACAATAACCAGTTTTCCCAGTAGTCTACTCGCTTTATCTGAAGTGTATTTTAACAGTAATGCCGGAAATACCCTACACTTGCTTTTTAAACTCGAGTTGACACCAGCAAGACGCTGTATCTTGGGCATGTACTTGCTTGTGTAACAACATACTACTGGAGAGTTCCACTAGGGGGCAGAGGACATACACATGACCATAGAGGATATTCTCAGATGTTAAATTTTCTGATTTCGACAGAAAAAGACAGAAGCAGTGTTGTAAAAGATATTTAAGATCATATTTGCCGCCATTGTTTCTTGTTTTCTCACTACATTTGCTGCCATTGACCCCGTATACCAAATATATATTTTTGCTTGAGAAAATTACAAAATTAGTAACATACAGTGACTTGAACAAGTAACATTATTTTGATTGTTGGTATGGAAATAGTAACATGTTAGATTAGATCGTTACTCAGTACGTTCACATGCAGCAAGAGAATGTCAAATTATTACCTTATTCCGACTGGAATTAGACTGTTCAAATGCATGTATACATCTTAGTCCGGCTCGAGTCAAACCGATCTAGAGTTTCAGAAGCTCAGCTATTCTACCCAGATAATCTGATTGGAATCGGACTCCTCTGCAACCAGCCCCCCCGCCAGCACTCGCGTACCCTATCAGGAAGTTAGGAGAGGTGGAAATGCAACCCAGCAATAACAACAGTTGTGTTATAAGAGGCATATGGTATCTAAGACAAATGTCAGCAGCAATTTGCATGTTTGGACTTACGAAGAGGCCATGAGTTGTGACTGTGAATATCCTGCTTTAACTCCAGCTGCTTCACTTTCGCCAGGCTGAGTTTACTGCCTGAATGCAGCTGGAAACAGCCGCTATAAGGCTAACACGTGCGTGTCGCCATCTATCGTCGGGGAGTGGAACGCGATAGGAAGGAATATAAAGCGTAACTCACGCGTAGCTGTTCGCTTGCACATTCGCACCTTGAAGCGTGTACAACTTGAACTGGTCGCGCTTCAAATATGGTATTTTCACGCGCGAACTGGCCTTCAGCGGAGCTGGGGCCAGAGTGCATCTGCGGTGGATTATGGACCGAGCTGACAGAGGACTGCGTGTTCGGCCCGGGCTTCAGCGGAGCTAGCCTGGGGCTACAGTGCAGCTGGCAGTGGATTATGGACCGAGTTGACGGAGGACAGCGTGTTCGGCCCGGGCTTCAGCGGAGCTGGGGCTACAGTGCAGCTGTTCGGAGGAGGACCGAGTTGACGGAGGACAGAATGGATTACGTGTTCGGCCTGGCCTCCGGTAGAGCTGGGACTGCTGCACTGGGGGTTTGGTGAGCTACGGATACAGTCTGGGTACGGCAGATGGATCCATAAACAGCAGCGAGCCTCTCATAAACACCGGCTCCTCGCCGCCTGGAGAACGTGACCTGCTCGCCCAGTTTGTGCCGTGAAGGTCCAAGCTTCGCCTGCCGAAACACCAACTAGATTTCTGAGCAACTGTCCATCTGTCTGCGGCTCGTAAAAGTTTATAATATTTGAGCAGCGTGGGACGTGGTGCGGTAGCTGCTACCAGGAAACCAGGTGAGGAGGCCGTTTCAAGGCTGACTTCTAGGCCGAGAGGTGCTTTTACAGCACCAACAGCTCTTTTAAGAGCCACCCACAAACCTCTTAAGAGCATCCCTGTCTAAATAGTTTATTTTTTTATTTCTGTCTCTGTATTGAAAACTGCTTGTGACATGTAGCTCGGGGTGATTAGCCACGGTGTTTATCAGTATTTCCCTCCATGTCCTGCTGAGGCTGTGACTCCATGACCTGATGTGGCGCGATTTGACGCTGGAGTTCAGATTTTTCCAACTCAAGCGATAGACGCTATGGCGCGAATGCACAAAATGCACCACATAAACAGCAGACCGAATTTTCTATCGCATCTGTAGCGCGAATTGTTCGCGCGAATCAGGCAGAAAAGCTTTTTCGCAATGCAAATCTGCTTCTAAAGTGTCGCGGGACCCCAAGTCGCGTTTCATCGCGCTCCTCCAAGGATTTTACATGTAAACCTGAAGCTCTAGTCGCTCCTATCGCGTTTGGTCTGGACACACAGTTAGTTTGATTTCTCCAAAAAGTTTTATTTAGATGTGCATGTAACGTACTAACAGAAAAAGTGGTCATATTAGGAGTGATGCCTCACTGGCAAGGGAATAGTGCTAACAACTTTTGACCAGGGTTTTATTAAATTTAGAGCAATAAATTTAATTTAAGGCAACTAACTAATAAAGGGATTTTTTTAATCCTGCTTATACCTAAAGAAGTAGTATCATTATTACTGTTTTATCAGCAGAAAATTAAAGAGTCTTCTTCCAACCCAACATGATGGTGGAGTCATTTAAGAAAAATGAACTGTTTTTAAAAGGCTCCTCCTGACGCCTGCTATAGGCCAATGGTAGAACCCTGGGGGCGTGTGCCGCCGGGGTCGACATCCTTCGGGAGAAGCATCTGAGGCAGAGGGGGCTGCTCCGAGTCAGCTCCTGCCAGATATGTTCATCCCCACCACCAGATGACTGTCAGAGCGCATTTCCAATTGGGAAGAGGGAGTGAGAAGTAAAGCTAAGGGACCCGTCTGGGAGGAAGAAGCATGTGTGAGGGAAAGAGACAGAGAGTGTGAGATGCAGTGAGAGCAGAGTCAGAGCTGAGTGCGAGCGGAGACTCCAACGGACCTCAGAGAGGCAACTTCACCGCGATTGTTTCCCTGCGCGCTTTGGGGGAGTATAGTTTGCTTCCGAGTGGCTCCGGGGCAGCATCAGCAGCATGCTGGAGAACTCTTAAAAGCGGACCGTGGGGGAAGCTTGACTGAAACGTCCGAATCACTGACACTGTCGGAGAGCGGAGAAGGAGGCAAGAGCCGTGCCAGCGAGGCAAGAAACAGACACTGGAGAAGGAGCTGGTGCTGCGGGAAAGTTACCAACTATGGAGATGTATAGCTAAGTGAGACTTTACGCACTGATCGGACCGTTCTGAGTCATTTATCCACACTGGATGCGGTTATAGACAAATCTCGGTGCGCTTTTTCTTCTTATTCTGGTGCCGCGGTGGACCCAGTCATCTCGATCGGCATACATCTTTTCACGCAACCAATTAGTGGACATGATGTCTGACATGACTTCCTTATACCTCATCTTTTGCCTTATGGTGACAGGTAAGATGTTTTTATTTAGTCTTTTATATAATTTACCATGTGAGTCTGTACTGATGGAGAGGGAAAAATTGCTGCTCCATATGGCGCTGCGTCAAGTCGCCTCAGTGCGCTGGTCTGCTGCAGTGCTACATTTCACTGCTGATAATGGCCAGTAAATGTTTAATCACTTCTTTTTTTTAAGAAAAGAAAATGAATCAACCAGCTAGATCAAATGGTTTAACTCCTTGTATGCCTAAGTGAATAATACCAATGCATTGGGTTTATCCTTACGGTCTCTCCTCTTGTGCAAATAAAGGATCACTGTTTTAAGTGGGGACTTTGCGCAGGGTTACGGCTTCAGGGCGCACCTACATAAAGTGTAGCTCAGGCGTTTTCTCTTTAAGCAATTAGAAAACAGTGAATTTGGACTGCACGGAGCATGTGTGGGAGTCAGTTCGCACAAAAGCGTAGACCAATCCACGAGTATGAATGGGACAAAGCGAGTCCTGTAAGCGCCGATGTATACTCCGCGCTCAGCTCTGAATCCACTTCAACCCTACAAAGTCATTCAGCGGTGATTTTGATTTAAGAAAAGAACAACTGCTCTGATATGTTGTCTGGTGCAGATCATAAGTGCAAATCGAGAAAAGGCGCATAGGTGTGGATGCAGCGGGACACAGAGTGATGTGGAGAAATGGAAGGAGGGGAGAGAGTGAGCGTGGATCGGAAGAGTGAGTGGGATAGACAAATTGGGTGAGCGCGTTTGTTTTTCTTGAAGCGGGCAGAGACACAAAGCACCTGTCCCCCGCCCGCCCGCCCGCACACACACACACGCACGCACGCACACACACACAGACACACACATACATCACCACTACCCTCTTCTGCTGTTTTTTTATTTTGTTTTGTTGTTGTTTTGGTTTTCTTGGTTTTTGTTGCAGGATTGACTTAACGCGTTGTTTATAAGCCAGCATGGCAAAATGCGTTTTTTTTTATTTATTTTTTTTTTATTATTTTTATTTATTTATTTTTTTTAAGGATATATCATATATAATTATGCTATTTTAAGTTGAAGTACATACATGTCGGTGCATGTCTAGATTGACCCTATTGACTGTTGTTCCGCTAAATGTAAAAGAGTTTACAGAAGTCTAAATGTCAGAATCAACAAGCTGCATTTCTGAGCAGCTGCTCCGATTCGAACCCAAGGATAGCAGCGGAGAGCCTCTCTGAGTGTTCTGCAAACAGAACATAGAAGTTTGTATTTCTACTCTAGTCATATTTAATTTATTTAGTTTAATCATTTCAGCTGCTTCTGGTAAAGTCAGGCCAGCTGACCAATCAAAGGCTACTACATGACTTCCTTGGTAACAAAGACAAAAAGCTGTGACCATTATGTTATGGAAACAAAATAAGCACCCCTTCTCATTTTTATTTTATTATTGCTGTTTTAAAACCATGTAAGTTAGAAGATTCCTTTCTGTATAACTATAGGCTGGGTACATGGGTAGACAGCCCAACTAATTAACCAACAGATTGTTAGAATGCCAGTCTTTTTATGAACAAAAGTTAAACCACAATCCTGACCTACTTATCAAAATTACCTAAAGAATTCCACTTAGCTGGTGTTTATTCTATACTGTAATGTTAAAATCTTATAGCAGCCCATGTATCCATAGAGTAAACACTTGATTAAACAACTTGATTTCATGTCATAGAGAATACACAACAGCACCGTTCTAAAATAGTTATTGTCTTTGAGGAACAGAAGATAGAATTACGTTCTTTGGGCAGCATTTGTATAGTTTCCTTCATGAATCTGTGTATCATCACAGCTCTAAGCAAATGGCAGAGCTTGCCCAAATGGCCATTTGCTGTACACATGCGCCTTCACCTCCAGCCCCCAGTTCCGCATGGTTTTCTCATTATTCAAACGCCCAAGGGGGGGGACATGACACCAGTAAACCTCCGCTCCATGACAGACCAGCAGCAGCTGGATGAGAAGAAGCCACAGCCAGACAGTAGCATATATCCCCTGACCTCAACCCCACTGCACACTCACATCTCTCTCTCTCTCTCTCTCTCTCTCGCTCTCTCTCTCTCTCTCTCTCTCTCTCCCTTTCTCTACACACAAATACACACAAATAACGAAAATGGTTACAGCTGCCCTAATTAGAACCGAAGAGACCCTAGACCTCATTTACTGGGTCACTCTTTAAGGCACAGATGCTCAAAAGTGGTTGCACTCACAAATGTATCCAGCTTCAACTCAGATTCCTTTTTCTATTATTTTTGCATGGCTTGCATGGCATATTGCATACATTTCTATGTATGTAGGCTTGCTCAACACAGATAATTTACTTTCTCAGAGGGCTCCCAGAGGAATTGGATTCCACACTGCATCAGTATTCTGAGTAATCTTCAGTGAGCTCTTCTTTGGAACCTTTTGCTTTGGGTCGCCCGCGTCTCATCGGGCCAAGTTCAAAGGCTGCGGGCTGAGATTACAAGTTTCTCTCCCTTCCTCTTAAGTCGTGTCGCCACTCACGTCTCACTATAGTGTAATGCGGGGGAAATTTTCCACCTTGCTTCCTCTTCTTCTTCTCACAGCTCTTTTTACCCGGTTGCCTGAATGTGTGACTGTGAATCAGGAGGACATGAGAGCAAGTCTGCCTAATGGGCCGGAGGCAGAAAGCAGACTTTCACCAAAGGTTTTGAAAAGCCCATTCACAATCATATACTTCGTGCAATGGAGTTCAGATGTAGAACTGTAATGTAGCTGAGGAAGTGAGGAGTACTCCCCTCCCCTCCCTGTCATCCCTCTTTTCCTCATTACTAAAGATTGGTTTTCTCTATGTGGAACACAACTTTGTATGTGTGTGCAGAGACAACAGAGCCCAAGAGGTTTGCTTTAAGCAGCCTTTCATATTTTATGAACTGACACTCTGGGCTCTTTGAATTCTTGTGGATGGAGTCTGGAAGGGGACACTTAAAAAAAGCTAGGGATAGAGGAAGATAGTGCCCAGGAAGGCTTAGCGGGGATGAAACATGGATGTGTCAACGACATCTTGGTGATTAAGCAGAAAAGCATCTAGTAAACTGGAAAAAAAATCCACAGAGTTTTCTTTCTGTCTTTTACTCTTGTCACATAAAGTTGGAGTCAAGGCGATTGCTTTGTCCTTACTTTTTCAGTCATTTTTTAAGCCATAATGATAAAAGCATTCAACAGTAGGAAATTTGAAAAGACAAAGAACCTCAGCAAGCCAATGAGTGGTGTCAGAGACGAGGTGCAAGATGGTGCAAACACAGCAGAAACCGAACACAGCAGAATCCTGAACACCAATCTATTGCATTATTTAGAAGACAAAGTCATGGCAAAGATATGGATATTTTCTTCTCTGCTGGGTATCTGGTTTGAGCTCAAAGATATGGGTTCATGGTAGGATTTTGTACTGGAAGTGTAATCTGAATTAGGCATCAACCAGTATGAGATTCTTGTGATATGGTCACACTAAGTTAAAATATAATGGTTTCTTTGTATCGTCATTTTAAGAAAAAAAATTAAGAGATCTACTGAATAAATTAACTCTTAAATTTAAACATCTTGAAAACAGTTTGTAGCTTTCCAACTGTGGTATTAAAACAGCACTATCAGAATAAGAGTAACAGGTGATATACCTTTAGCTTTTGCAGACTGTAAGTAAGTCCAACCACTACTAAATCGTTCTTTTGATTAGCTGGCCAGAAATGCACAGCAGGTGGAAAAGGATAATACTGTGCTAATGAGAAAACTCTGTCACTCTACCACTTTCTAATACTCAATTTCCTTCATACATAGGGGTTGACAATACCTCCAGCTCATATGATGATATTATGCATATCATACAAATGGATTCACAAGATGAGAAGTGTTAAAATCCTACAAATCCTAAACTGTGTTTTAAATAATTTGTTATCAGCATAGAATAATAATTAAGGGAAGATTTGACTAGTCATTTTGATTAATATTGGGGTTTTCTGCTCATCTTAATCAAGAAGGTCATAACAATCAAATATTGTTATTTTTATACCTTTTAGCACAATCAGGCAGGAAGCTAATTTCAGGATTATTAGCAGCAAAATATACTTTAAAAATGGTCTGTCAGTCTGCAGTTAATTTTTTAAAACTCAAATATCTTACAATCCAACACATACATTATTTGAACATGGTGCAACTTGCCTCTATGCGTATAAGCAAGTTGATGGTACATCCAACTCAGGAGACGGGAAAAGATTTTTAAAATTTATGGAGCCAGAAAACGGAAATACATATTTAATATTATTATTTTCAAAAAACGTAAAGGAAACGTTGAAACAGATGCTTACTGGAATCATGCCTGTTACTCTGTCACCATTTGTTTCTTTGAGGATCATCTAAAATATTGCCGTAAAAATACCCAAGCTAAAACGGATGGGTGATGCCTGAATGCTTTTGCAACAATATCGATGAGATGTCTGAATATGTTGACTCTGTCAATACATCTGGACAACCACTCAGGAACCTCTTTTTTTTCTATATTTCAAAACTGTTGACAAACTTAGATACAGCATATGAAAGGAAAGCATGCACCTTCACAGTTGGTCCTCACAATATCACTTTAGACTTCTTAGTTGTTGTCAAGTCCACTGGACAGTGCTTTTTTAAGACAGCTTTCTCTTTGGAGTGAATGTGGCATCTTGATATATCATTTTAAGATATAGGCTACAGTGCATTTTTGGTTTGAAATCTGAAAATCTGATGGAGAAATGCATGTTCCCTGCATAGTGCAGAACAATATCAAATGACCAACATCTTTAATAATGGTCTGTCTTCCGTGTCAACCTTGAAGACCTGTCACGAAGACGTTATCTTTCTGTCACGTTTAGGCTCAAGGAGGACCCAGATGCGGAGCGCCGTTTGTGGCTCTTACGGCCCATGTTTATTAATAGTCAAAAAGGCAGACGAGAAGCACAGAGAACACAAGCACTAGGGGAGGTAACGACAACAACGACCCGACGAGGACAGACAGACACAGAAGGGCATATATACTGTGGGGAGGGTAATCAGGAAACGTGGAACACCTGGGAGCAGAGGCAGAAAACACAGGGAGGACTAATAGGACAACAGGTGAAACAAACTAGGACTAAGTAACTCAAACAGACTGGGAGGAAACAGGGAGGAATAAACAACACAGACAGGGACGGATTATGACACTTTCTAGCCCTCTTCATATCCTCATATCCCCCCTTCCCCCACTCTTACGGGAGAAGAAGCCTGAAGTAAAAGGGGGAACAATGGAGCTTCATAATGTTGCTTGTCTCTAATCAGTTTTGCCATTTGAGTAAACACAGATAAAGAACTTGGCAGTGTGTCCCAAGGCATCGTTCTCAGCTCTTCGCAACTTAACTGGATGTGCACCGCTGATTCGGGCAAAACACAGGAAAGCACAAAAGTAGACAGGTAGCAAACTGTTGATGGCATTTGGCCTCCTCCAGTTTTATATTTATCTCTATCCACCCATCCTCTGTTTGTCTTCAGTCTGTCCCTGTGTCTGTCTCCGCACATCCTCATCTTGTCTTCCTTTGGGACAGTCGGAAGATCTGGGGAGGAAATGAAAGAGAATAGGACAAAGGAGGGCTGTGTCAGCATCCTGCCGATGTCTTGAGTCCCCTAGCCACCCACCCCAACCCCCACCCTATTCCTGTCAAGGCCTGTACAGGCTTTATCATCAACATAGAGTGGGAAGGTGAAAGGAGAGAATTATTTACTCTTTTATTCTACTGTGCAAACACAGTAATGGAAAGAATGGAGAGAGGAAGAAAGTGGGATTAATTTGTGCCTTTCATTAAAACATCCCCCCAAGGGGAACAGTCACAAGAATACAGTAGCAGCTATTTCAAGAAAGACTTAGATTGCATTTATCTCCTCTAAAAATGCAAGTGTCACCTCCTTCTGCAGAGATGTATCACCTCTTCGGAAGACTCTACGCCCAGAAACCAAGACACAACAGAGAAAACATCAGACTTACAAGACCACACATTCATTTTTATTTTCAAATCAATTGCTGCCTGGGAAGACAAGGATTTCATATCTCCTGCCGAGAGACAAAAACCAACAGCAAATTGAAATTTATCTTCTGCGTCGCAGCAATATCTGCTCCTGTGTTATCTTCAGCAGCCATATTTTTTTAACCTTGTATTAGAGATAGCTGTATGGATTTTGGCTGAAAAAAGAAAACTTCTGTTCGCAGTGCCACCAGACAGTATTAATTTGACACCAGATGCTGATTCATTTAACTTCGCTTCTCAGCCCCTGTGTATGAAAGTTGATTGTTGGTGGCACTTACTAAGTAGGGGAGCAGAAATATTCAGCGCTGTGTACCAGGGCCAAGAGCTCAGACAGAAATTGCCTTAAAAAAAGCTTGCTGAAGCAATATGCTGAACACAGACATATTCAGGGAGGTCAAGGGCAGACATTGAAAGAGTGGATGGTAGACTGAGACAAGTCTCTTACATTTTCAGGGGTACTTACTTTTTTTCCTTTAGCTAAAAGGTCAAATCCAATTGTTCAGTTAATAACACTGCAACCCCACAGGCATATCATTTGCCCAACTACCACAAGGTTGTATTACAAAGATACACTGAGAAATAGGCTGTCGCCAAAAATGGTCATTAAACACATCTGCACTAGCAAGCAGCACATGGCCGTGGCAACGATTTTACTCTTTGGTAGTTGATACTGCAAAAAGACTATAAATAAGCTATTGTTAATATAAAGGAATTTAAAAGGAAACTTCTTCCCACTACTTGTCAAGACAAATTTGTGTCTGAGACATTCAAGTGTGAGCAAGACTTTCTGCAGATAACGTATCCCAGCAATGTTGCTCTGTTCTGGATATGGAAATGTTTACAGCCTTTTAAAAGTCATTATGGTAAGGATTTTAATTCTCTAAGGATTACAAAGAATGACTGCTTCATTCCAAATGCTAGTTGCTCTAACCATGTTTATAGTAAAATGGTAAATGGCCTGCATTTGTATAGCGCTTTACTCAGTCCCTACAGACCCCAAAGTGCTTTACACTACATTCAGTCATCCACCCATTCACGCACACATTCACACACTGATGATGGCAAGCTACGTTGTAGCCACAGCTGCCCTGGGGCGCACTGACAGAGGCGAGGCTGCCGGACAATGGCGCCACCGGGCCCTCTGACCACCACCAGTAGGCAACGGGTGAAGTGTCTTGCCCAAGGACACAACGACTGAAACCGTCAGAGCCGGGGCTTGAACCGGCAACCTTCCAATTACAAGGCAAACACCCAACTCCTGAGCCACAGTCGCCCCCTTGTAGATGTAAGATACTAAAGACCATCTAAAAGATGAACTCCATTGTAATTTTGTCTTTAGTAAATATATTAGTTGCTCTCTCACCCACATTGTGTGTATTCACCCTTGCTGGTCACAGATCACATGGGTTAAAATATGTTAAAAGCTGTTTTCTATGTCTTTTATACTTAGAGTCCTTAATGAGAAAACAGGTTCCACCAAAATCAGTATCAGCTGGTCACAGATGTAGAGCTCTGAAATTGATAACAAAACTCTAACATGTGCATCTGAAGTACAATTCTTTATTAAAAAAAGTAAATAACATTCTAACTACTCACTGTCTTTGTTATGAATGTGCATGGTATTCTGGTAGGAATAAAGATTGCAGTTAATTGGATAAAATCTAGCATTGCCTCTGAATCCCTCTGTTCATCACGTTGTTTTACTCCATCAGCTCACACTGCCAGGAATTCCAGGGCTAATATTGTGCTATTGATCATAGTAATTACAAAAATAGCTAGTCTGTTGTTGCTTGGATTCATCTAAGGTTTTTAAAAGGTTCTCTGGGGGTTTGGAGTAAACATTGCCTTTATTTCTTTTCCAATTTTTGTTGAGAAAATTTCAGAATCTCAGCCTTGGAAATCAAAGGAAATAGAAAAGGGAGATATCAATTGACGGGATGTCATCCAAACCTTATTGATTACAAATTTGACTGTGTCTCCCTCAATGGCAAAACATGGTAATGTCATTAAGTGGTGTAGAGATGTGTGCAAAGAGCAAAGTGTGTAGGTGGCTGAGGAGTTGGTGGTGGGAGATGGGAAGGTATGGTGTGTCTCTCTCCGTCTGTCTGTTTGGGAAAAGAAAACTGATGCAAAGATAACAATGGGCTCAGCATGAGAAATGGAAAGGAAGGGAGAAAAGAAAGGAAGACACAGGGGGGTCAAAGGGATTTACTGCCAAGAGCCTAGCATTACAGGTAATAGATATGCTTGTATTGGTAGAAAGAAAACCCGCTGTTCTTCTTCTCGACAACAGAGGTGAAAGGCAACAAAGGAGTAACTGACTGAAAGTCTGAGGGGGATTAACAGAAAGTTGATAATGCGACACCCTGGGCTAAAAACCATGTGCTCTCATGAGCGTCCATGTGTTAGCTTGAGAGTGCAGATAAGGGTGGAGACGCTTGCTGCATTTTTGTAAAGACGCTACAGGGAGGGCAAAAAACACATGGCTAAGTGCTTTCCAAGTTGGCTAAAGTAAACCAAACACCCATCTTCCATAGACAAAGCAGCCCAACTATAGTTCCAGCACATTGCACCCATCTGACTGAGGTATCCTTCGTGTTGTGTGGATCCCTGGGGGCCGGAAATAGAACGAAGCGGAGGAGTAGAGGGACCGACTGTTCTCCCTCTCAAACTATCCACAGATGGAGCTATGGCACAGGGATGCTCGCTGTTTGCTTTTGAAAGTCCCTGGCGTTTGCTTTGCAGTCATGGTTTACAGAATGCTCTGGGGGATAGGGGAGAAAAGGGAACCACTGGAGAAAACAGGGGAAGGGAAGGGTTCGGAGCAGAGAGAAAAAGAAGAAGAAGACAGGGGCAGGAAAAAAAAGAGCTTAATATCTTGTCAGGGTGAATATAGTGTCATTGCCAAGCAGAGAAGACAGATGATATAGCCATCCAATGATAGGGTAGGTGGGTGAGAAAGCGCTGAAGTCCTCTCCAGTTTCCGAACAGAGACATATAGAGCTGGAGATAATGGAGAAAGGGTAAAGAGAGTGAGGGAGTGAGGGAAAAAAAGAAAGGGATGAGATGCAGGGAACCTAGGATGCATCCATCATGTGGTTTGGTGCAGAAGCCATTTGTAACTATTGTACTCCATAATTTGTTTTCTCAGAGCTTGTATTGGGTGGGGTGAGGGGGGGGATCACAGCGCTATGGCAGCCATTTATTTTTGCACTAATTACATAAGTGAGACAGCATAATTAGACGTATAGCTAAACAGACAATAGGCTGAAAGAGAGATGCACAGAAGGAGATAGACGGGGAGGTGTTGATGAATTCAGATAGATGAGAGGCTTGGGCCCTCTGTTTCATATTCAAGAGTGCGAGGGAACGCGTTAAAAGGAGTAAAGGGGATGGAGAAGGATAAAGGGAGAGGAAAAAGGGTGAGTAAAGGAGATGAGGCGATGCAAAGGATAAAAGATGAGAGGCAGGCAGAGAAAAGATCTCTTCACAGACAGCACTTTTAGGCGCGGCCCAGTGCCACAGGAATAAGGCGGCTCATTTTATACACCTGCTCAGCAGGAGGGGAAAGAGACATATAAGGCGATGTTGTACAGGAAAGGAGAAAAGGGCAAAAGAGAAGAGAGGGAAGAGGAGGCTGATCTCATCTCAGCTCCTTCAGATCAAAGGCAGAGTAGCGACAGAAAGCTGTTTGTTGTGGATACTTTGGTATGGTCCATGTCTTTTTACAGGTCACGAGTTCATCTGGTCTGCTATTTTGTTCAGGCATTATTACACTTAAAAACACATGCCAGGCCCTTCATAAGCTACATGCCCGGCAAACATTGTTCTGTAAAAAGTTATGAAGTGGCGGTGCTACGGAAGTCTAATCAGGAGATGGAATATGGTTAATTATCTATCTATTCCACGCTCATAGCTTTCCTCTCATGTGCTACTACAGTGATGCATCTGCTTTGGATCCTGTGGAGGTGGTATCTAGTTGTGCCGGACGTGTCACAAGCCTTTTTTAAGACTTTGGTAGAGGGAAAGATAAATAGGCCCTTATTGAAGCCCCTTAATCACATGATAGTTAAAACAGCTGACCAAAGACTGAAGGGTCTGTCAGGCGTGATTGGAGGCCTATTGAGGCCAGTCAAGAGAAGCTTGAGTCGTCACACTTCAGATTAGCCATTAACCACACTATAGACCTTATCTTAACTATTCCTCTTTCTCTAAACAGTCATCTGACAAACTATAGTGACTCATGTCAAGTCCATGAGAATCAGAAACAGAATCAGAATGAACGGTCAAGGGAGTTTTTTAAAAGCCAATTTAAACTCAGTTCTTTGTTTCTTTTGAAGATGTTGGTTAAAAGTACAAAACGTAAAGAGAGGAACTGCTTTGGAACCATTACCAATCACTAAAGGTAAAACACTGTTTACTTAGGTTTCATGTAATTTCCATATTTAGTTTTTGTCTTCAACCTAACACAAGTAGATACATGTTTCTTTTCCAGATAGAAGAAGTTCTTTTAAAAAATCACTGTCATTATCTTTAGTAAAGTTTGTGTTCAAGCAAAGATTCACATCAAAGGTACTTTGTTCATATTGAGCTTGCAAACAAGTGACACCAATATCTCTCTTGAGTACCACAAAGGAAAGATGTTGGAAGTATGAAAGGATTCTACCAGTGGTGGTAGTTATACCATAGTATGAGAAACATGAGTTTAAGGTTTACATTTTATGCAAAGCTGTCTTGGAGCGTTCAAAATTCTGTTTAGAAAGGATTGGCTGCATATACTACAATCTGCACAGACTGTTTTTATGGGTTTTTTTTGTGAGTGAAAGAGCGGGTGGATGAGAGAAATCAATGGCCCAATTCAAGCTATTACAGCCATGACTGTTGCTGTAATGGTGTGGAAATGGGCAGTGGTCATGTGGATCCCCTCGTTTACACCTCCAGGCTTGGATCACAACTGAGGCTCTTATTCATTTCCTTCTTGCTTTGATTAAAAAAAAGTATTCTGAGGGTTTCAAAAAGTCTCACATGATCGTGACAAGGGAGAGGCTTTGTTCGGTTTGAGAAATAGATAAAAAGAAAAACTTTATCTCGCCAGGGGTGCCAATGGACAAACACATAACACTAGGCTGGAATTATCCTAAAAAAAAAACTTTATTCAACACTCCTTGCAAAATTTGGCTCTTTGATCCTAGGTAATGTGTTAACAAGTGCTGGGTATATGGAAAAACCTTAACCCCCGAATGTGTATTTTTAAGAAAGTGTGAGAGTCTGCATGTGTGTTTGTGTTTATTAGGCTTTTAGTGTGTACATGTGTGTTTTTTCACACTAATTAATGAATTGCTTTATATGCCAGCTGAGGTGACGATGGCCTGTCTCCAGTCAGGCGTTGCCTACCCTCCCCACACACCCACCCCCCACCTCCGTGTCAACCTCAACCCTTGGTGGCCTGGGTCCAGTTTCTCACACACTAGCATATTAATGAGCCCAGTCTAATTAGTGCTTGTGGCTTCAAACAGGGGACCCCTGAAACCACATCACAATTGTGAGTTAGCCTAATCAGGAGACCGCTAAAAAGACAAGAGTGCCCAGTGTTTGTGCAAGTAAGTTCACATGTATGCACAGACCAGGACTCTCTCAAATTAGCAGGCCACTTCTTTTGGAAAGGGAGCAAAGAAAGGAAAAGTTGCCTTTTCAGATTTGTGACCACTGAGGATCGGCTGCTCTCTCCTTCCCATTTATCTCCCTCACTTCCTCCCATAGCGCTGCTCCCGAGGGCAATGCAGAAAAATGATTGTGCTCTTATTCTTCCTTACTCTTCACCGCAGATAATTCAAAATGTTTAATATAAAATAATCTCTCCCGATTTTTCACCCTATTTTAACCTGATCAGTCAAACAGCTGCCTCCAGGGGGACGAGCCGCATTCCACCTTGTCAAAAAAAAAGGAAGTCATTGTCAGCCAAGGGAACCTGTGGTCTTTGAAAAGTGAACGTTTGCTGTTCTTGTGTTTCATATGTAAAACAGAGGGCAAGATGATTCAAAGAAAAGGACAAAAAATCTTTTTTCACATTTGCAATGTCAAATTTGTATACTTTTCCAAACTCATAGTTTTCAGTCCATTTTTAACCAATTTTTTATCGTAATAAGAAAAGTTATTTATGCTTTTATGTGAAATTGCAAGTGTGGGAAAGTGAACACATGGATGTATGTATGGATGGATGGATGGATGGATGGATGGATGGATAATGTTACTGGACTCCTTACTCTATTTTTCATTTTCATTGCTTATATAGCTCCAGAAAAGTTGTATGACATTTCATACTTTCCATGCTTTTCTCTACCCTGTACATATAGGAGACCTGAAAATGAGAACCCGGAGATACAATTAAATATAAAGAGAAGACATAAAAATTCCTTGTAAAGGAAGAGAATTGCAGGTGATGTGAGTGGTGGTACTTGAGGTCTGGGGGTTTAACTTGTGTCCCGCAGCACTTAACATGCCCCTAGCCATCTCTCTTGGCAGTTAATTAGAATCCAATAAGGTTGCTGCCTGTTGGTCATTGTTCTTCCAGTGTGTTTACCCTTTCTAGAGGCTCCATTCGCTGCTTAATCTGCCGAGAAGCTGAATGTCAATAGGTCAGGCCAAGACTCGAGAGAGAGAGAGAGAGAGAGAGAGAGAGAGAGAGAGAGAGAGAGAGAGAGAGAGAGAGCCCTTAATACAATGCAGAAGAAGCAGAGAGAGAGGATCATTCTGCAGTAGGAAAGGGGCTATTTTTCTTTTTCTCTTCAAAATTGTTCTTTGCCATGGTATTCATCCGCACCCAACCAACCCCTCCCACCCCAGCCTCCACCTCTTGCTTTTCCTCTTCTTGTCTTTTCTTCTCACTTCTAATCCATCCTCTTGATTGTTCTAAGCTGATTTCAGCCAGCCCTCAGGAGGGTGGAGGTGGAGGGGGGGGGGGTATTCTGAGTCTGTTTTAATTAAGATTTAAAAGACGACTCCCTCAAGCAGGGAGATTTAAGAAGAGGATGGACAGAGTGGAGAAAACGTGCAAAGATGGGACAGATTGCAGATTGGACACAGCAAATATCAGAAAATTGGTACAGCGGGAAAGTTAAAAAAGCTATTATTTAACGCACGTTGATGGGCGCATCAGGTACACAAGCACAGCCAGACACTGAGGCATTGGGGGGGCTAAGCCAAATGGGATTTTTTTTTTCATTTGTAATCACACAGCACAATCTATATAGATTGATCTCAACTTCCTGTGATTCATACCGTATCCTGCGAGAGTGATATGGGATCAGCGGTAGCCAGCAGGCAAGCTGAGCGAGTTATCTCCACACTCTGTCTAATGATCGATCATCTCACCAGATGGGCTTAAGAGCCCTGTAACACTTCACTTGTTTATCAGAGCTGCAAACCTGAGGCCTATCTGTAGATGTGACCTGCAAAGTAAGTGTTGTTTTGCAAACATATAGTACTTAAGACTAAAAGGTGTTACGACCAGGGGCACATCCACAAAGTCTTGAAAGGGGTGTCAAGATAGGGGTCACTTACAGTCTTTTGCTGGGAAATAAAAACAGTTTCAGTAGTGTTATTATATTGTTCTCAAATGTAGAGAAAGTAGGGGCTAGGAGAGGGTATGAGTGATGAACATTCATCCTATGAAGGAAAAGACATTGGCACAAGCATACACAAATTATGAATCCATTTTGCAACTCATTGAAACTCACCCGACCCTTAAATACAGAATTTTGTTGCTGTTGTTGTTTCCTTAACCAAGACGTTGTCTGTCTGTCTGTCTGTCTCTCTGTCTGTCTGTCATGCTATGAATGAATTTCACCGAAAATGTTCAGGTAACGACTGCAATGAGACCAGGAACCAATGATATAATTTTGGGGTTGATCCAGTTTGAAGCTTGGATCCACCTGCCAAGCTGTGGACTCCTCTCCTATATTGGAGAGCTCAAAGACAGCTGACGTTTCACAGTCATGTGTCTCATTAACAGGCACTTTATTGGAAAAGTACAGAAAATTACATGAAAAGATGAGGGGGGGGGGGGGTTGTTGGGATGAGTGGCCCTGGCAGAGGTTTGTGCTCTCTGAGTGCTTTTGTAGTTTTTAATGCATATAAGATTATCTAGTTCACTTTGGTCATGTATCAGACTAGGTGGGTTTGGGAGCCTGCTTCAAAAAAACATTTTCCTATTATTTTCTGACACCCCACACTGGCTGTGTCCAGCCAGCATCCAATACATAATCCTGGATGCAGCAATCCTTTTTGAACCTGTCCCATTCATAAGGTAAGGCAACTTTATTTGCATAGCACACTTTTACAACGAGGCAATTAAAGGTGCTTTACATTATGAGATGATCACATAAAAAGCAGCAATAAAACAATAGTAAAAGGATAAAACAAAACATTAGAGACGCATAGCATATGACACATTAAAAACCTACGACATTTCAGCTATTGTCAAAAATTTAATCAAAGGCAGCTCCAAACAGATGGCATGATATCCTGTGTCAGCACTTTTCAGCAGAATGTGCCTAATGGGTGCTTTTTCCTATTCTAGGATTGGCCAATCATAAAAAAGTATTAAAATGGCTTCCTATGTGTGTTTTTTTTAATATTTTTTTATTATTGTTATTATTTTTTAAGTATACTCAACGCTGTCTGGTTGTATGTCGGATATTTTGAGTTAATCAAAACAGTTCAGACAAATAAAAAAAATCCAAAATAGCCTATAACTGAATGTTCTTTGTCAGTCTGATGAGAAATCTTTATTATCCAACCCTTTCCAGACAACTTTTAGGAGTAGGAGAGAGTACGGAGCTATAAAGATAAATTTCGATATCCAGATGACTGTTGACAGATTGACTGTAAACAAGTTCACTTATTTTTGTATGCAGCTCTTCTTGAGTGGCAGTGTGGCAGTAATAGATGCTTTGGACATCCTCATTAACTTCTTAAAGGTCTTATCGCACCATAACAAAAAACAGACTACCCCACAGGAGTCTGGCCGCCAAAGATGTAGGCTGTTACTATCCTGCATTGCTCTACTTACACCATGCAAACAGGGTATTTACTGGCAAAGTGACATTTGCATGTTTATCTGGAGCCACAGAATAGGCGCCTGCTTTGTCTTTAGTAAACCAGTCACACTGCACACATCTGCCCCTACTTGCAAACTTAACATTCTTCACTTGAAGACACACCCCAAGACAAAATGAACAAAGAAGTGTTTAAGTTCATCAAACTGCAGACTTTGGTGCAGCCGGTAAGGTGCTTAAGGCCAGGCAAGGGTCAAAAGCCCAACCCATGGCATTCTTGCTTAGATACAACCTAACACACAGCCACCATATGTCCACAGTTTCACAGTTAATGAGCCAGCCCACCCTGGGTGACAAAGATCTATTCACACCCAGTTGACTCTGAGGGAATCTGCAATTGCCATGGTGTGATTAGGACAGAATACAGCACTAGTCCAGCCAGTGGCCATTTGGGAGCAACAATAAACTAGAACGAACAGAGGAAGAAAAGGCGTGTTAGGGAAAATGGTACATGAACAAAGAACTTTATAAAACACTTTAAGGGGATGAACGCAGGCATGATCTCACCCTCAGCCTTACTTCGGCTCCATCGCCCGCCTCCATCAAAGCCCCCCCGAGACTCTCTCAGCGCACTTTCTGCCTCCGTCACTCACAACTCTTAATAAGGCCAGCGGTAAACGGAGGGGAAAAATATGTGGGGATGAAAGCTTCTTCTCTTATGTTCATGCTTTGATGAAGTGTTTCAGATTGTCAGGGGAGGGGGTAGAACTGGGAGAAGGCATCTTTATGGAGTAATGCTGCATTTTAATAGAGACAATAAACCCATCCGCTTTAAAATAATATTTTCTTCCATATCCTGTTGTGTTGCAGCTCTGGGGATTTTTGACAGACATTAAAAAAAAATCCACCACCTCTAAGATGAAGGTACAGAAGAAAGCCATGCCAAAGAAGAAAGTGTGCAGAGTTCCAGTGGGAGGCATAGATCACATATATTCTTTCACCACAGTGATTAATAACTTGGAAAAAAAGGTCAAACTTGACTTGAAACGGTCCAGTATATCACAGTTACATTTGGAGCCACCGTTTCGTACATCAGTTCTGGCTGTGATGTTCCATCAGTCCCATCAGCCTGGTCACACAGGAAAGACCCTCTGTGCAGATTATCAAAGATTGATGGGGTGTCCCATTTAAAGACAAGGGAGAAGTAAAACTCTGTGTCGCTCTCATCTTATTCTGGGGCATTTTTCGGCAGGGTTGAAGTTCAAAGATTTAGTAAAGGTCCAGGTAATTTTCAAGTGCACAATTTCCAGATTAGTAATCACACAAAAAACGGATGAAGTGCAACAACTTTATCTCCTCCCATCAACCTACTTCCTCATTCTATTGTATCTGCAGATGAAACAAACTGACAGAACAAACAGGACGTTTATCCTGATTTCTTTTTTTCCTTCCTCTCCGAGACACAAACTAAGCATCTCTTCTACTCTCTGTTCACTGTCATCGTACCCATTTCTTCTTCAGAGTGCTTGCTTAATAATTAATTGATTAATTAGTTCCTTCATTAATCATTTATTCATTAATCATGGCCTGATTTTTCTGGAGGAAGCAGTGCAATCTGAAAAACCCTGACTTCACATTTCACTCTAATTATGCTCTTTTGCTAATCAACGCTTAAGAAATTGAGTTTCAGGAAATTACTTTTCCCTTTCCTTTCCCCTCCTTTTCTCAGCACAAAGCAGGATGTACTGAGCTTGGCATGTTACATTTTACCTCCCTTTTTTGTGCTCTCAAAGCTCTCAGTCAGGAGTAATTTTTAAAGAATGTTTTAAAATGGATAGGTCTTTTTTTTAAGTGAGTTTCTCTCAAAACTTACAAAAGTTTAATAACTTTTCTGGAGTAGATAACTCTTCTGGTAACTTCATTTAGTGTAAATACAGAATACCTGGACACAGAGGCTGAAATTAACTAGTCAGAAAGGGGACAATTACAGAGCAGACATCTATCACCTTTAAACAGCTCCACTATCAAACAAACCTTTTCAGTTGATGCAAGCTAACCTCTTACAAAGTGGATAAGAACACCATTTCTTTTCTTATTTCTTTTCTTATTTTTCAGTCAACACTCTTGTTTTCTTCATTTAGCCAAACCTTATCGTTTGTTTGTGTTTTGCATTTTAACACATTATTTAGATAGCATCTTGGTTAAAGTAAACTTTCACAAGTTTTAAGTCATAATTTAATGTGTGCAATTTATATTTTTTTGTGAACTTACCTCATCTACCCGATGGTACCTGTTGAACTTCCTATACTTATAGTGTTCTTCTATATTGCTAATGTCACAGGAAGGGACCAGATAAAGAGAGGGAAGATAACTGCTTTAATTCGATAAAAGTTAATTTTATGGTTTTGTCTGCCTTAGTATTTGTATATGTTATTGTAGAATGTGATGCCTATACTTTAAAAGTTGTTTGTTTGTTGTTGTTGCTATGAAGTAGGATCAATAAATTGATGAATATAATGTTTTGTCTTACCTGTTTCATAGAATATTCCATTGTAGATCATGTTGTTAAAATTCCTTGACATTGTTTAAACGTAGGAATGCAGTTGTTCGAGGAGAGAGAACAAGGTCAGTGTAGTTGAGTGCTTTTTGCGTTAATTTTGGTTTCCTTAAGTTTAGTTAGGTAAATTTGTGTGAGGTTAAAGTTTTAGTAAAAAAAAAAAAAAAATGGTCCTGATTTTGTGTAAATACACCACCAGCTGCACTGGACAACCTGTGTCTGCTGCCCTTCCTCGACCACTCTGGCCAGGCTTTCTAACTCAACCAAACCATGTATTTGTCTCTTTCTTCAAAATAAGAGTCTCAAATATAGACACAACAAGGTTTCAAGCTTAGAACATTCACGTTTCAATCCTGGGTTAATTGTCCTCATTTAATTCAGCTGATGCTGTCAGCAACTATAGATAGCACAGTGCTAGAAAGATTAAATTTTTTACTTTTATGTTGCATTTTAAAATTTAACAGAACCTCATTTCAATAATTCAGAACAATTATGTTAACTTTATGCATGTTGAAAAATGTATAGAAATTGATGTGACTCATATAGAAGAGAGAGATTTAAGAAACGTGAGTTTGAAGAGTGTCTGTAAGAACCAGAGAGGTGGCAGCTCTGTGAATCCCTCATTGTTTCCACTAAAGCCACGGCTCTCCTGGGAGAGGAGGTAATTTGTTTAATCGCCTAGAGTTATAGTCCCTTGATGGAGAGATGGGGGCGATAGGATAGTTCTGAAATATGTCCGGTAATGTGGTAGAGGGCACGAGAGGGAGAGTGACAAGAACCATTTTCAACACATTCGATTAGAAGTGTTTGTTTGCCTTTGTGTTTCTGTCAGATGCAGGGTTCACAACACAGCTCAGCTGCTTTGTGTGAACAGCCTCTTCAGAAAAAAAAGGAAAAATAAAAAAGACGAATTATGCATCAAATTAAAGAGAACTCCATTGAAATAGAGGCTAGTCAGGCATTAACCTCTAAGCTTTAAAAAGCACACATATTAAACAACACTAATGAGACTCTCATTGAGCTAGCTGTGTTTTATATTCAAACACACACAAAGGGTAGCTGTGACTTCGGTGTGCCACCGCTGCCTCTGAATGAGGTTGTCTCTTATTCATCTCACTCGAAGCAAACACTGCAGGAGTGAACAAAGCAATAGATGGTCCTTTCGCTATAATGATATGCATACATTTATACCAATAGCACCCTCATTAAAAAAATAATAATACTAATAATAATAAAAAAGGGGGGAGTATTAATTATGAAACACCCTACTTCCTATTGTGAGGAGCCAAGGGGGTCTCCACTGGGCTCAATTAGGAAGAGCAGGCCACAAATCCCATGACTAAATTAATTGATACCCCAGAGCATAAAGCTATGAGTCCCTCTACAAAATCTATGCTGAGAATCCCTTTGTTTTCATTTCTTAAGCTATTCAAAAATAGGAGATAAAGACATGCTTAATCAATTTAAAATATTATCACTTGATCATTTTGAGTTTTTATTCCGGTACTCTTATATGTTTTGGTTAACTGTCATAACTTCCAACCCCAGACTGAATTGGGTCCTAAGCAGAATTTTTTATGGGTCCTGAGCTTTTTTTCTATGGATTACTTTTTTGGTTTGGAGGTTCAAGGTTTAAATCTAGAGTTAGCTAAAAGGGCTCAACTAGAAAAATTTTTTTTGCTGTTACGTTTGTGTGAACGACAGCTTAAAGCAAAACCGTGTGTAAACTAGTAACATTTATGGTACTATCCAGTGGTGCATTTTTTTCTACTACCAAAGGTACGCTGAATAAAAATACAGATTTGTGTAGTGTATATATTTGCACCACAGGCCTTCACTAAATGTAGTTTTTAATAAACATGCTGAAGGACAAAATAGCCAAGTTTAATTGTGTGTAAAGTGTGGGTCAGTAATGTCACCTGATCCACATTAACTTAGTTGATCAGTTGGCAATAGTAAATACTATAGACAGAACATAAGTTAACAGATTTTAATTAGGAATTTGATTTAAAAACACAAGAAATCTACAAGATGAAAAATTTAAAACAATTTTGATCCAATGTATTAAGCCTTCTTTGATGTCACTAGAGGCTTGTCAACCAAATCTGGAATTTGAAAAGACTTTATCTTAAGTAGTCGTTGTTTAAACTTCAAAATAGCAAAACAAAACTATGGCATGTTTTATAGATTGCAAACTTTCTGTAACTCAAGTTTGATTGATTTAACAGAAGAGTCTATCTTGTATCTTTAAATTAGGACTGTAAACAATTAACTACTTATTCTGTGTATATTTAAAAAAAAAATAGGAATTTCAAATTCCTTCAGATTTTCAATTCAGAAATTTAAAAATAGGGGCTGCACGGGGGCGCAGTGGTTAGCGCTGTTGCCTTGCAGCAAGAAGGTCGTGGGTTCGTATCCCGGTCCAGGGTCTTTCTGCATGGAGTTTGCATGTTCTCCCCGTGCATGCGTGGGTTCTCTCCGGGTACTCTGGCTTCCTCCCACAGTCCAAAAACATGCATGATAGGTGAATTGATCATTCTAAATTGTCCGTAGGAATGAATGTGAGTGTGAATGGTTGTCTGTCTCTCTGTGTTGGCCCTGCAACAGACTGGCGTCCTGTTCAGGGTGTACCCTGCCTAACGCCTGATAATTGCTGGGATAGGCTCCAGCTGCCCCGTGACCCTGAATTGGATAAGCGGTTAAGAAGATGGATGGATGGATGGAAATTTAAAAATAGGCTGATTCTTAAACTACAACATTTTAAACTTTATGTGAGTCAAATGCTCTTGATGGCCTCCTCTTGGCCTGGGGGTCCAATGCAGCAGCTTATTTCACTTCTTCCTGGGGCCAGTTCTGGTTCCTATTCTACAGTCTGAACCATCTCTCGACCACATGTTGTGTTCCATTACTGTTTTATTAACCATGTTAGCTGTTGTGCATATATTAAGAAGGGCTTTAAAAACAAAAGAAGATAATGATTAAAAGCACAGTAAATTGTAGTGAAAGCCCCTCCATCCAAACTCTGGTAAAAGAGGGGGAGGGAGTAAGAGAAACTGGGATATGGTAGAGAGAAGATGCAGCGAAGGGGGGTGGGGAGCAGAAAAGGGCTGGAACTGTGACACACATCCAGCCAGCAGCTGTCTTGCTGAGAAAAACACCAGGGGGTGAGCAGGAGTGAAATGACAAGACTAGCTCAATCAACATCTTGTCAACACAGCAAGCTGATGTGTACAGACAATTTCATACCACCACTGCAGACCCCCTCCTCTCCTTTTTTTTCCCTTGTTTTTTTCTGTTTTTTTTTCTTCACATGGCTTTTTGTTTCCTGTCCTGCTGCCAGCCAGCCAGCCAGTCACTTGCTATCTGTCTGCATGGAGTCAGCTCTCTGGCTCAGGGCTTCAGAGTGTGCGTGTGTTTGGGGGGGTTAAAAGCCATACTAGAATTATACAGAGGGAAATGCCTCTGCCTACTCAAAACCCTGAAGATATGAGACCACAAGAGTGAGCGTGCATATACGCGTGGCAGGTTGTCAAGACACTGCAGCACGGTGACTGCGCAAATCATTCACATACACTCAAATGCTTACTGTGTCACATCAGCACTCTGCGTCCCCCTCCTTTTGACTTCTTCTTCTTGCATGCTTACCACTCTATTTCACTATCCGCTTCAAACTGTTGTATCAGCCACTCAGTGAGTGACTCTGCAGCTGCCCGCCCGTGCGATCAGCCTTGCTGCTGCCCTTATGTGTGCAGCGCCCCTTCTCAGCAGGGAAAAGCCTTGCGGTGATGGCCTTGGAGACAGGCTGATTACAGCATTCCATCAATCGCCCCCCCGCTGCATGACCGCCACCTGCCTCCGACTTGCGCCTTTGCAACTACAAGTTGACAGAAAAGCACTTTTTTTTTTCATTTTTTACTTTGCCTTTTTTTTATCTGTCTAACATATGGCTCCTTTTCCCCCTGCTGCTCCCATTCTAACCTGCTTTCTTGAGTGTTGTGTTGACAAGCTGACACAAACCCCTGTGATTTTCACACCGCGAATGCAAAGAGCAAAAGGAAAAGGGACAGGGGATCCAAGACGGCAAAGACGACTAGAATGTTATAGTGAGAGTCTGGCAGAAGATGACAGCTGACAGAGTCTAAAAATCCAGATGGATGGCAGAACAGCCCAAGAGAAACAAATCAACAATTAGTAACACCTTATATAATGTTCCAGGAGGGTCTGCTAGCCATTGATTTCAGGGATCATGCCTCACTGACTGCAGACATATGCACAGTAAGCAGAGCAGTGAGAGGATGACAGTGGATTGTAGATGGATGTAGGAATGGGGGAAATTGCCCTGGATGGGGGTATCAGTGGAGCAGCAGGAGGCTGGGGGGGATAAACTGGTCCACTCTCTAAAAAGCACCCAGGCCTGTGCCAAGATTTTCACAATGGAATAAGGGCTGAATGAGGAGGCTAGGCGGATTAAACTCTGGCAAAACAGCTCTAAAAAAGCTGTTAGAGTGCAATTTGGGCACAAAACACAGAATGGGAAAAAAAGATAGTAAATGTGGGTTGGTGGGCTGGTGGGTGGTAGGGCTAGTTGGAATGCAGCATGGGAGAGAAAGGGATAGAACTTAGTCTGCACAGGCATCGTTAGAGAAAAGACCATCTAAAAAGACGCAAACTGAAGCCCTCTGCAACAGTCCAAAGCTGAAAGACAGAACAGAGGTTCTCACACATTAGGCTCATGTGTTTTTGGTGCCATGTTGCTGCAAGCCGGTGGGTGGTATCTGTTGTTAGCCCCCTCCGAGCTCCAGAAGTTCTATAGGAGTCACGCTAATGAGCTTAGTAGCCAGATCAAACATGAGATGGGTGCAGCATCTCCTCTGGGACACTTTGGTGCAATTGCTTAGCACTGCTGTCTGCTTTGTACAGGCACATACGCACAAGCGCATTCAAACAGGGAAAGAAAGACAAAAAAGCTCGTGCTCAAAACAAAGGGATAATAATTCCACGCAGAGTTCCCATTTTCAGCTCGATTCAGAAGTCTTATCTAGACAAAACACAATGGAAAACATTTGGGAAAAAAAGGTCTCTGTTCCAAGTTTGAAGCTTTTTTTTCACCTTTTGCCATGTTCCAGTCTTCTTTATCCCTCTCATTTTCTTATGTTTGCCTTTTTATTGAAAAATCAAACCAGGTAGATTGTATTCTGGTTTCTTGGTCCTCTCCTGACATTAAAAAAAGATTTTGACTTACCAAAGCACAGTTTAAATTGACCAGCAAAAGTAGTTACCATTTGTATTTACAGAGCGCGAACTGTGGAAGTTCGCCTTCTTGAACTGAATTTGATCGAGGTCATAGAGAAAAATGGCTGTGCGAGATGAAGCATCTCTCTCGGAAATGTATTCAGCCGAGTGTCAATGCAAAACAAGGGAAATATGAATGGGGAATGGAGTCTTGTATTACTTTATGGTTTATTTGAAGGAAATAGCCTCCTGTTAAATTAACTAACAGCCTTGGGTGCTTTTTTACATCCAGCAGTAACTGTGGTGACTGACCAGTAAATGTGCTGTGTGTGTTGGCTTTATATTTTCTCTAAAGGTCATCTGCAGTGTTATTATCTTTTTTATATCTTTTTTTATTTATTTTTTATTTTAAGCAACATAGCTTATGCTTACACATAGAAAGAAAGTCTAATTTTATCAAAGCACATGTCCAGCGGTGGATGGATTATTGCTGACATCAGTCCATCTCCTGTTGATCCCTCTTAATGTGAACATATCAGATTATTTGAAAGAGGGAGTCCAGGCAAGTGCCGTGGTCAGTGGCCAAGCACCTTAGGAGGTGATGGTCAAGTCTGGGAGGATGCTCTGGTGGACTTAACTCCAACCATGTGACATCAAAATGAGTGTGTCGATGCAACTGCTAAATGTGCCTGCTGTTGCCTGACAAGTTTCTTTGCATATTAAAACAGTCCCCCATCCTACATGCTCATTCACATATTCAGATGCATGCACACAGACTCAGATATAAACATAGCACATTTCTTGATCGGAGAAAATACATCCAACTCTTACCTTTAGCTAAAAATACACATAAACATAGTCTAATGTGCATCCGGCAGTGTGAACCAATGTTCCATTTTAAGATATCCAGATTAAAATTTCACAGACAAAAAAGGGACTCAACCTTGTTAGAAGGAGATGGAGAACACACTATCCATGAAGCAGGCAAAGAAACACAAATGCAAAAATATAGTTCCTTTGAGAACTAATAGGATGAAATTTTGCAGTGAGCATGTTAAACTATAATCACTTTCACACATATGTACCTACATACGGCGGCATATTAATGCAAATAAACCAGTATCTACAGGAGAACTATTGAAACTAGGATTCAGAAAAGCATTCAGACTTTTGTCTCTGCCATGGATTAGTGGACCAGTACTTTGTCTTCACAAATTTCCTGATAGGGTCATGGAAGTTTGGTTGCTAAGTCCACATGGGTTTCATAACTCTAGAACAAAGCGTATCAGTGTACCTTAGGATGTTTTTTTTGTGTTTTTTTTTTCTCAGGCTGTTGCAGGAGTATGAAAACCTAGTGATGGGACTAATGGCTCTTTGAAGGGAGCTGTTCACCTTAAAGAACCGTTCAAAAGACTAGCTGTTTTATGTTTTTTTTTTTGTTTGTTTTTTTTGCAATACTTTGAAAGAGGATTGGTTTAATCATAAAATTAAGACTGAGATGAGTGATTGATAATATGTTAAAGGTGTTTGATTGGTGGGGTATTAATATTCTCTTACTTCAAAAAAAGAAAAAAAAAAGCTAGTTCAAATGATGTGGGCTTTCTACAAAACAACTTCTTATTGTCGTCAGAAAAATATCTATAAATAACAGTAGTGTAATTAAAATGCTTAAACCAAGAATATTGAAAAATATTCTCTGATCATATGTTCTCTGATTGCTTGATTCTATTATGTTTTGACTCAGCCAGGTTGCTGCTTTTCTCCAACATGATTTGAGGCATGCAGATGAGGAGGAAAGTGTCTGCCTTGGGAACTTAAGGTTCTCAGTCTTTGCTTTTTGCAGATGACGTAGTGCTGTATTTTACAGCCATGGCGTTCGACATTCAATGGATTTGTCAGTAGAATTTTAAGTGACTCAGATGAGAGTCAGGTTGTGGTTTTTCAAATAGAACAATGGTTTACCATCCTTTCAGTTCGAAAGTCCGGTATCTTCTTGAATTCTCAAGTGATTGACGTATGCAGCAGGAGATGGACAGATGGAGAGATTGGAGCCTAATCTGGAAGATGAACCACAAAGAAAAGCTATTCATTTATTTAAATATTTATTCTTCAAAATGTAGCTATGGTCATGAGAAATAGGTTATTACTGAAAGAATTATACCCTTTTTTTTACATGGGTTGGATGTGGGTGATATATAATTTCCTTTTCATCAACAATTGTATAATAGATCAGGAGCTTGTTTAACATATTTAAACTTTGTCTACAGTTGGGTGTGTATTCTGTCTTTAGTAGCGAAGAAAGAGCAGAGTCAAAAGTAAAGCTCTAGATTAATTTCTCTGTCTACGTTCTAACCATCAAATTAGGATCATGATCCGACTCAAAGAAAAGAAAGCCCAGAGGTCACAACAATGATCTTTTTTTTCTTTAGAAATTACTTTTTTTCCATTGGGGTAGCTTGGATCAGCCTTAGAGAGATGTTGAGGAGCTCAAAGAAGTATTGCTGCTCCTTTGCATCAAAAAGAGACAATATAAATGTTGAGCTTTTGACATCTGATCAGGATCCCACCTGGGCCCCCTCCTGTGGATGTTGTCTGTATATGCCCAACCGGGAGGGGAACCTAGAAGATGCAGAAGAATCCACGTATCTTGGTGTCTTGTTCATGAGCGATGGCAGAATAAAGTTCAAGGGCATGACAAGATGTCACAAAGCTGATGCTCTTCTACAATAGAATCAAACAGTTCATGTTGTTTGTGGATATGATCAAGATGCTTGACAGGTGCATCTCTATCGAGGCTTCTCGGAACATCTGACTAGAAAGAGACCCTAGGGCAGGCCTTGTATGTATATATATATATATATATATATATATATATATATATATATATATATATATATATATATATATATATATATATATTGTTTGCCTTGGAAAACCTTGGAATCAATGAAATTAGCTGGAGAATGTTGCTGAAGAAAAGGAACAATTACCCTGCAGCCCAGTCTCTGATAAAAGGATGGATGAAAAGATGCAAAGAAGAAATTTTTCAAGAAGGTTGCATTCTTTTTGTTAGTATGCAAGCTCCTCGTGTTGAGTTTAGGAAAAATGCACTCAAAGTTGTGCAGTTTGTGTTTCTGTGCTTGAGCACAAGTGCGTGACACAGCAGCACACAGCAGCACACCGACAACAAGCCTCTTCACACCCACATCTTCTTACTTTTTTTTTAGCTTCTCCTTCTCCACTAATTCTTTGTCTGGTTCTGTTCCTTCTCCCTCCACGTCAGAAATGTATTCATGTAATTAAGCTGCTAATACACCGTCAAAGAATTGTCTAATTCAGCAAGGAGGAATTAAAGGAATCTGGCATGAGTCATTAGCCAGTCGAGATGTTCTGTTCAGCGTTTTCAATAAGGGATCTGGAGAGCCATGAATCACTTATAGGGTGTGAAAAAACACTCTCTACAGCACATGCCTTGCACTTTATGTTTGTATGGCTGCACATATATGTGTGTACATGGCGTTAATTGCCATTTGTGAGCATGAGAAATGGTATGTGGGCGAGGTAAAGAGAAAACAATTCAGTGCATGTAATCCATCTTAACAATCAACCAATGCAGTAAATTATTACCCATTGTAAACATTTAGATATTCTGGGCAAGAAACTTAATTGCAATCAATTTTTCCACTGCTGCAAAGGAGAGGAAGAGGAAACAGTCAGTGGTACATAAAGGCAGTATGTTAGGGGAACGCAAAGAAAAAAGGAATGTATTTTTTTAGGAGTATGATGGGAAAATTCCAGCCTTCAGTAAATGCCTAATAACCTGAGCTCAAAGATGCTACACTTCTCATTGACGCTCTAAAATTGGCCTCTTTTGATCCACGGTGCGTGACACACATACAGTCTACCTGTTTGCACTCACTGCTCACTCACATTTTGATGAAGTGATACACAAGGAGAGAATATTAGAAAGCTTTTTGGGGTTATCTCTAATAAACTATTAACACCTCCTTAGAGCCAGATGGAGGAGTAGGAGAAAATAGGTGTCAGTGAAAATGGGTTTTAAGGGGGATGCTGAGAACCACAATGTGCTGGGGAGGAACTCACGTTCTTGATGAGCTCACTGTTTGGCAGGCTTTAATTGTGATGTTTCGTGACACTGGCGGGAGGAGGCCTGAAAGGGTGAAGGAGGATAGGGGTGAGGTTCAGTCCAGGGTGCACCCGCAGATGAAGTGGGTAATTGAGTGGGGAATAAACAGTGCCAACAATCTGGGAAGCCCCCTCCCTTTTCAAACTGGAGTAAAAAAAAATATAGAGAATGGAGTGAGTAGAGATGGAGAAAGAGAAATGAGTGAGGCTGAGAGAAAATCCCATCCACCCTCTGGGGGGAAAGGCTGCTATTGAAAAGCTATTAAACTTGCATTTAGCAGGATTGATTGGAAATGAAGAGGCCTATTAAAAGAGAGGGACAAGGGGACAATAGCGCGTCTCTGGCCGCCGTATGTTGCCCTCCTTTCAGTGGCTTTCTTTGGTACGGGAGTTGGAGGGGGGCTGTCTGTTTAAGCGCTCCCACCAAGAGAAGCAGTTAAGGGGGGGGGGGGGGGGGCTTAGCACTGGCTGAATAGGACTTTATCTTCCTTCATCCCCCTTTCCGTCTTCTCTGCACTGTGCAACAAAGAAGTTGAGACACAGAAAGAGGGAAGGTTTTTTTTTTCCTTATAAGTCCTCTTTCCAACTCACACAGACTCCCAACGATGATAACCAACCAACCGCCTCTCCTCTCCTTCTCACCACCTAGCTTCCCCCTATGGATTAGTTACCTCTGGAGTGTTGCCATCTTTCCCCTGCCAGTAGGATTTGTAATACTCAATCTTTAGCATAGTGGCACAAACAGTTGGAGCCGAATATCCGTATTCACGCTGCGCTTCGGCATGTGTGTAAAGAAAAAGCAGCCAATCCGGAGGGAGAGCAAGCGCCTTTTGCTTAAACACAGCAGCGAAACGGCAGCAGGTGTCTCCACTGACTTTCAGCAGGCTCAAACCGATGGTTCCCCTGGGAACTTTAATGGAGTTTTGATTGTTTAACATCCATTTTTACAGAAGAGCACATGAAAAGAGTGGCAGACTTTTCTCCCCAGAAGTGTGTTTTCTCTTCACGTCAGTAAGCATATAACCATATGGTCTTTAGAAACAGTTGAAAAAGTTATGAGGTACTGCTGAGTCTCTCTCTTAGAAGTCACATTTTATAACAAAAAACAAAGTATTTTGCATGTTTGGCAAATTCATTCTCTCAGTGTCATGAAAACACAAGTGTAAGCTGTAAAATTCAGATTATCAAATGATGATCATTTTCATTGTCAAATTCTGGTTCTACCCACAGCAGGATCATGGCTTGGGGTTAAGTGGTATCAAATTCTGCCGCTTCAAGTGATTAAGGTTTAATCCTTTCGCAATTTAAATGCAACCTGGGAATTTTTACTGAAATCTATAAAACGTTGCTCATCCACCTTGTGGAAGTCATCAGTCAAAGTTTAGATCTAAGACATATGTTTGAACCCCCTACTCCAAAAATGTGTCTGAAATGATTTGGAATCTCCTTCAAAATCTGTCAAAAGTGGCTTATTTGCCATAGTGTTTATTAATGCCAGCTGATATAATTGTGTTTCTTCTGATGTCATCAGTCTGTACACTCTGTATTCAACACAAAAGGTTGAACTCCTTTCAACTTAATAAATGCATTTTGAATAACTTCAGAATCTCATACTAGATTTTTCAATAGTCACTCATCTGCTGTAGTGTTTGCTGATTAGCTCTCCGGTTCTTGTGCCTATTGTTATGTTACCAGATCACCGGTTGCATTTTATTTTTCTTCAGTGCAACTTTAAATTTTGTCAAGCTTTGCAATTGAAATCTATATGTAATCACCCAATTGTGTTTCTATTGCTGGTGTAAAATTGTTCAGGAAAAAAGAAATACCACTGGGAACTTGTAAACATTTCCCAGTATCACACAACTGATGGGTAAATCTAACTGTATTTCTCTCTCTCTCTCTCTCTCTCTCTCTCTCTCTCTCTCTCTCTCTCTCTCTCTCTCTCTCTCTCTCTCTCTCTCTCTCTCTTATGAATGGGCAAAAGATGTTCACATTGTCCTTTAACTTTTGTCTTCCAGCAGCCAGCAAAGCGGCCTATTTCTCCCAGCAGCCCCAGGACCAGGTAGTGGTGCAGGGCCAGTCCGTGACTCTGCCTTGTGTGATTGTGGGTTACAAAGGAATGGTCCAGTGGACCAAAGATGGTCTCGCGTTGGGTGGAGAGAGAGACCTACCAGGTATGTCACTAAACTTGTTTCTACTGCTCCCTCCTTTTCTCCATATTTATTGTCCTTTGTGTCTCGCCGTGTCTTGTTGCTATCAATGCCTGGTCTCATTAGAAATCAGCTCCCTCTCTGTCAGCCGTTGGGGTTTTTACACAAATGAATGGCGAGAGCAGAACGTGGTGCTGACAGATCGGCTCCCGTTGCACACACCAAACTTTAATTTGTTGCTTAGCATTTTAAGAGTCTGGTAGGAAGGTGGATAATCAATTGGCTTTTGTCACGCACTGACATTTAAATGTGTAGCAGCGCAGTGAGAAAGCAGAGAGCCTTCCTCTTGACCTTAGCAACCCCATCTTTATTGTGTCTGTGTTTAAAGGACAGCCTCCTCATGCAGCAACCCTCTCATGTGTTGCATTTCGAGCCTCATGCCACTGTGCTAACACAACAGCTAAATGCCTGGCCCTTGTAAGGTGTTGTATGCTTTTCACTTGTGCCTTACAATGAGCTTTTCCACCTCTTTTTGCCTTTGTTCAGATCACGGGCCTGTTTATTTTTTACTCCTTTTAAATGTGGTTTTGTTGTTGCATGGATTGTTTGCTTCTAACTCTATTCTCTGCGCTGGCTTCATGCAGGCTGGACACGCTATTCCTTAATGGGCGACCCGCTATCAGGCGAGCACAGCTTGCTGATCGATTCAGCAGAGTTGGCGGATGATGCAGTGTATGAGTGTCAGGCTACACAGGCAGCGCTCCGCTCCCATCGTGCCAAGCTCACTGTACTAGGTAAGATACACAGCTCACTCATGATCCTCCCAGCCAGTCCTTGTGCCAGGGTCTGCAGGCTGGCAGAGCTTTGAAAGAGAAGACAGGGGAAAATAAAGGGAGTGTCTTTATCACAAAACACCAAGGCGGACAAGACAAATGTAATTTACAAGACTACAATTACTTCAAAATTCACTGGATCTCTCCTGAAATAGTACTCAAATCTTCAGGTCAGTGCTGTGTCTCCTGTGTCAGGATTTAACTCATTAGGTCTTAGTGGATGCCATGACCATGGTCACACATCACATGTCCTAGCTTTTTTGAGTGTGATTCAAATACTGCAACAGGTAGCCGGTAATATTATGTTGTTACAGAAGTTTTGCCCCAAGTACACCTTTGAGATAAAACAACCGCGTTCAACATCAAACAAAGTAAACGTGAGCAAATCCAATTTTTGAATGTAAATTTTATAACTGAGGGAAATCGGTTATTCAAGCCATATTGGTTCAACTTCTAAATACAACCTGTCTAACAACATAAAGTAGACAAATGGTTCTAAAAAGCAGCGCATTATGCAGCGATCTTAAAATAAATGTCCCAATAAATTACCAAAGGGAACATTTAGAGAGCAATTTCTTTCTTATTCACATAAGGTTGGTCTGAATAGTTATTATGTGTTAACAAATACAATGATCAGTTAACAAATGCCCTTAGTATTTACCCAGATTATTAAATGATGATTTAAAAAAAATGCTACTGTAACATTTAATTGTGACAAAAAAAACACACAAAAAAACTAGAGAAAGCTATAAAAGGTTGTTTAAAGGATAAAAGTGTATTTATTTCTTCTCTTGGCAGGTTGTGGTGAGATTTTAAACATTTCTGTTTGAAATCTTGTTTTATATTGCAAAAACATGTCTTAAGGGAGGGCCAAGCCGAGCTCAGCAAGAAAAGAGGGGAAACGCCTATACTCTCAGTGGGAATAATTGTGACTGTTCAGGTCCAAGATAATGTGATTGCTGCAGTCACAAATGACTCGCACAGTCGCTTGAAGGTCCAGATCTGCACAGTTAGCACATTTTGCAGCAAGCCACAACATCTATCAAGCGCAGGGCGGTTTTGTACATTAACATGATGTGAGTGATCTACTTCTTCACACAGACATCCAGAGTTGGAGGAAGGATGGTGGGGGTGGGGGGTATGGTCAGAATGGCAAGAATTAGAAGTGACAAACCTTATGGGAGTCAGCAAGGCGTTGCTGGCATCTGGTGGCATGCAAAGGAACACCACTCCATTAATTAGTCCTGTCAATAGTCTATAAATTACTACACAAGCAAATAATGCTTATGGGGAGGGAGAAACTCAAAGGAGGAATGTATGCAGAACAGTTGCTGCAGATTGTGTCAAAAAGGCTGCCATTTTGTAGTTCATTTTTTGTTGCTGAAGGAAAGTGTTAAGTATTTGAGATTGGATTACCTTAGTATAGAAGCTACACTCAGACCTGAAACGGAACAAAAGTAATCATACCCCTTGAACTTTTCCTCTACTTGCCACATTTCAACCAGTTTCAGGCTTTTTTGGGGTGGGCTTAATGTGATAGCAACCCTAAATATAATCCTGTTGTTGCCTTCTAAGGTTACGTAATTAGCTAATAGAGTCCACCTGTGTGCAATTAAACATTAGTTTATATATAGTTGTTCTGAGGGGTCTCAGAGGTGTGTTTTAGAGCATCGGTGTACAAAGAGCTGAAGACAAAGGCAGACAACAGACAGGTCAGAGAGATAGTTGTTCAAATCTTTAAGAGAGAATAAGGATTTAGGTTTGAAAAAAAAAAAGAATTGCACAACTGCAAAGCTACCAAGACATAGGCGTCATCCTAACTGAAAGGCTCAAACAGGACAGCATAAATCTGCATAGCTCACAGCTCTGGTTAGATGACTCTCCACAATCAAATCCTTTATAGAAAAACAGCAACACTGTTCTTCATACAAAAAAAAAGTTTAGATAAATCAATTTCAGATTCAGGTGAATAACTGAAATGTTGTACAACGTAAAAATGACCAATCATCTCCTCAGAATGCAAGTTTTTTACAGTTTATCAAAGTCACTGACATCAATCGAATTACTAGAACAACACTATAATCTACAATGTTAGACTTACTATCTACAAATATCTGGTGAGAAGGGAGATGGCTAAAGTTTCTAAAGAATAATGAACAAAAGGAAGTTCAGAATGACTGATCATGTTGGGCTAAATATTAAAATATAGTCAAAACATATTTTGAGTGTGAATGACAGTAATTCTGAAATATCTGTGAAAACCCTGTCGTGATCCCTTCCTGCTTACCTCCTGGCAAGTTACCTTCCTGGCAAGTTACCTGTGAAGACCCTGTGTCATCTTCCATGCTGCTGGCCTCTAGTCTTACATGTCCTCTCTTACTGTGGTGTTTGCTAAGGTTGTATTAAAGATTAAAAAAAATGTAGAAACCAAAATTTTGAAATAGAATTAGGAATAAGTAGCAGTGATGTGACTGAAGAAATTTACCTGGATGTTCCTCTTATGCCATAGATATATTTGTTTTCTTATCCACTTTTATTATCTTTCCACCTTTGCAGAACTTTCCTGACCCTGCTTTGTTTATTGTTGCAATAAGGATTTCTTTAAAATATATGGAAAGCAGTAACATTCTGCACAGAAATGAAAGATTTATTCCTAGCATTAACAAGCAAGCAATTGATTTAACATGGTAAATGGCCTGTACATGTATAGTGCTTTATATAGTCCAGATGACCCCAAAGCGCTTAACACTACATTTAGTCCGTCACCCATTCAGACACACATTTACACTGGTGATGGCAAGCTACATTGTAGCTACAACTGCCCTCGGGCACTCTGACAGACATACATAGGTAACATTAGTATTGTTAACCAGCTTAACATGAAATATTGGCATGTATTAACTAGGCTTCTTTTTAGCTAATATATAGATGCAAAAGCATAATTCAACCTACATCTTTATTGAAAAAAAAACTGCAAAGTTGTTTGGGCCTTTTGCTGGTTCTGGCTTGTGGTTTGCTGAACATGCTGTTCTGCTCTGCAACCGCTGTTGGCATGTGTACGCTTTTAAAGATGGTTTAGGAAAATATGTTACTGCATAATAAGTAACTAAACTTAAGGGACGGGGGGCAATGACACAGGACCTGCAGGGGACGATTGTTATAAGGCGCTTCCATCCATTCATCCATTCATCCATCCATCCAGTCTATCCCATGCAGGATTGCAGCGGGGCTGGTGCCTATCTCCAGCAATCATCAGGCAAGAGGCGGTGTATACCCTAGATAGGTTTTCAGTCCAAAGCAGGGCAACACAGAGACACACAAGATAAACAACCATGCACACACCACTCATATCTGATGACAATTTAGAAAGACCAGTTAGCCTAACAGTTTTTGGACTATGGGGGGAATCCAGAGTACCCAGTGCCAACCCACGCATGCACAGAGAGAATATGCAAACTTCATGCAGAAAGATTTGAACCCAGGACTTTCTTTTTGCAAGGCAACAGTGCTATCAACTGAGTCATTGGGCAGCAAAGATAAAAAGCTTATTAATACTTATCTGTCCACCTTACTGTCTAGATTCACAGCTGAACAGAGCAGAACAAAGGGCAGATATATGTAAGGCCATGGAAATCAATGAAAAACTGCCACACCTCCTGGAAAAGTGCCCCAAAAGACTCTGGCTGGTGGTTCATAATCATCACGCCTATGAAATACACATAAATAAAATCAGGATGCAGTTTAGCTGTTTGTGAGGACATAGCTATCAAAAGGAAGTGGAGGTTTACTGCATCATATGTTCAACTGCCTGCGCGTTTTTGTGTGTGTGCGTGTGGGTGTGTGTTTATAAATCAATGTGGCCAGATGAGACCAAAGCAATCCTGCACAGTCAAAGGAGTCAACGGTGGGAGTGCAGTCAGGGGAATCGGCATGGAAATTAAAATCACCTAGCGCTCGGATTCCATTAGTGTCCATGCCGAAGCAACGGAAGGACCTCTGACAATTCAGATACACACAGCGAAATTGGTTCGGCAGAGGGTGCAAGAAAGGCCAGCACAAACCCCATGTTTACGCCTTCGCTATTGGTTGGGGGAGATAGACGCCTTCATCAGGGGTGGCACGCTCGGCTTGCCAGTGGTGCGTGGGAAACCATGCAAATAAATGAACAAATAAGCAATTCAGCTGAAACATCACTCTGCAACATTGGGAGCAAATAGAGTAATAATGTTAGTCCCCAGAAAGGAAATAAATAAGGTTGAGTGTTTCTTTTTCCTTCCTCTCCACCAACTAACAATTGTTATTGGTCTTTCCTCATGTCTAAAACTACACCTTGTTAACAGCAGCTCGCTAGCAAGAAGTTATAGTCATGCATCTATGCTGAGCGAAGAGCTACAGCAAGCTTCAGGCTGACTGTGGACTCAACTGAGTGGTATGTTTTTGTTCTGCTCCACAGTTCCCCCCTCTGACCCCATGGTGGAAGGCGGCCCCGTTGTTCATCTAAAGGCCCACACACCACACAACCTTACCTGCAGAGCTTCAGGAGCCAAACCTGCAGCTGAGATCACCTGGTACAGAGATGGAGAGGTCATGGAGACGGTGATTTATTCCAAGGTACACCCAGAGTGGGCTCAGTCGCTAACCGCCCGCGCAGTCTTGTAAAATGTAGAAGCTAGAGAGGAATAAATGCAGAACTATTTGAAACAAAGACATTTCTTTTCAGGAGCTTGACTCTCAGGCTCTTATTTTTTTCAATCTTTCTTTTTGATCTATTACCACCCATCAGTCATAAAGTTTCTTCTTTTGCTCGCCGCAGCCCTCCTCCCATATTTATCACTCATTCCTGACCCCCACCTTTGCCACTTATGCCTCCACTCCACCCCTTCTGCCCTCTCTTTTTTGCCTGCTAATGAAGCCACACTACAGCATAACTGGAGCATGCCAAAGCTCAGACAGGCATGAGCATTTCATACAGTAGAGCTTCTGCAGAGGAGAAATCACCCACAACAATGCAGAGACACAATGGTTATTCGCCCAAGCGTGATCCGGCCGCGGCTGGGAAAGTGTCACATTTTTCATGCTCTCTGACCACACTAAACGACGCTAAACGCCACATTTAAGGAAGCGAAAGCCTGCAGAGAGAGAAAGAGGTGGGACGGGGGTGGAGGATCAGAGGGGTGAGGCGTGAGAGGATATGAGATGTAAGGAATTGAAGAGGGAAAGAGGCATAGAGAGGGGCATCGATATTCAGTTAAATCATGAGGCGGCTTTGTGAAAAATGAAGCAAATATCCATCGATATTTCCAAACTGAGGCAGGGTGGAGAACTGGACAAAGCTTTGTCCGAGTGAGTGGTGGTGACAGAGAGTGATGTGATTTAATCTAGCATAAAAATGCTTTTTGTGTGTCTGGCCGACGAAGTGAAAGACGTGCTTCATTGATTTGGCTGTCAAGGGAGAAGGTTTAGCTCGCACTCGATGTGTGACACTTTTTCCTCACCATCATACCCCCCCCCCTCCTCCAAACTAATAAGCACATACCTTTCTCTGCAGCCATTGCAGTTATTTTTCCCCATCTCTATGTACTGTGCTTAAAAAGAACAAAACTTTCACACATCTCACATTATAACCACATGTTTTGTATTTTTTCGCATGTTTATGTGAAAGACAGCTGGAATGAAAATAATGTATGTTTTTTAAAATAATTTTTCAACCAACAAAAATCTGAAAAATTTGAGATCTATTTGTAGTCTCCTCCTTTTACTCTTATACTCCTCGATAAAATCTGCCATCCCCATCTGTGTGTAACGGCATCCCAGTATAAATAAAGCTGTTCTGTGAAAAGTGGCAAAGGTTTGTTGGAGATCATTGGTGAACAAACAGCATCATCAAGCCCAAAGAATGCACCAGACAGGTCAAGGATAAAGTTGTGGAGAAGTGGCGTTAGCTTATACCACAATATTCCAAATTTTTTCAACAGCTCTTAGAGCAACTTTCAATCCATTACCGCAAATGTAGCACATATGGCAGCAAACCTACTTAAACTAGGCACATAGAGCATTAATCAAAGAAGTGGGCAAGAGACCCACTGTGACTCCAGAGGAGATACCGACAGCCAACAGTTAGGTTCTGAGAATCTGTTCACAGGACAACAATAAATCGTTTACATCATAAATATGACCTTTATGTGATATTGTCTTGAAGAAAACCATTGTTGAAACAAAGCCGGATGAAGCCCTGCATCCAGTTATGTAGAGCAAATAGCAAATATGTAGAAAGAAGCAGCTCTTGGCAGACGAGAACATAATCAAGCTTTTTAAGCATTAAGCATAATGCAGTGTGAGATGCAAACCAATACTTCACATCACCTTAAACACACCAATACCCACAAGAAAACATGGTGGTGGCAGCATCAGGGTCAGAAGAAGAATCCTTTTTCCACAAGGGAAGCTGGTCAGATATGATGGGAAGATGTATGGAGATAGACAAAAAGCAAGAAAACCTACGGCAGAGGTTAACCGTATAGGAGGGCAATGACCCCAAACCCGAGATATACAGCCAGAGATAACATTGATCGGTTTTGCTCTAAGCATATTCATGTGTTAGAATGGCCCAGTCAGACCTAAAACTAATTGAGAATACGTATATAGCAAGACTTGAAAATTAATGTTAGCTGACTCTATCAATCTATTTATCAGTCCCTATAATCATCAGTTTTCTTTGACCTAACAATAAATACACTACTTTGTGTTATTCCAAGACATAAAACCCAAATAAAAGACAATGCAGTTTGTGGTTGTAACATGTGAAAAAGTTAAGAAGAGATATACCCTTTTGCAAAGCAATGTATTAATTGTGCCAAGTGGAGTTTTTTTATGCATGCATGAGAAACAGAAAGAGAGCACCCAGTGAGCTAAATCCTAACGATCTACACCTTTCTTTACTTAAATGTTTTTATTTCCAAGCGGTAAATAGATTTAAAACATGATGAAAAACAAGGAGTGCTGATGGGGAATGCTCTCAGAAATGTGGTGACAGCATAATATGCCCCTGCTGCATCATAAAATCCGACTTTACTGACATTCCAAAGAACTTGACCGCAGTTTTAACACTGTTGAGATGACAAATAAAGCCTGCAGTGTCTACTAACTTGTTTTGTGCAACACTGAGTAGCTTTTCCCTTCTAAGTTCCTGCATCCTTGCTGTCCAAACTCTGTAGACCCTTATGGGGGATGGGAAGAGGGAAGCAGCTGTCAGTATGCTTCCAATAATTCCAGAAGACAGCGACTCCGGACGCACCTACACCTGCAGGGTTCTCAACCCAGCTGCTCCCGCTGGACGACAGACTTCAGTCACTATCAGTGTCCAGCGTGAGTCCTGCATGCACCTGTCCGTAGAGTTCTTTTAAACATAAACAAAAATAGATGGAGAGTGCAAAAACTGTTCTGCGGTCTGTCCTGAGTATGTAATGGGAACATGTTTGCTCCTCATAGATCCTCCCTCTGTGACCCTGTCAGTCCAACCGCAGACTGTGACTGAGGGGGCAAAAGTTCTGTTTATCTGTTCTGCATCTGCCAATCCTGAGATCACTGGTTACAGGTATCCTTCTCCTTTTGATTAAAGTTGTTCCCAATAATGCTTGTCTATGGAAGAAGTCTTAAAGGTTATATATGGAACATGAGCATGGTAGCGACATCTAGTTCACATAGGTTGTAGTTATAATAAAAACATAATTCCAGCTGTTGGGTTACCTGGTTCACTGCCGATACGCCTAGTGACCAGTCTGAACCGTGTCCAGTGATGAATGTATTTTAGAGGAGTTTAACTGACACCAAGTTAGCAAGTGAGTTAACTTATTGATCCTGGAGGAAAGTCTCCATTTCTGCATGTGTTTGATGCCATGGAAATGTTTTATGTTGGCCCATCTAGTGTAGGCTTTACTTAAAACTACTCTAGTTTCTGTTCTTTTGCGGTCACTCCCCTCCTAAGATGGATAACGATATATCTCGGGCTCTGAAGCAGTTGCTTGACATGCGATTTTTACCAGTGCCCGCAGAGCTGCAGAGACCATATTGTTGTAAAATACAGACCATATCTGTCAACCTGCAATGGTGGCCGTTACTGGCTGGTATATTAACAGGTACATTTTATTATATTTTTATTCAAATATGTATTTTTTAAGGAAATGTTGAACTTTCTTTCTTCACCCCTCTAAACACCCAACGGAGGTATTTTTTTAATGTAGTTTTTTTCTTTTTGAAAATGTTCCATATTTAACCTTTAAACACCTCTGAAGATTTGTAATGATTATTGTTTTTGTATAATTTGTAACACCAGAGTTGCTTGAAAACAAAGAAATGCAGCTTCTCAAGTCGGTTATTTTGGGTCTCTTGATTGGCAATACTTGATTGGCACCGGCCTTGAATCTGCTAATGGCCATTTTCATATACTTGACTAATTGCCTTCCCTGAATGAATGCAACAGTTTAATGTAATTACTCTTATGTCCAAGGTGGTCAAAAGGAGGGGTGCCCATCTCAGAAGCCAATGGGGACAGCCTTGAGGTGACAGTGGACTACTCTTATTTCACTGACCCAGTCTCCTGTGAGGTCTCCAACTCTGTGGGCAGCACCAACGTCAGTACTCTGGTCGATGTGCAATGTGAGTTTCACTGGAGGAACATGTCATGTTTTACCGCTAGCTGTTTTTTTTGTTGTTTTTTGTTTTTTTAAGGGGCATATTGCCTGAAAAGTAGTTTCTCATTGATTGAAACTGCCTGCTTTTACCTTAGTTGGCCCCAGATTGCTGTCAGAGCCCAAGCCTATGACTGTAGACATAGGAATGGATGCAGCCTTTACCTGCGCCTGGACCGGAAATCCTCCACTGACCTTGGCCTGGACAAAGCATGGCTCCAGCTCGGTAAGTCAACCAAGAAAACAAGTCGCAAACTTATCTTAATAGTAAAACCTCAACGCCGACGTTCCTCCAGAGAGGAACATTCACACATGGCCTTGAGGCATGAATCCCACACACTTTTTCTGACACTTTTTTTCCTGGCTGAATCTTCAACACCTCTCACAGCTTGCTCCCTTAGGGCTAGAGCCTCTGGCAGAAAACTGTCTGCCCACTGACAGATTCATACAGACAAATATGTGCACATGGCATGCTGTCATAAGTCTAAGGCAATCAGTTGGTCAATTAATCAGTTGATAACTGGTTTAAATAAAATAAATTATTGTTTAACTGTCGCCCCACAGTTTACCAAAAGATCACATTTTTCCTGACATTGAATAAAAATGTGTCCGTACTCCACTTTCGACAAGTTATTCTGTTTTTTGATGTTGTTGATATTGCTTTAAGGAATGCTTCAGGATTTATGAGTTAGGGTTCTGGTCAGTTAGCATAAATTAAGAATTCCCAGAGGCTGATTATAATGGCTACTCTGAGTTATAGTAGACCTTCACAATTCTGGCACACATGTTGCATTGTTTAAAAAAATCAAAATGTCATATTACTTGTACATCATTAATCAACTCATATTTGTATTATCCTTTTTTCAGTAAGCCTTATTTTTTTAACTGGGAATATGATCTTGGAATTTAAACACTTTCATGTGAAGTTGACACAAAGTTGACACTAATTTTTTAAAATGTTGCTAATGTATCTCTTGAGAGAGCGCAAGAGAAAATTATAGTTCTATCTACCTTGCGAACCTATAAACCATTTTTTTTGATTGGGTGGTTAGTTTTACAGAACTTAATAATTATTCACACATGAAGCGGAGGTTGTAGGTATTAGGCTACCAGTGATCTTCCTACATGAAACACATACTAAGAACAGAGCGTGTGAATTTTCCAGGTTAAAATAAGCACTTATCAAGAAAGTAATGCCATGAAAGATCAATAAACTTTTATATCAGTCTGCTAGTCTCACAATAACAAGCTTTTCGCAACACACTGTTCTCAGCTTATATTTCCCAAAATAACTATAATAATAATTATCTCTGGCACACCTCCTCCTACCTACAATTTCATAAGTTAAAAACTGTTCATGTGAATCTTCAACATGAGCAGAACAATCCAATCCAGGTTTTATAAGTCTTCTATGTTTGTCTTGAAAAAAAAGCAATTCAATTTAACCTTGTTTTGGTATGAAATGAAAATTAAAAGAGCAACTTTTATGGTACTTTGGTAATGAGTGTTATGAAGGTTAGATATTAAGACTGTATCTCTTTGTGCACAACTGAGAGCAGGGGCTCTGCCTCTTGCTGTTGAGGTGGGTGATGTAAAGGGCTATTGGAAGAGCAACATTTGTGTGTTCTATGTGATTTAGATGTTTTTGAAGATGAATTTAATGTTTTGTTCTACTTTCCATTATCCTGTCCAGTATATAATGATATGACAATGTCTATATTTCAAAAGATCACATGAGTCGTTTTTAGATTTGAGCTTCCGGAAAATTTGTGGACATTTTCATCGAGTCTTTTGAAATACACCACTTTTTAACAGAACATTGCCTTTGTGCTGCTTTCAGACAGAAAGAAATGTACCGGAGGATCCTGATGAATCCAATAGGTGGTGGTGGGAGGGAAGTAATTTTTACAGGAGTGCTGACGAAACAGAAGAACTCCTCACAGTTCTTGTATTTTCTGTACAATTATGTGCAGATAAGCTTAAAAGACGAAGCTGAACCGAAAATAGGAGCAAAATGAAAGGAGTGTGAAGCAGCCTTTGATGTACAGCTTTCCTCGCTATAACGCGGTTCACCCCCACTATTCCGCAGATTTTTTAATACGATTTTAAATGCTCTCTTCACAGCTTACTAATGTGCATTGTGTTCTGTGTCTTGATTGATTGGAGGCAATTGTCAGTCTCCTCTTAGTCATGTCTCCTGCACTAGCCAAATTTGTCATGTCATGTAATAAGAATCTTATTGTCCAGAAGAAAAAAAACAAAAAAACAGCACTACCCATACGTTTTTTCCTCACCCTTGAAAAAGTCTGAGAAAAGTGTTTAAAGTGTGTGGCGAGGGGTTACAGCCTTAAAACACATATAATTGTAAAACTAAAGATGACTAGGCCTACTTCGCGGATTTTGTCTACTGCGGGGTTAATTTCAGAACCTTAACTCGTCATAATTTTTATGTTTTGTTTATGATGTGTATCTTCTTCAGGATTATTTATAACCCCGCAATAAACAAAGGACAAGGGATATGTTACCATTTCATCAGTGTGTGCGCTCACAGGTATCCCCGCCCCACACCCCTCCAGCTTTTCCAGATTGTTACCTGACATTCTGAAGGCAAACACCCTATCGTGAAAGGTCTGCTCTTGATACTAGGACTACAGCCAGAAAAAAAATCGTTAAAGATTTTCAAGACAAAGTCCAGAAGGTGCTTTCAGACTCTAAAGTGAAACAGACGAAGTCTAGAAATCTACTGTTTTTCATGGCCTGTCTAAAAGGGGCTATGGTGATAAGTTAAGTTGGCTTTTTGAAAAGATTTCTGTGTTGGCAAAATGTATAGAGAGAGCATGGGTTTGTAGGCAAACAGTACTTTATTCTATTGTGTAAAATATTGTTGTTGGTTTTTTTTGTGTAAATGTATGGCCACTTCTTTCTGTTAATAGTGTCATATAAGCCTGCACGGGCTAGGCACTTCTTTGTGCATAACACTTAAATAAAATGTTTTATTTATTCATCCATTCATTGATTAAGAATTTGGATCTCCTATTTTTGCTTTTAAGTAAATATCTGTCCATTCAAATGTGAAAACCTTTTAGTAATTTCCAAAAACAAGTTAGCATCACCCACTACAACTTTTCAGAGATTTGAAAGGTTTTTAGGTTTTCTTTGGTCTTCGTCCCACTCAAACTATCCATAGCCTCCTCGGGAACTAATAATCTGGATAAATACTTAATGAAGGTCCAAAGACAATTATCTACTGCAAGTAAGGTATTCATTGCTTATAACCTTTTAGCATAACCTCACAGCAAATATTTATGGGCGAAACCTTTAGGAAGGTAACTCTACCAACTTCCCTGTGCAAGATCAAAGTAGATTAGTCCTTAATGGATAGTTCAAACCTTTCCACAAATATGTTTGTCAAATATTGCTGTCATTTCTATTCAAAAGCAGGAATGCATATGTTTTTATTCTGTAATTTAAGTCATTGTGAATTAGTTTTGATTTTGTGATAATCGTGTGTTTAACTAAACACAGAAAAGTGCTTCATCTTTTACAAAAGCAACACACAGGTATAAAACAAATTATAAATGATATCTGAATCCACCTCCTCAAAGTCACTTTTCGGGGTGAAATAATGGGAAGTTTCCATCTTAAGTTAACATCACTCTGGAAAACGTCTTTCACTGCACACACCATTAAAGGAGGTGTCCCTTAGGAGCTTCTTTCCAGACCACTAATATAATTTCTGAAGCTGTGCCGGAGAAAGCAGCCCCAGCACAGACCGTTGTTGGAAGAAAAAAGTGGTGCCGTCATCTCTCAGAGAAAACGCTTTCAACCACTCTGAGCAAAATGTGCAGGCATTTTTCTAATCCACCCACTGCCACTGTCCCTCACACAGCCATGAGTAATGGATTAATTGGGTTACTCCATAAGTGTGTTGAAATACAAAAAAGAAAAAAAAATGGAGAGTGAGAGGGAGGATGTGAAGACGGAGAGAGAGGGAGGGAGGGAGGAGGACAGAGTGGGGATAAATGGATTAATCACAGCTTGATGGAATGACAGGATCAATGAGCTAAGGAGTGAGTGAGTGTAGGAGCTCCAAAGGCTAGGGCCCACTCACACATAGTATGCCACGATCTGTCCCTACTGTTTAATTACAACAATCTCCCCAGCAGCACGGTCACTCAGCGGTGGCTGAAGTGCTTAATGCTGTGATTAAAGCTCTTCACAATGAAATTAAACTCCAACCACCAGCATTTGTTACAATGGTCAGCCCACCTCTGTTCTGCCTCCGCAATGAGGGGGCCCCTGGCAAAGGCTTGCGCTTCTTTTGTCTACCCTCTACTGCCTTGTTTCTTGCTTTTTCTCTTTCTAACACATTTCTCACTTGTCTCTTTGGATCTCTCACCAGGTGCTCAGTAATGGCAACACCTTGCAGCTGAAGGCTGTTACCCAGGAGGATGCTGGAACATACACCTGCAAGGCCATTGTTCCTCGTATAGGAGTTTCAGAAAGAGATGTCACTCTGACAGTAAATGGTGAGTGACTTCTTCAGAAAATGACTGCACAGTCACAAACTATTGTTCCTTAGTAAAACTTTGAGATACTTAGGCATTTGCAAATTATGCTTTTTAAATTTTTCAGAAGCAGTTTTTTTCCCCCTTAAAATTACAAATTAATTTGTTCTTCGGCCGTTGTCATTATTATGTTGAGACTAAAGAAAACGTTGGTGCAAGAGTGGTTGGAACATCATGATATCAGAGATGTAAATATAAATAAAGTCTATTGACAGTAGCAATCTGACTGTTGTCAATAGGCTTAAATTACATAAGAAAATAGATAACAGTTTCAAATAGAATGAAAATAATAAGAAAAAAATAAATAAACTTGTTGAAATGTTAGGACAGCTAATCTTGTGATTTATGAAAATAAACTAGATTTTTTTATGGTGACTTTTAAGCAAAGATTATTCATTTTTCTGTTTTTCCTCTGTCCATCATTCTTCTTCACACCAGGTCCACCTATCATCACAGCAGACGCAACACAGCATGCTGTCAAGCACTCCAAGGGAAAGCTTGAGTGCCGGGTGGGAAGTAGCCCTCCGCCCGATAAGATTGTAAGCAAACCTTTTCATTTGCACTGCAAAAACTGTCCATCTAACCAAGTCCAACATTTTTGTTTCCAGCCAAAAAGTATTTTTGATTTTGTTTTGAGACCTATAAACTAAGCAAAAGCATAATGTCTTAGATTATTAATCTTATTTGGAGAATATATGCCTTACTTTGAGAATTCATACCAAGTGCAATTGTCTTACTGCACTGGCAGATTATTTCACTTAATATAAGAAATTTTAGACTAAACTAGTATCTGCCATTGGCGTAAGACGATTGCACTTGGTAAGAATTCTCAAAATGAGACATATATTATCTAAATAATATTAATAATCTAACACTTCTGCTCTTTCTTAGTATATAAGTCTCAAAACAAAATCAGAAATACTTTTTGGCTGGAAACAAGATTGTTGGACTTGGTTAGACGGGCAGTTTTTGCAGTGATGTTGTGGTTCATTCTCTCTTTTGTGGGGGATAACACACTGAAATGTTCCTCTTTGCCACATCCACATGCGAGAGCAGTCAGAGGAATGTTAGCCATGACCTCAGCATCACACCTTTGCTCCAACACACCTCAGCCTCACTTGTTAAAAGATACACACTTGGCCACACATATTCACAGCTGTAATTGCACAGAGAGGCTGAAAGGATCGCAGAGTTAGGGGAGTTTCAGACGGCAGGGTTTTTTGCAGGATTTGCCAAACTACATTCAATTAGCAGGCCGAGGGGCATCACTCAGCTGACCCTGTTGAACTGCTCAAGGTATGCTGGGCTGGAAGAGGATAATTAGGGTGTGATGAGGAGTGAGAGAGACAGGTGCCCTGCTGGTCTGATACTGGAGACAGCAGAGAAGAGCCTTATTTCGTTGTGCAGCCCCCTAACTCTCCTTAGGGCTCACCTGCAGGGCAGACGTGGATGGTAGCTTAAACATGAGCCTATGAGCCATGTTAGCCACAGAGCATCTTGAAGGTCAGGGCAGAGTGAAAGCAGACAAACAAATAAACTGGTTTTCTGTCAGTGGTAGGCAGGGATCTATAAACAAGTGTGCATACTTTTGCTTTGATCATTTGATGAGAAATCCATCACACAAAAAAAGCAATTTACTACACATTGTTTACCCTCCATAGGTTTGGACCTTTGGGGACATGAGTCTGTCCGCTGGTTCCTCTGGTCGTTTCTCAGTGCAGACTGTGACCACTGACCATGGGGTCCTTTCCTCACTGGTTCTGTCTGAGACTTTGGTGCAAGATTTTCAGATGCGGTACAACTGCACCGCCTGGAACCGCTTCGGCACCGGCACTGCCCTGGTCACACTGAAAGAGCAAGGTAAACACGAACAGTAGCTCTTTACAAAAGGTTAAAGTGATATTACTATTGTTACGACTCATAAATCACATCAGCCAAAATGGCTCAGTGAAGCAAAATATTGAAACAGTTTCTTTTTACCCTCTTGTAGCAACTAGCTAAAGGTGTCTTACTAATATTAGCTTGTACATAAACAGGAACAATGTGAAGAAAATAGGTTTCTACTGTTAGCTTTAACATCTTATAATCACTAAAATAACTTTTGTCATGGTAGATTATAATCACCTAAATTAAACTGTCATGCTCAGTGCCCTCAATTAAAAACTAAATAATATTTTCACTGTGAAAAACTATCATTATTTTTTAAGACACTAAGATACATCTTCAGCAATAACTCAAGACATTTTAAATGACTGTTTATTGTGCTTACTGTAGCAGCTATAGGAACTGCGGTGCTCATTGCTGTAGTTTCTGCTATGTGATTTTCAAAATCTTGTTCAACTTGAAAATACTGGAAGCACTTTAGGGAATTTGTAATGATGGACACCTCACACTGTTAAAGCCACATCCTCGGTAACACCAATAATAAAATGAATTGTATAAATAACTGATAAATAAAAAAAATGTTGGCGAAACTAATTTTTTCATAGTAACTTTTCTGCTTCTTGAAGCAACTAGCTGTGTTGACATGGCTACACAAATAAGAATATTTGGAGATTCCTTTTCCATCCCGTGATTTTCAAAGATCTGCCATTTTATAGTTATAGCTGCATGAAATAAGCCAAGCTATTTTAAACTAAGTGAAGTTAAGATGTACTTTTAACATGAACAACTATAAGATTCGGTTTGAGAGTTTCAAGACCTTGCTATTCTCTTAAGTAGTGGAAGCATGCAACTTGTGGCTTTTATTTTGGTGATTATACATGCATCATAATATGCTTACTACAAGTTACCAACTTAATTACATTAACTACGAATCTCAGTATTTATAGCATTGGGTCATTTGAATTTAAACACCTACTTTTCTAGCTTCATGGAACAGCTAGCTGTTCTGCAGGACTTAACTTACTTATAACTTCGATAACAACAGTATGTTAATCAGAATCAGAATCGGTTTTATTGCCATTGTTTGAGAACAAGTTCACAAACTAGGAATTTTTCTCGGTACAATCGTGCACATAAAACATTTAACATAAATAAAAATAAAATAAATAAAAATAAAAAGAATGAGCTATAAGGCTAAAGTCTTTATAAATATTATAATCTGTATGTATATAAAAGAACTATGAAAAGATAAACATCCTTTTTAACATGAGAACAGCAGCAGGGTTCCATTCACAGATGTGCAGGTGAATGACAGCAGCAGATCTAAGTGTGGTCAGACCACACAGTGCAGTAAAATAAAGTTACGTAGTGCAGATGGTTCTATCCTACATGGGTCTTTAACTGAACTATCGGGTCTTGTTATTGTTCATGAGTCTGATGGCGGAGGGGAAGAAACTGTTCAGGTGGCGGGAGGTGTGGGTCTGGATGGACCGTAGCCTCCTGCCTGAGGGGAGGAGGGAGAATAGTCGGTGTCCAGGGTGAGAAGAGTCAGCTGTGATCCGACCCACACGCCTCCGGGTCCTGGAGGAGAACAGGTCCCGGAGGGATGGGAGCCTGCAGCCAATCACCTTCTCAGCAGCACGCACGATGCGCTGCAGTCGGTGTTTGTCCCGGTCTGCGGCGCCGGGGAACCACACGGTGATGGAGGAGGTGAGGATGGACTCGATGATGGCCGTGTAGAACTGCACCAGCATCTCGGTCGGCACCTTGAGTTTCCTCAGCTGCCGCAGGAAGTACATCCTCTGCTAGGCCTTCTTGATGAGGGAGCTGATGGTTGGCTCCCACTTGAGGTCCTGGGTGATAGTGGTGCCCAGGAAACGGAAGGAGTCCACGATGGAGATGGGGGTGGGAGAGTCCATCAGGGTGAGGGGATACGGTGGGGCTGTGACTTTCCTGAAGTCCATGATCATCTCCACTGTCTTCTGGGTGTTCAGCTCCAGGTTGTTGTGACTGCACCAAGAAGCCAGCCGGTCCACCTCTCTCCTGTAGGCGGACTCATCACCGTCTGAGATAAGTCCGATGAGGGTGGTGTCGTCCGCAAACTTGATCAGCTTTACGGACTGGTGACTGGAGGTGCAGCAGTTTGTATACAGCGAGAAGAGCCAGGGGGAGAGTACACAGCCCTGAGGAGTCCCAGTGTTTGTAGTCCGATTGTCCGAGACAATCTTCCCCAACCGCACGTGCTGTCTCCGGTCCGACAGGAAGTCAGTGATCCACCTGCAGAGGGAGTCGGGCACGCTGAGCTGGTAGAGCTTGTCTCGTAGCAGTCCAGGGAGGATGGTGTTGAAGGCAGAGCTGAAGTCCACAAACAGGATCCTGGCGTAGGTTCCTGGGGAGTCCAGATGCTCCAGGATGAAATGGAGGGCCAGGTTCACTGCATCATCCACAGACCTGTTGGCTCTGTAGGCGAACTGCAGTGGGTCCAGGAGGGGGGCGGTGATGTCCTTGAGGTGGGGCAGAACCAAGCGCTCAAATGACTTCATGACCACAGACGTCAGCGCCACCGGCCTGTAGTCATTAAGTCCTGTGATCCGTGGCTTTTTGGGGACAGGGACGATGGTGGAGGTTTTGAAGCAGGACGGCACGCGACAGAGCGCCAGGGAGGTGATGTAAATGTCCGTGAACACTGGGGCCAGCTGATCCGCGCAGTGTGTCAGGGTGGAGGGGGAGACACCGTCCGGCCCGGGGGCCTTCCTCCTGTTCAGCCTCAAGAACTGTCGGCGCATGAAAAGTTACCATGCTATTGTCATTTCTTGCTATTAGAATGGGCCGGATTAGGAGAAAACTGTCCCCCTGTTTGTGATTATCTTAATTAAACAGTTCGTGTTAACATAATTTAATCAGTAGATGCCTACATTAAAGATCAAGTTTTCTCCAAAACATGGATATCGATGAGGGACAAAATGTGTTTGTTGTTTGAGTCCCCACTCTAGCTGAGAACATTTTGCAAAATAAGGCAGCAACCCCCCTGAAGTGGTCTTAAAATCAACCAGTAGTACCACTTCAGTAGTGCCACTGGTAACCTTCACTGCCACAAACGTCAAAAATAAGCTCCTCGACAGTAATTTACATCAATGTATCAGAGTGGCGCCTCCAGAGAAAGGGGCAGCGGTATCTCCTAGAATCTCTAATTAGATTACTGTCTATTGCTTCATTGCATGTCAAGCCTTGTTACCCTTCCGTCAAATAGATTAGAGACAATACCCATGCTGCAAGATGCCGAATTGTCCACATGAGCATATGCTACAGAAGCTGTGAGAGAACTGAGACATACTGTTTATGGATTTATAGCCATGGCGGGTTTAAGGGATTAGCAAGGCAAATGAATTAAGTCTTTTTAATTATTCCATTTTAATTTTCCTCATTTGCTCTGCACATTCTTAACACCCAAATATTCTCTTTTCCCCACTCTACTTCTGCCCCCTTCTTCTATAACAGAGGCCCTCCCTATGCTAATAATTGTTGGCGGAGCAGTAGGTGGAGGTTGTGTCCTGCTTATCTGTGTCATCACGCTGGTCTCGCTCTGCTGCCGACACACAGGCAAAGGTGAGCTCAACGGTCAGTATGGGTGAGATAGGAAATTCTTCAAATTAAACAATTGAATGTTTTTCTTTGCCGAACACTGAAGGTTTTCTTGTAGTTTTATCTTGCATTTCAAACACTATGTAAATGTTGATGTCAAATCTTGCCATGATATGTCAAGTAAAAACTCTTTTCAATTCCCACAGGTAAAAGATGCACTCGACTTTCAAAGAGCGATATCAGAGTTCAGATTGTTCACAGTGATCACAATGCTACCCGTGGCAACGATGATGAGGAGGATGTCAAAGAACCAATGGTAAGTTTGATATATATATATATATATATATATATATATATATATATATATATATTACCTTCTTTGAGTGTCAAACAGTGATGGGAGCTAGGAAGACGGAGGTTACATTAACATTGAAGTAAAAACTTCAAACTTTCCTTTTGTTCCTATTCAAGCAAGGTCTTGTTCGTTCTTGTAATTCTTTAGAAATGCTTGGTCTTCCCTCAGGCTCCCAACAGCAGTGAGTCTCCAGGGACATCTCGCACAGAACACAGTGACCTCCTGGAGGAGGAGGACGACGAAAGATCCGACATGAAGGTAAAACTTAAAACACCTGATAAGACACCTTCAATACAGCCAGTAGAGTGTGTTGCAAAAGTGTTAATACCTGCATTCATAATATACTCCATCCACAAAGTTCAAACATTTTGGAGGGATGCAATCTGTTAGACCATACAAAAGTGCATAATTGTGAACATCGGATTTAAACGCTTTTTTTTTTTTTACTGATAAAAGACTTAAAAAGATTATGTACATTGGTATTCAGTCCCCTTTAGTCTGTTACCCAAGAAAGAAAGAAAGAAAGAAAGTTAATAAATAAAACCCACCTATGTGTATTTAATCATAGCATCAGTAGAGCTTGCAGAAGGCCTCTGAGGTTTTTTTTTTGTTAACATTAGTAAACAAACAATGTCATGATGACACAGCAGGCAAATGCAAATCTACAAAGACATAGCTGTGGCTGTCCATCTATACCAACAGTGTTCGCAGTTGTAATGCAAGCAGTATGCACTCCTTAGCCAATCAGTGCCCAGCAGTCTTCTGACATCACATTTTCATCCGGACTGCTCAGCAAAGTAAATAAAATAAACAAAAATAGAGGCTGGTAACACATAGCCATTACTAGGGGGAAACCCTAGAGCCGAATCAAACCTTGTTGAGTAGGTGGTGGAAAAGGGACCGAAATGTACGGTAATCCTGGAAGAAGATCTGATTAGAGGCTAAAACGGTTGTGAAACTAATCTGCCACATAAAATCCTAACAATATGTGGAAGTTTATGGTTGTAACATGAAAAATTGTGGCAAACTTTAAAGGGTAGAAATATTTTTATAAAAAGACTGTATACATTTTTGTCATTTCAACCTTTGCATGTGAACCAAAAATACTGAACCTATTTAAGATGTATTATTTGCTTTTTCTACATCTTCATTATAGGACCCCACCAATGGATATTACAACGTTCGGGGCCACGACGACCGTCATATCCGCAACAGTGGCTTCTCCGAGTACGTGCCCAACTCCCGGCCAGTCTACACACCATCACAACTGCCTTCCCCAAGCCCCGTATATGGCCAGCACGGCACCCAGCCTCGCATATACGAGTTCTCCCATCGATACGCCACTAATACTGTGAGCCGATCCTCATACGAACAGCAGCCACCGGCCCAGCAGCAGCAGCCGCAATCCCCTACCCAACCAGCTAGCATATATCCCACTGATCCCCTCTACAGTGGCTCAGCCTACCTTCCCGCAACCTACGGTCGTGCCTTCACCAGCTATGTCAAGCCGGCTTCCTACGAGAAGGTGGATGCATATGACCAATCAGATCAGGCAAGCAAGGTGTCTAGCTCATCTCGCTTCTCCTACGCCTCCTCTCAAGTGTCCTCCCAGCAGTCCGACTATGGCCGGCAGACTCAACGCATGCAGACTCATGTCTGATTGGACACAAAACATTTTAAGAACACTATAGAAGAAGTGAGTAGGTACCACGTTTGTGGTTGAACTAACACGAAAAGAGACTTTATTTACTCACACAATGCTACAAGGATTTGTTTGGACAGTCATGATTAAGGTCATGGTATAACCAAACTCCCTTGTGATGGATGCCAAGAAGGAAAACCTAGCAGTGTGTGATACCTCACCGGGTTTTTATTTTCTCATTATGAAAGGGGCCAACTGGAACAAGACTACGTCTCAGCTGGGATTTCATTTAACCTGCATTCCAGTACCTAACTTTGAGTCAACACTAAATGTCAAAAATGAATGGAAAAGAAGAACTCACAAAGCTAAATTGTATTCAAGGAAAAAGAAAAAAAAATAGGAAAAGCCTTTTGTTGTCTGTCATTTGGTGTCTTGTTGGCATGCGAAAGCAATTCTAAGCACATTTGTGTCTCTATTATTAACAAAAGACAGCTATTTACAAAGACAGGCTTATCCTATTCTGCACAACAGGCTAGCTGTACTGATCAACAAGTGCTGCAGGCGCTGTACTGTATGAAGAGTAATCACCAGTGGAATACATCTTACTTAGCTGTGTTCCTGGAGCATCCTCTGATAATGACATGCTTTGGATATATAGGTGCTGCTCGCCAGCGGATATGAAACTAAAACATGAAACTACAAGGAGAATGTGTGCACAGTATATATTAACTATGTTGTACAAGATGGACAAGGTTAGGCCATAAAGTCCCAAAGATGGATAGAACTGTATTGGGAAAAACATGGGCGAAAAAATTGTATGTCGTTTTCTGATTGTAAAACGAATGGTAGGAACTTACAAGAACAATCAAAAGCGGTGTTGAGGAAAATGTTGGCAATCTTGAACTCTAAATACACTTGAACATGGCATCAACTTCCGGAGGCGCAGACGGGATAAGTGATGCTTAAATGGTGGTCCCAATGTGGACTATTTAAAAGTTTTACAACTCAATCGAATTGTCTCAACATGTTTACAAGAACCAGTACTACCCTGAAACACTGCGCATCTGTACAAACGGCTCTTGCTCTCTCTCTCTCTCTCTCTGTTGCATGCAAACAATGTGTCTTGTGACAAATTTTCTGCATTTAAATTCATCTCCATTTCATGTTTGAGCGTATCGGATTATCTGCACCCAAACCCATTGCGTTTCACTACCTAGATGTTTTCCGTACTGCCATTTGTCTATGCGAGCTAGTGCCAGGGCAGCCTGACGAGAGAACAAAGTCGCTTCAAGAGAGGAGGCCAACATCTTCGCTTGTCTTTTATTTTTATATTTTATATAAGCCTTAAAGTACAGCTTGTGAGCTGCTCTATTGTAAAGTATCTTTATATACATATGTAATCTGTCTTTTGTTTTGTTTTTTATTTTGTGGCTGTCACAAAATTTCACATTGGAGTTGTTCAATCATCGAATGCAGTTAAAATGCTTATATTCTTTCAGTTGAACTCAACTAATTGCCATTTCTTTGTTCATTCTTCTATTAATGTATTGAGAATTTTATTTGCTAGAAATGAGCTATTGTTGCTTGTACCTTTGTACACATATTTATATTTAAATAAAACCATTTCCAATAAAGAAGCAAGCTCCGGTGAATCCTAGAAGTTATTCAGCCGCAACTTCAAATAGACAAACAAAGCTTCCCATGTTCCAAAAGTGATGAATACATAAATTAGCAGCGCTGTCTATGTTGATTTTCCAATTCTCCCACTGCTGCTGTGACTTTAATGAAGACAGATGAGACAGTACGTTCCCTACCACCCCTACTATGTGTGCATCCACCTCCTGAAGTCAACATGCCCATTTGGTAGGGTAATAAGATAGAGCCGTGACAAAGGAAGGTATTATTTGACAATATGAGCTTGTCTTCTTACCACTGTTCCCCAGGTATGCACGCTGCCTGCGACAGGGAGGAGAGGTACATCCTCATTACAATTCCACTGTGAGAAGAGATGAGGTCTCCCAACACATGCATTTATTATGTACTACATAATCTACAAAACAGGATGGGTAAAGCAGGTAATGTATTTAGAAACTGCACAATTGGATAAAATGGGTTTATTAGCAAAAGTATTTTATATAAAAACAGATAAAAACAAACTGGCAAATAAAGAATTTCAGAAGTCCAAGTCACAGCATTTATGAAGAAAATATGACTTATAACCCGTTTCCCTTGTAAGCATGACCAGGTAATCAGAATTGAGATAAACACACATTTTAAACTTTGTAAGTTAAAAACTATTAAAATCTTCCATGACAGTTTCAATGGTTTATAGACCTTTTAATGACATGCAACAGAAAGTGCCCCAACATTAATCATATGTAGGGCCACTTGAAAAAGTCAATGCCCCACCCCTACATCTTGCTCAGCATTACTTGTCAGTTGGCTGGAAAAAGGCCATTATCTTTGCAAGAAAAGACTGAACAAACTTAAACATCACCCATAAATCTTAATAAAGTTAAACAGTTTGATAGCTCTGCATGGCATGGATGTTAACTCACAGCGAATATGCCTAAAGGAAATTAATGAAATACCAGCCCCCTCCCCCAATCCTCCGCCAAATAGTTTTGCAAAGAATACACATTCAAACTTTTAGTTTTAATAGTTTATAATTTCAAAACAATTCAGACATAAAATTAAACTGGTTTAAAGCAGAATCACTCTTAAAATTGGTTTAAGTCTTTGGCGTCAAAATGACACCCATCATTCTGAGCTTTAATCTTAAATGACTTAGGCGTAGTGTGCAAAAACCAGCAAGATCCTCCACCCACCCATTTGTATACAATATAATTTACAAATTTAAACAAAAGTCAGTAGACATGCAAAAACAAGAACAGAAAATATACAGATGGGAAATAAACAAAAAAATAAAATTAAACACTCCAGTACCATTTATTCAAGGACTTCACTGATGTTGCCCAGTTTGACCCACCAATTACAAAGCTGGCATACTTTAACCATTGGCCATTTTCCAAGGCAAATAACATTACCTCCGTGTCGGAAAGTGAGATCAAATCAGTTTAGATAAAGAAAACAGAAAAAAAAAAACGTATGAGTAAAATCACCTTTGATGGAAATGACACTGTACAAAAAAAAAGAAAAAGCAAGTAAAAAGTTTTAAAACTTAAATGAAAGAACCACTGGGAGAAAACGTATTGCCAAATCATACATGTTTCATCCTTTGTTCGTACTGTAGAGTGTATCCACAGTAAGTGTTCAAGCAGTTAAGTACTGCTTGAATAGATGGCAGCATAACACACTGGTAAGAAACACCTTTAAAAAGTGTACAAAACTTAACTGGAGTTCCTGTGGGAGGTCTGCTACCAAATAAAGTGCTTAAAGTCATTCATGTGAACACTGGGTCTCATGCAGTAGTATGCTCAGCCAGCTGTTAAATAGATAAGACTCAAAGAGACTTGGTCTGAATCATACTAAAATGTTTCGTCTCCAGCATTTTTAGCACTCTGTTCCCTGCCTCTGCTCCTCAACTTCATCAAATTTTTGTCTCCTCATTGATCCATCCTCTGAGTGTGGTGACGCGGGTATAGACTCCGGGCTTGTTCCGACGGGCGCAGCCCTCACCCCAGCTCACAATGCCAGCCTGAAACCACTTCCCGCTCTCCTCAAAACAGGACAGGGGGCCTCCAGAGTCTCCCTGGTGAGCGCCGCATGTGGGCAAGTAAAATCATCAGATTGGATTTGGAAGTGAGGGCATGGCAATTACAAAGGTGTGTAAACCTCTTGCTTTTCTTTCCTGTGGGAAATTTTGCACACTCTCACCTGGCACGCGTCGACTCCTCCCGCCAGGAATCCGCTGCAGAGCATCCTGGAGGTGACGGAGCCCTCTGTGACCGTGTTGCACACGGTGTCATTGATAATTTTCACGGATGCCTTCTGAAGCACCTTAGCCCCCATACCTGCAAAAGCAGGATCAGAGCAGTTAATGACTCTGGCCATGTTTGCTTAATGTTCATGGCCAACATCAAAGGTGTTAATGGCCTGGATTAGAGGTTGCTAATGAAGGTTTGGAGACTTCCCAAGGGAATGGGAGTCCATGTTGATTTAAAGATGTGGATGACAGCTTAAGTGAATGGGGCAGATCAGACAAAAGTCAAGAATAAAGGGAGGTGTGATGAAGAAGCGGCTAAATTACGAGATGAGGGGAAAAAATGGGAGTGACATTAAAGCAGAAGAAAGAGTCCTGATTATTAAGTGAGAAAGAGATCAAACTAGGAAACACCATAAAACAATTTTAATGTTAAACTAAATCTGCAGCCAGCAATACACAACATTTTTTTGAAGTTTCAATAATAATTTAAAAAAGGAAAAAGAAGAGTATAACCATTATACTATTGATAATTCCTGCCCAATACCTCCTTCCCGGAGCGCGCCCCAGCCTGTGACCCAGCAGGGCATTCCGGCAGGGAAGACGTGAGTGGATGAGGGGAGACAGATGGGTTGGATGGTGTTGCTGTACTCCAGCGGCTCGCTAAGCTCTAACAGGGCAATGTCATAATCATTGGTGAATGGGTTGTAACTTGGGTGGGGGACGATCTTCTTCAATTTACGCATCTGCGCCTCATCCATCTGAAACTGGGACTGCAAACCACTGTAGGTAATCCAGTTGGCTGGCATACGATGTCTGTAGAAGCATGAGAAACATGAAATGAATACATTTTTAATTCATAGATCTTTGCAATAGTATTCACATCCCTTGAGCTTTGGTCTAAACGATTCTGTCATGGCTCCCTACCTAGGTCATGAGGCTCTGCAGCATTTAGCAAGGTTTCTTCAAGGAATTCCCTGCTATAACCTCTTCTAGCATATACTCTAACCAGGCTTAAAGAAAAACATTCCCACAGCATACTGCTGCCACCAATATTAGATTTTTTTTTTTCTTTCCACTCTTTCATAAAGCGCGGTTTTGCGGAATGAATGAAAATTTGCTTTCCTGTTAACAGTATCCACCACTTGAGCTGTGAATCTCTGCAGCTCTTGCCTACCTCTCAAATTTGTGCTTGCCGGGCGAGACTGTCAGCTTAGGTGGAAAGTTATGTCTTGATATGTTTTCATTTGCGTTGAGTTTTGTGTGATGCATTACATAATCTTTTGAGATGTTCACGGCTTACAAATGATACATTTTTTATCACCTTACCCTAATTTCCCCTTAATATAATTTTTACAGTGATCTGTCTGCAGTGTTACTTGTTCTCTGTGAAACTATGTGTTGATCAATATTCATTTGCAAACCTCTGAGGCCTTCGCCAAACAATTGTATTTATACTGAGATTAAAATTATGCATATCTAGAGTATTTACCAATTAGGTGACTTTGAGGCAATTTAGTTGCAGTGGATTTCATTTCGGGGTATCAGAGTAAAGGGGGTTGTTATCAAAAGAATGCAAAATACATTTTTGGATTTATGTATTATTTTCCATCAAATCATAATGTCACACCATTGTCTATTGGCCAATCAGATAAACCAAATAGATGTCCTCAAGTTTGTGATGATGTAAAACGTTAAAGGTTTAAACATTTAAACGTTTGTTGTAAAGTACCTATAGATGACATCCGTTGTGAATTAGCGCTATATAAAGAAAAGTGAAATCAATTGAATTAAAGAGGAGCAAATATTTTTGAAGGAAATTGTTAATGGGTAAAAATCTAGATGAGACAATGTGTATTTTATTCAATGCCAGCACTAAGTTCACTATTGTCTTAATAAATAATAGTTGAAAAGCTATCCATTAGAAAATGTGAACACTTATAAAGCTTATGTCTTGACTAATTAACCCTTTCTACACAAATGTTGGATAAAAAGAAAACTTCACAACTATGGTAAATTATTGTATTATGACTTTGTTCAGGCTGAACAGCATGGTTAGTGCACCACCAACAGGCTGGTCTGGTGAACACAGATTGAGAGGCTGAACTTTAGTGAGGGGTGAATGAGTGTTCAGAATTTGAAATATTTGTTGTTCAAAGTTCTGTTCTGTTGTCCTTTTTTTTGATGGGGGCAGCTAAATCAATCTTAGAAAATGACAAGGTATGATGTGTAGAGAAGATCAGTAAAACTGCTTTGTTTTCGTTCTGTGCATGACTATAAATGCAAGAGATCTGTGACTCACTCATCTGAGTTTTGGACGACAAAACAGTGAGCGGCGGACAGAAGCCACCTCTCTGAGAGGACAGAGGCACCGCAAACATGTCCGAAAGTCTTGAAGTGAAGGCTGACCTGCCAGGGCCACTCCCCAAGTTCAGCATTCTTCCCTCCAACAATTCTGTTCAGCTTGTAAGGTCTGGTGCCACAATCTGGAATTCAACAGAGAATGGTTTCAGTGAAGAAATGAAAAATGCATTACATTTCACCACTCCATTTGGGATATATATAAAAAAAAAAAATGAGAATGAGTTTATTGAACAATGACATGATGCCAGTCATTCCTGTTAATGCTGTACAGAGTTTTTAATTCCAAATAAGATACAAAGTGATAGAAAAGGAAAATAACATGTAGACACAGCCTGAGGCTTAAATGTGGAAAATATGTTTTTTTTGTTTTTTACTTCAGAGATGAAACAGCATTCAAAGAAGAATAAAAATAAATAAGCACTCAAGGCCTGGGGCTCTTTTTCCTAACAGACAGCTCAACGTAGCAACTATAATCTGGCTTGAGTGACACTGACAGCATTAAATCCCACTTCAGCTGTTTAAAAAAAAAAGAAAAACATAATACTGAAGTGTCCAAGGAGAGATATTAACAAATGTCTTACCACAGAACGATTCATCTGACTTATCAGAGCAGTCATTGACACGGTCACATTCAGCATTCACCTTGTTGACACATTCCCCGCTGGCACACTTAAAGCTGAATTCAGAGCAAAAATCTGGGGCTGCAAAAAGGACCCAAAGTGAAAACATACATTTAACAGTAAAATACTATGCAATCAGTGAGGCTTCAGAGAGAGGCTTCAATACACAATGTGCAGTGATTGAGCAGCAGATTGCATTGATTGGGCGTATTGATTGGGATTAAGGCCTAATATGCCTCCTTATTCACAGAAGTGAAAATCAAAAGGAAATGCAATCGTGCCCTCTATGAACGTCTGCGACTGCTAGAGGGGAATCACAGGGAACTTAATGCAGAGCAAAGAGCAGGATAGTAGGAAATAATACAAAAATTATAAGAAAAACAGCAGAGGAAAAATACTTTCAACAAAGACAAATCCCTAAGTGAAACATCTTTTTTACACCAGCAACCGTGCTGAGGCCGTAATTGCTTAAAAGTCTGTGAAATAATGTGTAAGAAACAAAAAAAGTGGTCCTCTGCTTACAGTTTTCGCAGGATGCCTCATCACTTCCATCCTCACAGTCCTTCATATTGTCGCATCTAACATCTTGAGGAAGACAATTTCCGTTCCCACACCGCCACTCGTTTGGTTCACAAGCTGTCAACATAAAATTTGAAAGAAAATTATATAAAAGACTAAAGTATCTGGCTTCATTTTTCTTACAAGTATTAGAAAGGACTTGAAGTATAACAATATATGCACACAGCCCAGGGATCAGTGACCACTATGCATCAGCAGCAGGCAAGGGTCAGCTACTGGTTTCAAGGTACACAGAGTATTTTAAAAGTTTGGTTCAAAACTTCTTATGTTTTTGATCACACAATTTCTACAATTTTGAAGTGCTTTTAATGATCTGCTGGAAACCCAAGTTTTGTCTGGAGAATAGAGATGTAGCAGTGCCTGTTACTAGACAGTGCAGGTCAGCTAGCTGAAAGATGGAATTCTTAAGATTTAAGACCCTAACAGAAAAGAAGAATTTTGCTGACTCTTCATGTTTATGACTAAACATACAATATTTTACCATTTAAAAACAAATGGCAGGCTACTTTAAATGAAAGTAAACAGATTATTTATTAAATTTTGCTTTAAATCTATGCCTTAATACTATAATAAATGTAATGTGGAATGACCTTACTCAAAGTCATTGTCCATTGAGAATCTCATAGTAGCTCAAGCCTAATCCACAGCCATTTGCCTTTAATGATAGAACAATTAGCAAGGACCTAAGGCCCCATCTACAACCATTTTAGAGCACTTGACTGTCTATGGGACCTCCAAGTCTGTTCAAACAGAGCTAAATTGCTCCTGAACAAATTCCAGTACGAAGAAAATAATAACACCAGTGCACAACATAAGGAGATACCTTCATTTATAGTATCTGTAGTCTAAAAAGGTGCAGATACGGGCCACAATATAAAATTGCTGGTTTCTCAAAGAAAGAGATCGAAAGAAACCAGAAAATATAAAGGCAATGGAATTCCGTGTGAGCTGATCCCACAGAAGCTCTGACGCTTGAAATTGTTGTTGTTTGATAGCGACCTAAACCTCAGGAGACGGTGCTTTCCGTTTTCCTCTTTATCCTCACTGCTAATATGATACCAAGGTTTTTAACTTCACAGTAGAGCTGTTGAAATGAACAATTTAATCGATGCATCGCCATGCAGACACAAATTATACTGCATCGCGGCAGAATCCCACCATATTCGATTACAGCATAATATGATAAACCCCCTCCGCCTTCTCCCACGTCATGGCAGCATGGTAACATTTGAGCCACTAACAAGAGAACGCAATGATCACTATGAGCACACAGTGAGACAGACGTTAGAGCTCATGTGTGAACGAACAATAACAACTGCCCTGCGCTCGCACTCGACTGTGTGCTCACTCAACCCTGTCATTTCTCGCGCTCTGTCTCTGCTGGCGCTTGGCTCAGGGCTCTCAAACTATGTGATGGTATGAGAGAAAACGGTAGAACATCATAAATAAGGGCCTGTGGGGGATTGGCGACATGTCCAGGTTGGACCCAGCCTCACGTCAGTGATGCTGGAGATAGCCCCCCCGCAACCTGCAGAGGATGGATGGGTATAAATAACGGATGGATGGATGGATAATAAAATTTACACTTCAATTTTGTAGTCTAGACAATTTAGGTAAGCATACAGATATAACTTGTAACTTTATGCATTTTTTCTTAAGCAACTATGTGACATGTAAAAACTGCTTCTGACTTATTTAAGGGACACCTATAATAACCTATGTCAATCAATATTCTATAAATTTGCTGTGGATTTTTGGAGAACGACCCAGATAAAAGAAGACTATTACACATAAAATCAGAAAATCAGAAGATAGTTGAAAGATTTTTTTTTTTTATTCCTCATAACGACTGTCTAAATATGCTTTAAAATGCAACTGTTTTTTTATGGGTTTTTTGATTATTTTATACTGTATTAAAACATAGTTATTATTGAAAACAACCCAAAATGAAATAAGCGTGGTACATCGTGACGCATCGAGGTATCGAATCTTATCCAATCATTGACAGCATAAGTGTAATAAAATCATTAAACTTGTGAAGATTCACATCTCTACTTTACAGTATGAAAAATATGCATAACATACTTGGATTTTTAATACACCCTGTACACCCACCTACATCAAACCTAATGGGGTGCATGCTACATTCTTCAAGCACCCCAGAAAATGTCTCAGTTTCACCGAAACCATCCCAATTGTGGCTGATTTCAATATCATGGTGCTGTCTTTTTCCGGTGTGAAGTTTAACGCCTTGATTAGCTCTGGATCACAGAGGAGGGATAAGAATACTTACAGCATCCTTTCTCATCGCTTCCATCTCCACAGTCGTTGACATGATCGCACATGAACATTTTTGGTTTGCACAAACCATTAGTGCAAGAAAACTGGTCACGCTCACACACTGAAACAAAGAAAATTCCCCAAATATAAATAAAAGAGAACAAAATAATGGATTTCCATCAACAAACAGTAGATTGGCTGAATTAGGCAGTTATAACTGTACTGAGAAGTAAAGGCTAAACAGCTTTGCAAAATATCAAGATGCTTAAACTGAACATGAATTCAACACAGCACAAAGACTGAAAACAGATAGCCTTCCTTGCTTGAAGGTAACAAGAATCCCTCAGTATCACTATGCAGGGGCGGAGTTAGGGGGTGGCTACTTGGGCTTGAGCCCTGGATGTTTTCTGAGAAGCCCCAAATCTCAATTTTAATTTTAAAATGGAAAAAGGCCTCTCTGAAATAATTTGCAGTACCGCAGTTCACCAGAGAGGCAGTAAAGAGAAGAAATGCTTCGGCAGCCTCAGCAGTCTGTCTGCTGGGGATACTGTTGCAGGAGTGTTGCTGAAATGGATATAGGGAACGTTTTTAGACAAAAACTACAGCAGACAACAGCATCTGTGATAAAATGGATGATGACTGAGGTCTATGGATCTTATTTTAAAAATGCTGGCTTGCTAAATGTCGGTTTGCTATTAGTTTTGGTAGAGAAAATGAATGGTAAGAAATTGTTACCTATATGGTGACATGGGAAGAATATAGAAATACTTTTATAAATAATTAAATATCACAGAGGCAGATGACTGAGAAAACAACTGAAGAAGAGTAAAATCGTGTTACAGTAACTAAGTAAATACAGGTAGTTAAATTGAGAGTACAATATAAATGCCTATATTTTTCATCAGGATGGCCTAAGGAGTTAGAAAATCATAACCAGTTGTTACCCTCCACAGATTTTTACCCATGTTAGCTATTCAGTTTTTATAAATTTCAATGCTGAGTCTTAATGAGCTGAATAATCCACATTGTGCCATCACACATCTAGCAGAAAAATACATACACACAATACTTTTTTGTCCACAAAAATTTTCAAGATGTGCCTCAAAGCCTCAGTAACTCTTCAACCTGCTCTGAGCTCCCAGATTGAAAGATGGATTGAGAATGATGTTCATTTCTTAGATGGGTTAGCTCAGATGCTGTCATGGTAATCTTGAAAATGTTTGTGTGTATATGCAATTTATTAAAGCTGTCGTTGAGAGAATTGGAAATAGGTCACGAAATTTGAGCAGAAAGTAAAGAAAAACAGGATTAAATTAGTGTAAGAATGAAGAACAAAGCAGGAAAAACAACAGAGGCCAGATTTATGTCCAGGACAATAAGATCTTAGTGGCCCTGTTGGTTTATATTATGTGCTCTTAATGGATGTAAGCTGTATTCCCTGGACCAGTGCTTTGAGGTTACTTCAGTCTGCAGCTGACAGTGGTTGATAGTTAACATGGTTTGAGTCTTGTTTTGCTCGATTCAAGCATATAAAGTTTATTCTGGTGTAAGTTGTCTGCTTAAAGCTGATCCAAATGCAAAAGTTGAGATGCCTAATTATTTAAAGCAAAAAAAATGTTCCCGTTAGTCATCTGGGCTAGGCCCCTGATCATCTTCAATCCTAAATCCGGCCCTGTCACTATGTAACATGTTTTAGGTGTTCAATTTAAAGTGTTTGAGGTGGAAAAAATAAAATGTCAACTTTGGGTAAGTTGTACCTTATTTCTTGGCCATTAGCACTAAATGATTTCCTGGAGTCTAGAAGCGTGGCACTGAGGAGAAGATAAGATATGAGCTGGCTCGTAAAACTACAGCTTGTCATTTTTATGCTCCTCAGATTTCGTTATCTCAGGACAGATGCGGGCAAAGTGTTTCCCCCTGCTCCCACTCGTTTTGCTGAGCTAAGCTAACTGGCTGCTGGCAACACTTACAAAGAAGAGATGAGAGTGTTATCTGTCTTCTCATCTACCTCCCAGCAAGAAGGGTATTATAAAGTATAGTTTCAAAATAAACCATTTCCTTTTTTTTAGGAAATGAGGAGGGCACTGGGAAGGGAGGGGGAGTGAAGATGAGTTTATTTAGGGGATAAGAAGTCTCGCCAGATCAACTTACGGCAGTTTTTCTCATCGCTCATGTCGCCGCAGTCATTCCAGCCGTCACACTTTAGAGATTTTGAGATGCAAATGCCAGTGTTGCAGGCAAACATGTCAGGGCAAGCTGCACACAGACAGAAGAAAATTACATAAAGAGACATCAATGACAAAGTCATAAGAAAGGAGCGACAGTATGTTCACAGCAGTCACCAAAAAGCAGATCAAGGCAATTTTAAGTCTATTTTGATTGAATAGAGCTGACGTTAGAACAGAAAGGATGCTCCTGTCTGAAGGCTACAAATAAAACAGACCCACTAAACAAGCTTCCTGCTCGTTAGTCCATCTCTTATATTTCACTGCTGGAATCTCTGAGTCTGTATAGGCAAACTGCTCTAACTTTATTGTCAATATGTCTCAGTCTTATGTCTTTTGAAGCATAAAATTACTCCCCTTGTTGGCACTGTAATGGTAGACTGAGTTTGTCACTGTCATGTTGTAACACTTCACCCATCATGCAAATTGTGGTGTATATGTGGGAGAGAAAAACAAGAATTATCTTACGGTCATTAGGATCATAGGCACTGTACTCGGCACTGAAGCCCTTGTCGGTAAAAGACTCATCAGAGTGGAAGTTCACCTCCACAACATTTGACTCACTTGTCAGAGCCAAAGATGATAGTTCTCCACAGTACCTGAGACACAGGACCCATCAGTTTAAGATACGGTTGGATTAGACAACATAAAAATGTGAGATCAAAAAATCTGGACATTATTATTATTAAAAACAAGCACGAGGATATCTTGAGGATGTCTTTTTAAGTTACACGGGTACTCACCAATAAACTTTAATACCTTCACGTGTTGGTTAACTAAAGGTGCCAAGTATCAGCAAAAGCAAATACTGGTGTATTCTGATTATTAAATAATGCTGAGAGGAACTGGATTTATTTTTTTACCTGTATAGAAATTTATGCCAGACAAAAATAATGTGCAGCAACCTAAAGCCCAACAGCGGTATTCCTAATAATTTGAATAATTGTATTGGTGACGAATAATTTCATGTTTCAGTTAGCTATAAACGTGATTCAAGAGTACATTTCTGTTCATCATTCATCACAATAGGAAAACATAAATATAATTTCTCAAAGGACATCTTTGTTCTAAGTAATAGTAAAGTAAAAATAAACCAAATAAAAAATGCTACCCAACATTAGCTGTTCTACAGAACTTGTCCATATCTAGAGTCATAAAAATAAGTTTTAAACCCCTGAAATTTGACCAACAGGGTCCAATGAGGGCCACAGTTTATCTGAAGTATCAATCAAATGTTAATAAAATATGTCTGAATATAAAGAAAGTTATAAAACAAACCTAAAATATGCAATGTTTCTCATGCACTGAGAAAAAGCTTAGCTATTTGCATTTTTACTCTATTTATATAAGTATCTGGCAGTACCAGTTTATGTTGAGTAAGATATCAAATTGGGGAGCATAATTGTGGATCCCAGATCCCAGTTTTGTGCTTTGAGCTGTGTAAGTGTCACCTGAAACTGATATACATTTAAAGACCACTAAATCAAGTCTTACTTCTTCCCCATGACCTCCACGTAGTCTTTGTGACACTTGCGAACGTCTACGTCTGGCTCCTTCATGCGGAACAAGTTGAACCTCACACGTACCTTTTTCCCCGCAGCAACCTGCAGCAGAACATTACAGGTGAATGATTTGTAGCAACATTACTGACAAAGTGTGTCACCTCCATGCATAAACAGACACGCCTCCACATCTAAGTGCAAACATAAAGGCTGAAGTATGTCAAATGTACTTTGCAGGTTTACAAACGTAGGCATAGCCACCTGCATGCATGTCCCTCCCACACACACAAACAAACCTCACACACTAAACCCTGCAGCTCAGCTAGAGCTGCAGCAGCAACAGCAGTATGACAGATGAAGATAGAAGAGGTACTGAACAGCTTGGCTTCGACAGTGCTGCCTCAGCACTCCTCTCATGGCAGGCTAAGGATGGTGGAGAGGGAGGATGTGGGGTGCAAGGAAGGGCGGTGGGATTGAGGGGGTGAAAGCAGAGAAATGTGAAGTGTGGAGTGGGAGGGTGAGAAGTCTTACAAACCTTGATGGTCCACTTGCAGTCCATGCCAGGAGGATAGAAGCTAGGGTGAAGCGGAGATGTGAAATTTCCTTCGTTTTCATTTAGGTTACCGCCACACTGGAGAACTAAAATACAATACCATTATGAGTTGTTCCTTTACACTTTAAAAACATCAGGAAATCTATGACACTGGCTTCAACAATTTCAAGGTCATGATTGTCATTAAAAATATATATAAATAACAGGTTTGTAAACTTTTTTTTTTTCTCATTACATAATAGGATTGATTTCCTTCTATTGCAGATATTAATATTAGCATTTAACCATCAGAGTTTTGGTTTTCAAATTACAAATGTAGATCTAGCAATGTGAAGCTCATCTTTATTGGGAGAAAAACATTTGATGAAACCTGTGATCATTATAATGAAATACTCTTTTTGATCATCTCTTGAGAGCCCAGAGCTGTGTGGGTAGAGGAGCCAAAACATGTACTCAAAAGTATAATTCTTTCATACTAACTCAAGTGGAAGTAAAAAGGATTTATTCAAATAAATCACCCAATTAAGCTTAAAAAATATTTGGTAAAAATACTACTAATAACTACTACTAATAACCTTTAGAACATAATGACTGATTATTTTTCCCCTGAAATTATATAATCTGTTTACAAAGTAACAGGTGTGTAGTAAGTAGTTACATTTACTTGAGTAACTTTCTGGACGAACAAAAATACTCTTACAAGTAGTTTTACTTCAACACATTTTTACCGGAGAAATTTATTATGAAGTATTGCTAATCTTAACCAAGTAAAATTTCTGGATCCACAAACCAACTACAAGTAATTTGACTTAATGAGGAACAAACATATTTTAACCAAAAATGCAACACAAATATAGACAGAAACTAAACATTTATATTAAAGCAGGACCTTTTGACTATACACAAGCTTTGTTGCATTAATGTAATTAAATATCTGCTGAGCTTGTTGGAGGTCAATAATATACATTAAATACTGCACATCATTACATAACTTTATATTTTGTCAGTCTTATGACATAATTTAAAAATAATAACATTGGCAATAGATGTTTTGTTTAGTTACCCAGTACTTAAGTAGTCATTTTACTTCAGCGATTTCTTGGATGGCTACTTTTGATTTTTCCTTGAGTAAAAATAGTGCTACTCTTACTTGAGGACATTTTTTAAGAACTATACCCACCCCTGGCAAGTAGTAATCTGGTACTTTAAATAATAAAATAAAAAACAATTGTACAGCTAAGAAACATAATTTTAAAATCCAAATTAATACACAACAAAAAAAAAATTGTGATCAGTCAAACTTTTTTCATGATATAAGACGTTTCTAGCTAGTGACTAATGCATGCTAAATAGTGTTAACCGCTTCCAAACTCAACGCATAATGAATACTATGTTTACTGGCTCACCAGATACAAACTAACATCAAAACAAGAAGTCTCACAGTGGGTCATTGAGCATGTTTAGTAAAAAATTAGCTTTTTTCCCCACTTAATATAGTGACAAGAAGTAAAAAGAGTATCCAAAAAAAAACACTTAAGTAATAATAGGTTTACTTAAAAAATTTTGCTCAAGTAAAAGTAGTGGAAAACTAAAATGCGTATCTATCCTAAAATTAATCCAATAAATTTGACTAAATGTGAGTATTTGTTACTTGTTTCTACCCATTTCTTGAAACACTACTGATCCAAGTAAAAGTAGATTTTTTTTAAAGTGTAGATATAGTACAGTATACCTATACCACACAGCCAAAGGAGAAGCCAATTTCATACAATAATAAACTGTTTACACAGTTTCAAGTTAAATTCCTTCCACAAATATCAATAAAATCATCAAGATAAACGGAAACATCTACTGTATACATTTATGTGTGGGAACATGGTATTTTTAACAGAAACGTGTGCACCAACCATGATTTTATCAACTGCATATTATATTATAGGAAAACAAAATCAATATAATCGTCACAAAGATTTAAAGACATTTATTAACTGTGAATATGTGTAAATTTACCGTTAATCTTGGGTATGGTTTTGTACTCTGCTTCAAAGCCTGGCTTCTGGACAAAGGAGTCGGCAATGAAGTTAATCAGCAATATGTTACCGGATGACACGATGCTCAGAGGGTTAGTGGGAGGCCTTTGGCCACATTGTCTGTGGATAAATGAGGAACCCAGATCAGTAAAAACATGTTCCAACTGGGCTCTAACAACCAATACTCAGGACATTTGCTGAAGAGACTGGAGCTGCGACACACAAGTGTAATTATTTTCATTCAAGAAGATTAAAATGTCAACACAATAAAATAAACATTTTAAGAGGAAATCGATAGAAGAGCTGTCAGAGGAGAAAAATGAATAAGGACAGCAGTATCAACACTGATAAGTAGTGCTTAGTTGTTGAGTCAAACATTTGTTAGATTAGCAAAAGTTTGAACACTGCTGGATGAAAAGCTATGAAGGTGTAAATGAACCTGCAAGAGCAGCAATACATTCACCTCCCATAGAAAAATGTAATTACAGATAAACACCACGTCACCTTGAATAAAGCCCATCGCTCAATACCACTTAAAAAAAAATGTATGCATCACTCGGTAAAGCTGAATGTGTTTGGCATTGGTTTCAGAGTTTAAAATTGCCTGTAAGTGATGTTGCATTCAGGATCTGATAGATTAAAAAAAAAAACGACCTCACCCACAGACAAAATGCAACTACACACACTGGTGTAGTCAGATTCAAGTTGGCACCTTTTATAGATCTGAAAGGAGAGGTCTTTCTGAGTCAACTCAGGCCACGTCCACACTAAGCCGGATAATGCCTTAAACGTATAAGTATTTAGTATACACCCCTCTATCATCCACACTAACCCGGCGTCGTTTAAGGTCTGTGGCCGGATAACTATTAGCCGGGTAAGAGAGCCGTGTAAATCTTAATTCAACGGCTAAGCGAGCCAGTGTGGACAGCTTCCCCGGATAATCAAAGGAATTGGCGTCAATGAATGCTGCGTCAATAACAATACGACACTACAGACAAAGACAACAGCGAAGAGTAATAAATGATCTCGTCGTCTGTCCACACCAAAAACTCTCTCTTCTTCTGAGCAGCTATTGTTCTCTTCGGTTAACGGGACAAGCAGATATGTACTGTGCAGTAAAGCTTCTTGTATATATTATGTAGGCGCTGGCGTCACGTAGGTTATACGCGTGTTCCGTTCGTCTTTTCGGGCATGCCCAGTATTTGCACAGGTCTGTATGGGATTGCGCAATCATGGGAACTTAAACGGACCTTAAACGGGGCATAAATGCTCGTGTTGAGTGGATAACATTAGGCGTCTAACTCCCCGTATAACCTTATCGGCTTAGTGTGGACGTAGCCTTAATCTCACAGAGGACTCAAAAGCTGACAATAAAAAAGGAACGTATTGCAGAAGGGTTCAAAAGCAAACAAAAAATAAATGAAATCACAAAACAAACAAAAAGGAATGAAGTGGAACATATTCCACCCGCATTAAAAACTTTTATTCTAATATCCCTGGGCAACATTACAGTCAAATACAAAGGGATTAATAAAGGGTTAGCTTTTGAGAATCCTTGCTCTTTCAAATTTCGGCTGAAGCCCATGAAACAAAAAGCAAATACTTACACTGTGATTGCCTGAGAGTCATCAGGACTCAGAGAATCAAAGATCGAGACGAAGTCATCGGCACAGTCGTCTTCTATGTCGAAAGATGGAAAACTGACCATTATGGTGTTCTCCTCTGATGCCCGGATTTGCCACTGACAATAGGACTGTGCGGGGTAAGCGTCGGGGTACCCAGGGGATGTAAAGTGTTTCTCAGCCTCAACTGCTTCCAGACGGAAGAAACAGTCATCTGAGAATAAGAATAATATTTCTCAATCAAATAGGTTATTGAACAGACATTGTGAAAAGTAGTTTGTAGCTTGAAAACCAAGTTTTATGATTCTTAATAATGCAAATAAATCATTTAGGTTTTTGTTGTGGTTACATTAATCACACAGTCTTACATTTTCTGTAGTTATAAGAAGCCACTCGCAAAATGACTTTATACTTAGCCTTGCGGCTATTAAGATCAAGCAACTTAAACTGACTGCTACAAGGATTACAATGTTTGATAAGAACAGCGCCTCTGCAGTACAAACCAGGCCCATCATTTGTTACAGACTGGCAGGAGGGCGAGCATCTAGACAGCTGGAAAATTACAGCAGCAGGTGATTAAAACAGGACATACATACTCACCCGCAGTGGGATTCCTGGCCATGCGAGCATCTGTGACTGGAGACAAAAATGTTGGGGTCGGGTGACGGGGAAACAGGAGAAAAAAGGTAAGAACGGGTCACCAAAGTTGTGAGGCCGATAAAATTTGATGTATGAGCCTAAAATATTTGGGTTGCACATTTTCTGTTCCATTTCCCTGTGGTTAAGGGAACTGGTGATGGTGCATAGCTCTTTCTGCTCCATCTCACCTTGCCCTACAGCAGCAACTCATACATCTGTGTCTAACTATCTCGGACAGCAACATCAAAATTGTACCAACAGAAATCATTTTAAAGAGGACAAAAAACCACAGAGTCACAAGGGCCAGCACTCGGCCGACGGCCAGGATGTCGACAAATGCAATGAGAGTGCTGAGGAGACAGAAGGAAGAAAAATAGCTTTCTCAAAGCAGGCCAGGGGCCCGGCTAATATCATTAGAGCATCCAAACAGCATAAAATGTGCAATCTCAGATGCAGCATAAGCTGAGAGAGCTCTGCCTTATCTGTTATCTTATCAGCACAACTCAGAGCAAGCCACTGTGATACGGACTGAAAGCGAAATTAAAGCAATGATGATGAGACATGACAAATAACTTTTTTAGATTTTTATTCACAATATTCTATATTTTCCGATTTCTCCATGTAGCAATCCGAAGCCACTTAAAGTAAATATTTAACTTTCATTTAAGCCCACCCCCACCTGGTTCTGATGGTACTTACGTGAAGCAGTAATTTCAGTAACTTTGATGTCATTAGAGTTCATCCTAGAGCTTTCCAATGAGACGCCTTTCTCCAGTGCATCCAAAACCCGCTCCTCTGAGAACTCCGGCACAATTTCCAGGTCGGTGACTGGGATGTCAAACTTGGACCAGTAATAGGCTAAAACACCCTCACTGGTGTTTAGAGATCAGAAAGAAAAGATAATGAAAAATTGACTAGTTCAAAGCAACTTCAAGGAGGAAGTTTTAAAAAGATTTCCTGCTAAAAGTGTACAGTCTTTTATACTGCATTAAGAGAGTAAGAATAATATACTGTGATTTACAAGAAACTGCATGGGAGACTCGCAAGGTGAAACTGCACTACATTTACCCTTAGGCATATACAACAGACAGCGTCTTACCTGAAGGCTGTGACTACAGAGTCAGTGTAGTACTTGGTGAGGAGTGGATCATTCTTGTAGTATTCGCCCAGCTGTGTAAAAAATAAAGATTGAGGCTTATTTTAAGCTAAATCACCAGTAGAACTATTTTTGTGCTTTATTCTTCATGTATTTTTTCATGTGAAAATTTATTTTTTCATTGTCAAACAATCAGGACTTTATTCCAGCTCATAATGGTGAGAGAAACTTGAAATACTGGAAGTTAAGAATTAAAGGTTTGGAAAAACAGAACTGACTGCAGGTCTACATACAGTATAGTGTTAGAATATGATTTCATTATGTCATATCCTCTGTGTCAAGTATTTCATGGGTTTACCTTTTCCTTTACCATGCTAAGTACATTTTCAAAAAGATTGCTTGCATGTTTTGGGATAGCTGGATGGCCTACTGGATGTTTAACACATTTCTTAATGGTTCTATTTGATATGCAAGTTTGTCAACAAAAAATAATAGGGTGTATTTGAGATTTATTTGTTATTTTGAACGATATTTTGGTTTGCAAACTGAAACAATACTTACATTTTGTCTTGGAAAGTACAGTATAGTCTGTGTAACAAGTCTATGTGTTTGGGTTTTGTCCATGCATTATTTTAAATTTTGCCAAAACAAATAGTCTCTAATTCTGAACTGGCCAACATGCCAAAGCTTGTTTTGCAAACAGAACAGATCTTTTCTTAGATTGAATAGATAGATTGATAGATTAAACATAAAATCTAAGTGTTTAAACACAAAAGTAATTAAATTTACTATTACTCACACACATACTTAAAGCTTCCCACTTATCGTTTAGGACTAATGAGTAAAAAAAAAAAACATTCTTTAATTTTTTTTGTATACCCTATGCAAACTTTGCAAATCAAAAAGCTTTTTAGCAATGATCTATTGATCTCCGCACAACTTCCTAATCTCTGCATGCTATTCTCCCTGGTCTGTAATATTTCATCACTGAAGAATATGTACTCAGAGGGTATGAGTGGGGGCAATTTTGTTATCAACAAGCTCCTGAGTGGTATTACAACATATTTGTCTCCAATGTTGTGCAGGGCCTATTCAAAGAATTCAGCGGGTTTTATTCCTCTACCCACTTATGATATGTTAAGGCAGTTATTTTGCATTGGAAGGGACATTTTAGAAAGTACTTGCAAATTATGTTCGCAGCTAATCCTTTTTGAGTGACAATGATAGAGGCTAAAGCATTGAAAGTAGCAGCAATGTGAACAGAATAGAAATAAAAGACAATCTGGATGCCATACTCACAAGATCTTGCAGTTTTTTAGCTAAACTGGAGAACTCTTGGCTTGTTGTGTCCTCCAGCTTTTCGTCATAATTCACACCCGCTAGCTTCATATGACCACTGAAAAGCTGTGCTGACGGTTGTCGTTTCAAACTTATGGTGCTTGAGGGATCGGCATCTTTAACTGAGAGGAAAATCACAGCTGAGATTCAAGTGTATGATTCACAGAATGCTTTAAGATGGCTGCAACTGATAAAAGAGGAATGTTTCAAAAAGGGACCATGAAGCACAGTCCTCAAGCTTTATAGCACAATCTCATGCTGTTGAGACAGTTAGGCCCTTGTGGCAATTAAAAACATCCACTTGAATCAAGATGGTGTTTATGGAGACTTCAGAGGCCTTTTTATCTGCCTCTGTCTACGTAAATGACAAGAAAACTGTGCCACGACTCATGACATTTTTCTCCTCTGCATTATTAAAAGGAGAATGTCAGAGCTGTCAAATATACTAAAACTAATGGGAAATTAAAGTCCAAACATGCCACTCTTACACCCTCATATCTAAGAGCTCTGCCTTCACGTCAAGTGTAAATAATCCACTTTGTGATGTGTGACTGTTTTGGCAGGAGAAAATACATCTAATATAAATACACACACATATCTTATTTCTATTAATCAAAACTGAGTGAGGGACTTCAATAGAATGTCTAAACAGCTAAGGATGCAGTATTCTAAAATATCTGCACCACCCAAAAATAAATTAGGAAATAAGGTGTCACTACTTACAGACGAAGAACCAAATAAGGAATGCCGCAACAGCCAAGAGAGCAAAGAGCACCACAAGAACAGCAATCACGATCCAAGTCTTCTTAGAGGACGAGTTCTTCTCTTTGTTAGTTAGGAACACTACCTGCTCCTGATTGCCGTTCTGGCCCTGATGAAGAGAAAAGATGAAAAGAAAAATTATTACAATACTGAACTATGAAAATGTATTTGCTACCTTATAAAATTATTATTGTTCTACTTTCTTTGTCTAATTTAATTTTTTCAGTTCAAATTTTAATATTAATCTGAGATGGCCTGAGTTAGTACTAAAAGTAGTTTTCAAGTTGATGTTTTTATTCAAGGCTGCATGGTGGCGCAGTGGTTGCCTTGCAGAAAGAAGGTTGTGGGTTCGTATCCCGGCCCAGGGCTTTTCTGCGTGGAGTTTGCATGTTCTCCCCGTGCATGCGTGGGTTCCCTCAGGGTACTCCGGCTTCCTCCCACAGTCCAAAAACATGACTGTCAGGTTAACTGATCACTCTAAATTGTCCTTAGGTGTGGGTGTGTGCGTGCATGGTTGTTTGTCCGGTTTTTCTCTATGTGGCCCTATGATGGACTGGCGACCTGTTCAGGGTGTACCCCGCATCTCGCCCGTTGTCAGCTGGAGATAGGCACCATCCCCCGGCGACCCCTTGAGGAATAAGCGGTTCAGAAAATGGATGGATGGATGGATGGATGTTTTTAGTCATTAAGTGAACAGGGCTTCCAAAACAACCTGGATCTATGTGAAAAAGTTGGTAATGATTGCTTATGTCATCAGCTGCCACCATGGATTTGTGATACATAAGTCTTCTTATGTCACCATGGAGAAATTTTTTTTTAATTATTATTATTATTATTTGGCCGCAATAAAAGGTTTCCAACCATGAATGGCCTGTTTAAGGTAAGGCCAAAGTGTTGGAGTCTAAATGAAGTAACGTACTCATTTTGGATAGCTCTATCCAAAACAAAAAAAAAGTTTTTTTGTTGCTCCCTTACTTATAGTCATTTAGGAGTGAACTTGCTGTGTGCTTTGCATCATTGTCATTCTACATAACCCAAGTGACTGAGTTTAATAAATAAATTGATAGCTGGAATTTCTCCTTTAAAATGTATTGCGTAAAAGCGTAATTCATAGCTCTATCAATAACAGCATATTGCCCTGTTCTGGAGAAGCAATGAGGCCCAGACCGTTACACTACTACGACCAAGGCTTACCGATACCGAAATGTATGACTATTACCAACGTCATTTTGCACGCATCGGTAAATTCTGTTCTTTTTTTTTATTATGAAAAGATGCATTTTAGTTTGGCTGTGCTCCTGCTCCTTAAAGAAATTAGCATTGCCTTGAGTCATGTGACTACACAGAGTCATGTGACATCTCATCCAGAAGGAAACAGCGCTGCTAACGCAGCAACTGTGACATTATATTTAGTGCTTATTTAGACTCATCTAGTGACTGTTTTTCCTAAAAGATATGTGACTAGTGACAAATAGTGACTTTTTATAGTCTTATTTGATACTTTGAGACTCTTACATGGAGCACATACGATTTTTACCACAGCAACGGAGCTGCAATCAAACAGGAGCATGTCCTAGCCCAACAGCTCTGCCCTACCATGTCCTACTTAACCGGAGCAGATATTAACCCCACTGAGTCCAGAATATTGAAACATCGCCTGTAGCCGTCGCCGCCTGATCTTACCTGTGCGCTGATATAAATACAAAATATTTTTTGTTTAAAATAAATGACTGCACGCTAAAATCACAGATTTCACTCACGACCCCAGTCACTTCCTCATCTGGTCTGTGTGATCACTTCTCTGAGTCTAAACTGGACACTAAGAAATACAGAAAGGAGAGGGAATGAAACACTGAATTACAAGGTTGTTTGAAGCCCTTCAATTACAATAATCTATCACATTTTCAAGCACATTATGTAAATTAGGCCACTACTAGACAACTGATGTTGTCATCGTTATCGTCCACTTACAGTTATTGGGGTGAAATGCTCAATATACCGCTCAATATACCACAATATTGATTTTACGTCATATCGCCCAGTCCTAACTACCACCATGTTTGACTGTCAGTATGAAGGATGGAAAGTTCCACTTTTGTCACGTCAGTCCACAAAACGCCTTCGCAGGAATCTTGGTTTCTTTGTTTCTTATATGGTCTTTCATTTCTTTGTTGTGTCGCATGAGGTGTTGCTTTTCAAGAGGTTTTAGCATACTTCATGCTATCAGGCTGGTTCTATGTAGGGTTATTTCTTGTCTCTACACATTTGGCAAAAATTAGGCATGGGTTTGCTAGTGATACTGAACCAAAATGTTAGTTAATGATAAAGAGGGCAGATATATCTCATCAAGGTCTTTTGTCATAATGAATTACTATCATGCAAAATTGTATTTTCTATTTAAACTGGTTACATTTATTTGGCATTACATTGTTCATGATCAGAAACATTTAAGCTTAAGTGAAAGAGGACAGATAGCCAGAAATGTGAACATCCAATGAATATTCAAATTTAAGTGATATGTAACATACAAACAAAACACATGATCATTTTATTTAAATGTTAGCTCAGAGACAATAGCCACAAGTCATTTCTATGGCCACCTAGTTTCCTATGTCCAGTTTTTAAAGACAACAGAAGATGATTTTTTTTTAAAGACAGAAACAACTTTGAACACACTTCGCTCAGAAAATGTAGACAAGATGACCTCAGCCAATTAAAAACTGGTTAAACTTTAGTTATAATGACGAAACAGAAAAAAACCCAAAAAACTAGTGTAATCGAGGAAAAGAGTTTTATGCCGGGACCCAGGTGCTGTCATGTGACACACCTTTTTCTGCTTTCTGAAGAGGGACAAGCTCTGACAGGACACTCGTAATGCTTTTTCAGACAAACCTGTTCTGCAACACTGACAAGTCTACCACCTTCACAACTCCATGGCAATGTGCTTTACATACATTCGGAGACTAAATGATGACTTAGTGATAAGCTTGGGGAAAATACAGGTGTGGCACTTTAAAAGCGCTTCAAGGTGTTATGTGTGTCTGTTGTTGAGCTCTCTCCAGTAGGTAGACAAAGAGGGAGAGAGAAAAAAAAGATTTTGGCTGCTCAGTAATCAACACACAATGAATTCAGCGCATGCAACCCATGAGTGAAGAAGCCAGAGTGCCATTAGGGATGGAGAATCACTTTGGTATTAAATCAATTTGTCAGATGTGCTGCTCCTTAAGATGGGGGCTCAATTACTTGAGCCTAGATGATAACTCATGGCAATTAAGGCCCGTTCCTGCCCAGTTCAGGCTTCTACACATGCTCTCTAATTGGAATCTGTAACAGCAATCATGGGCCAGAATGGGGAGAATCATTAGATAGGGGGTCAGCAAGTGCCCCAAGGTTCTTCTCCATCAATCACCCTGATCATGGCCTAATTATACCATTACATAGGCTTCATCATATCCCATTCTTCACTACTCCAAAGACACACCATCCCACATGTAAATTATGAGAAGCTTTTTTCCTCCCCAAAGCATTACTTTAAAAAAATAAAAATAAATAAGAGGCAACAACAGCCCATCTCATTAAACTATTTATGTTCAACACGGAATCAACTTGAACCACGGAGCTGCAGTTAGTAATATCTGAGTGTTGTATGGTCTAACCAGTCTGACGAGCAGCAACACTGCAGTGAGGTGTGGTTAAAATGGCTTGTTGCAAGTTTCTGAGAGATTTCAACATCCTCCTACAGGTTTCTCATATTGTACATGCCAATACTGAAATTTGTGGGGGGGAAACTCATGGGATTTATTTATTTTCTTTCTTTATTACTTGATGACAGTTACCCAATTTATTTATGTACCATTTTTGATTATATTTGCTGTTCATTTTATCCATTTAGCTTTATATAAACAATGATGCAGCTAATTCATAGATTTGTTTCATTGGCCAACAGCCTCCCGAGGGTGACCTACAAGTAAGATAGAGGTGGAGAAAGACTAAGAAGAAGGCACTACCAACATTTTTTCATGCACACACCCTTATGAAAAACAAAGGCAGCTTTTAGGTTAAAGGGAATCAAGCTGACTTTCAAAGAAGGAGCTAGAGCTACTGCATGTACATGTTACATGGATGAATCGATGGTGAGAGGTCGGAGTAGGCAGTGTGAAGAACCAATATAGAAAGACAACAAAACTTCTCAGAGGACATAGACAGTGAAAAAGATAACTTCACCGGCTTTAGTGAGGAAGAGAAAGATGAAGATAGTTACCAAGGCTTTTTGGTCGGCTAATATATGTTTTATTTTCTAACTAGGCATGTTAATGTTGTGTTAATGCCATGTGGGTGCACTACTACCAATTTGCAGGTGGATTTGAAAAACAAAAAAGCTTGTCTTAAATCAAAACTTGAAAAGCACTCAGAGAGTACAGACCTCTGCCAGGGCCAACAGACAGACAGACATACGGGCTATGAAAACATTACGATGTACTGTTTTTCATGTATTGAGGTGTGGCCTATATATGTACAAAATGTATTTTCTTTTCAAATTTACCTGGTGCAGCCTATATTCGGGGGCGCTCAATAGTAAAAAAAATACGGTATTTGTGTCTTTACTGGTCTTACATAAATTTGTTTTGTTCCTGCTACTTTATAGATAAAGTTGACACTAATATGAAAAATAAGTCAACCCCTGACATCATTCAGATGTGATATGTCAGTGTATTCCGTCTCTGCCATTCGAAAGCACTTGATCAGTCCTAGGTAAGTGTCATGCATTTAAAACTTTGTTCCGTAACTTGGGTAAAAACAATTATTGCAAATGACAAATGATCTTCCTGAGAACCAAAACTTTTAGTTAGTACCACAATCTAACTCCGCCAACCACAAAGCTTGTTTATCTGACATGCCATCAGCTCAAACATATGCTTTGCTAAAGTATTTAAAAGTGGAAGAAAAAAAAACAACAACATGGTTTTCAACTATTTTTACTAAGATTAAATCCTTGAAACCCATATGTATTCAACGATACCACTTTTTTCAAACTGATATCATACTGATACTGGGATCTAAGTACTTGCTGATTACCAATGCTGAAATGTCTACAATACAAAAAAATGTAATGAACTGGAAGACAGGTTGTTTTTATCTCACTTTATTACAACAAATGATGGTGAATTAAATAAAAAATATTAATAAAAACCAAAAACTAAAATTACAAGTGAAAAATGAACATTTTCTATGAAATTATTGCTTTCCACATTTTAAGTATCGGTTCATGTTATAGATGGGATGAGCGGGGTGGGCGGCTGTTGATTGTGTGTTTGTCTTTGTGCGCAATGCTCTACAAGTCTGAAAATGTGATTTAAAATTACAATTTTTGGTATTTCTCCTGCTTCACTGTGTTCAAAAAGTGCATAAGCAAAGTCTTTGTTCTTGTTCTGCTTAAAGTTACGCACATTTTTCCACCCAGTTTTTTCTTTACATCCCAAATTTGATGTTTGGGATGTAACTGTAGCAGTTTATGAGGCATGTTATGGAAAATGAATACGAAATCAGCCATTTCACTGTATGGAATAAGTGTCAACAAGTGGAGAGCATTTGAAACCACTCCTAAAACACCCAAATATAGCTCTTCAAGGAAGTGTTTAACTCTTATCAAATTGCTTAAATTTTAGACAGAAATTTAAAAAAAGATAGATTAAAAATGGATAAAAGGGCATTTTAAAACCAATGATTAATGGAATGGGTTTATTTCCCCCAAAGTCTAGAGTTGTGGATATGTCACTTTGGTAAAAAAAATGTACTTTTTGCAGTCAGCAAAAGTCACGCTGCTTTTAAAATATGGGAGGCAAGGCAACATAATGAGAGCGCAGTCTTTGCTAAATAATTATCTACCTGCTGTCGAGTCACAACATAAGCAAGGACCTGTCTCACCCCATTAATCACAGCATTCCCATTCCCGGTGTCGAAAACTCACCTCATTGTATGTGACAAATCAAATATTAATCAAGGTTCTGGGATAAAAAAAACTTTTAAGATTCAATATTTATAATAAATGACTTGATTTTAGATAATAACCTTCAGTGTTTATTTTTAACAGAGACATGGCTGAGTGCAGATGCCCCCGCTGTTCTTACAGAGGCCTCTCCACCTAATTATAACTTTTCTTATTCTACGAGGAGTAGCCAGAGGGGAGGCGGAACTGCTTTTATTAGTTCATCAACTCTTTCCGCCAAACCTGTTTTATTTAATAATTTTACCACGTTTGAATACACTGCCTCTGTTTTTAGCACTCCTCAGATTTTATGTGTAACAGTTTATAGGCCTCCGAAAAGGAATGCACTTTTTATTCCAGAATTTCCAGAGTTTTTATCAATTTTACACAACTCTTATGAGAGGATAATTTTAGCTGGTGATTTTAATCTACATATAGATAACCTTTTAGATCCTTTATCAACAGATTTTTTAAATATTTTAAATTATATGGATTTTAAGCCAACATGTCATGCAGCCGACTCACAACAGAGGACACAACCTGGACCTGGTCATCACGTATGGCCTGTCCACCAGTGTGTCCTCTGTTGTTGACTTGGCTGTCTCTGACCACTACTGTGTGTTTTTTAATATCACCAGTTTTATCCAATCAGGGACCTATGTGAGAACTGTCAGGAAGCGTCATCTAACCCCTGAAGTGGCTGCAGGTTTTCTTGAAGTTTTTAAAAAATGTCCTCCTATACCTTTACCTGCCCCCTGTGATTTTATCGTTAATGATTTTAACAGTAGGCTTAAATCTGCTCTCAACCTGCTGGCTCCAATTAAAGTTATAAACCCTCATTCAAAACGTACAGTACCGTGGAGAAATGCAGCTATTATAAAATTAAAGAGGAGCTGCAGGGTGGCAGAAAGGAAATGGAGGAAAAATAAAATCACAATAAATCATCAGATATACATAGAACATCTCAGATTATATAATAACGCTTTAAGAAATTCCAGAAATACATACTTTTCCAGAATCATCTCAGAACATAAAAATAATCCCAAAATTCTGTTTTCCACCATTGACAACATTTTACATCATAATTCTAATACTTTTAAGAAAACCCCCTCAAACAGTCTCTGTGAGGAGTTTGCAGACCACTTCAGAGGGAAGGTAGACACCATCAGATGTAATATTTTATCCTCTCAAACAAACATGGTTTTAGACAAATCAGAGTGTCTGCCTTCACCAGAGGAAACACTGGACAGTTTTGTCCTGGTAGAAACTGGGACCCTTGATAAAGTTTTCTCCTCAGTGAGGCCCACCACAAGCGCTTTGGACCCGATTCCCACCAGGTTTTTTAAGCAATTTTATGGTTCTTTTAAAGATGAGATTTTAAACTTTATGAATTGCTCCCTTCAGACGGGGTTTTTTCCTGCTGCCTTTAAAGCGGCGGAAGTTAGGCCCCTGCTGAAGAAGAGCAATTTAGATTTTAATGATTTAAACAACTACCGACCAGTATCTAACTTACCATTTTTAAGCAAAGTTTTAGAAAAACTTGTTTTTATTCAACTTAATAATTTTATTAACGCTCATAATGTCCTAGAGAAATTTCAGTCTGGTTTTAGGATGAACCACAGCACAGAGACGGCGCTTTTAAAGATTTTAAATGATTTTAGATTAAACTATGATGCTAAAAAGGTGACAGTGTTGGTTCTTCTGGATCTAAGCGCTGCCTTCGATACAGTAGACCACACTATTCTTTTAACTCGTTTAAAATAGATCGGCCTCTCTGGTGCTGTTCACAACTGGTTCACATCCTACCTCACAGACAGGACTTTTATGGTAAGTTTAGATACCTGTTCCTCTAAGGTCCATAAGATCACTTGTGGTGTTCCCCAGGGTTCAGTTTTAGGCCCAGTGCTTTTTAACCTGTATATGCTCCCTCTTGGCAGTGTCATCGGAAGACATGGAGTTAACTTTCACAGTTATGCTGATGATACACAGTTGTACATCTCCATGTCTCCTGATGACACACGGCCAATGGATGCACTTTTTAACTGCATTTTAGACATTAAATCCTGGATGGCAGAAAACTTTCTCCAGCTCAACCAGGACAAAACTGAGGTTTTAGTTATCGGTCCTGAGGCTCAGAGAGAAAAACTTTTACCAAAACTACAATCATTGTCTTTTAATTATTCTTTACAAGTGAAGAACCTGGGTGTGATTTTTGAGTCTGAGCTGACTTTTATCCCTCACAATAAAAACATCACCAAAATAGTTTTTTATCACCTAAAGAACATCGCCAGAGTCCGCCCCATTCTCTCTCGGGCCAATACGGAGACGCTAATGCATGCTTTTATCACCAGTAGAATTGATTATTGTAATGCCCTGCTTTCTGGTCTTCCCAAAAAGACTACCTCATGTTTACAGCTTCTACAGAATTCAGCAGCTCGTGTCCTGATGAAGACTAGGAGGCGGGAGCACATTACACCGGTCTTATAATCACTGCATTGGCTGCCCGTATGTTTTAGGATCGATTTTAAGGTTCTTTTAATGGTCTTTAAGTGTCTTAATGGTCTTGGGCCTTCGTATCTGTCAGAAATGCTTTTACCGTATGAACCCTCGCGGTCTCTGCGCTCCTCTGGCAGCAGTCTCCTTATCCCCAAAGTCAGGACACAGACTCATGGTGAGGCGTCTTTCCATTATTATGGCCCTCACCTCTGGAACAGGCTGCCAGAGGACCTCAGGGCCGCAGAGAACATTAATGTTTTTAAGAGCAGGCTCAAGACTCACCTTTTTAGCTTAGCCTTTAACTAATTCTTATTTATTAATACATTTTTAATCGCTCAGCATGTTTTACCTGATTTAATTTTTAGTTCAGCTTTTAACTGTTTATTTATTAATCTGCTTTGCATTTTTATTATTTGTTTTACACTTATTGTTTAATACTTTATATACTTTATATTTTATTAACTTTATATTTTAATGTATTTTAATCTTTCTTGCTAGTGTTTCCTCTCTGGGGAGCCCCCTGCATCGGGGGCGGTGGTCGGCTGTGGCTGCCTGGGTGCCCCCCAGGTAGCGCTTGGGTGGAGGTGGGGGTACCAGCCCTCCCTCCTCAGGGCGCCCTGGGTGGGAGCCTTGGCTGCTGATGTTGATCTGCTGCTGCTGATGCAGATGGCTCCATGATGGCATTTCCTGGCTCATCTGTACTCAGCCCGCTTTTTGTAGCTTCTAAGTGTGTGTGTGAGTGAGTATGGCTGATGGGTTGGGTTGGGTGGGGTTGTATTTGCACTGATGATTTTATTTTTTGAAGGGGGGGGGGGTTTGTGGGGTTATTTTAAATCTGTAAAGCACTTTGAGTAACTTTCTTTGTTTGAAAAGCGCTTTATAAATAAAGTTTGATTTGATTTGATTTGATTTTGAATATTAGACATGCAAAAGCAGGGTGTAACGGAGAGACGGGAATGAGATAGTCAAAGTATGACAACAGTGAGTTTAAATACCACTGTTTCTTGCTATTAGTCCACTTATTTAAAACAAGATATAAAAAATATGCTTTAAATGATTTAATTTAAGAAAATGAGAAGCAACATGCATCCAACTACTGGTAAAATAATATACTTGATTGATTATTAGTTCAATAATCTTACCTAAAGTTGTATAGTAAAGTATTGTATTTTTATTGTTATTCACCAAATAAAAAATGATTAACTGTTAAATTCACTAATGTTTTTAAAATTATTATAATCCAGAATAGTTTACCGTTTTTGCTGTTCACCAGAGTAATAATGAGCATATAAAATGCTATTAACTGATTAATTAGTCAGATTTTTTTTGCTGTTTTCTGTCAAAACTCAACAAAAAAGAAGAAAAGAAAAAAAAATGTTTTAAGTAAAAAAATGGGTAGTAGCCTTATGTTTTCAGACGCTGACATGTACTATTTAGCAAAAACCTGAAACCAGCAGAGAACGTTTATTATATCACAATAATCTCTGTTTTATTTTAGTTGCAAAGCCCCCCATCTGACATGATTCATGCTTAATATAAATCTTTTGATGTATGTTGAATTTTTTTAATTACAGCTTTTAGGTATTTTATATATATTTAAAAGAAAAAAAACGGGTTTCCTGAGCATATAATAACGCAGTGTTATCTCCTCCCCCTCCTCCCCAAATGTTGCTGCTGGTCAACCATTATACACTGCTACATTTGTATATATGTGTTCATTATACACTACTAAAACAGAAAACAATACAATAGTCTGTACATTGAGCATCAATAAAATCTTTATATATTAAGTAGGTGTTTATTTAATAATTTTACAGTCAGAATCAACGTAGTTGCTAAATCACCTTACTGATCCATGTCTAAACCATTCTATAGGTCACTATTGTTTGGTTTATCAGAAAGTGAGACGCTTCAATAAAAGCCAAAGATTCTTATCTCAATCAGATGTCCAGATCAAAATTTTGCCTTATCTGGAGCTAGAGAGTCCACTTACATATAAGAATATATGTGTGTTGAATGTACTGACATCAAGTCAATAAATAAGTTACAGTCATAAGATTGTACTTTTGGATAGTGAATACTCTGAAAGTAGTTGCAAAACCAAGTTCTTTAAACATTTTAATAAAGGATTCGACAGTCCTCAGGTTGTGATGCATATTTGTTAATTCTTTCGCATTTTTGCATCAGAATTAACAGCACTTCTAATGAGATGATATAGTTAAAAGGACCATAGCCCCCAATAGATTTCCCCCCCTTTACTTTAGGCTATTTTAAGGGAAACATTTTAAGAGTTTCTCTTGCTTGGATCTTGTTACTGTTTAATCATTCTCCAAGCTGCATATTTACTAGCTGAGTGGAGCTGTTTGGTAAATGTTGTCCCACTCTTAGGTTTGCGCAGCACTTTCCATAAGCTTTGTGAGTTCTAAAACTTTGCACAGGTACCTCTGTCTCTGAACATTACTTTGCCACCACTACCGAGACACTCCGTTATTATCAAAGAGTTTCTATCGGGACTGAATCACAAGAACTTCCATTTGCATAAACTATGCATCTCCCTGAACACACTGACCTGTAGGTTAAAAACAAGGTGTTTTTTGACAAGATTCATAAGTCGGCGGACAGCAACACACAGTGCGCCTGCTTAATTTCCAAACTACACAAAGCCTTATAGTAAAGACATTAGCTTGCCTTTGTAATACGGACTCCCCTGCAGCTGTGCTACCGATACCTCACCAAACCCCTTTGTGGAAAAACAATAAAAACAAAACACTGCTGTGAAGCTTGAACAGTACTCACAACATTTCTTGGTAGCAAATTAGGGCTTCTAAGAAAGAGTTTGAATTTACATCTGTCTGTACATGCCCCACAGTCTTCCGGGTTAAGGAACTTTACAGTATTTTTTTTTTCTTGATCAAAACTCTGTTAACTTAATTAAACTTAAATCAAATGAATGTGCTTATTTTTTTAACAAAGGTCCTGGCGGAGTGATGCAAAAAATCTTTATTATTTATGCGTTACTTTAAAAAGTAGTTCCCAGGAATTTCCAATTAATTGTATTTTCTCTCTGTTTCCATTGGTTATAAATATGATATGACACAAAGTTTAAAAAACATTTCTGCCACTGGGTGCCAGACTGAATAAGGACCTGTATTAATCTAGCAACCCGACAAAGTGAGCGGGATGATAAGAAAAAGAACAGATCTACAAAAGGTCAGGGTTGTAGAGCTGTAGCAGAGAGTGATATCTTGGGGTCACAAAGTTTCTATAGCATCAGGTGCTTTAATCCTATATTAATGCTTAGGCGGGATGTCTAGGATTTTATTTTTTTCGAAAATCTACACGTGGAATTTGAGACCGATATTTAAGCAACAACCTCTACATGAGTTTGACTTGAAAAAGAATAAATATGTTGACAAGCACCTCATGCACTCTGTTAAAGGGATAATCCACCCCCCAAGTAAAAATAAGTCTGTTTCCATCGTCCCCAGAGTTAGATAAGTGAGGAAAAAAGCATTTTTTAACAGCCCAGTCATTCTCCTTATCTGGCAACAGTCAGTTCGTTAAAAAGCTTAGCTTAGCTTATTTTAGTGTACTACTAGACCCCACTCACAGTTAAAGCTGACTGCTGCCAGATCAGGAGAATGATTGAGCTGGCTACAAAATGCTTTTTTCTAATCCAATTCTGGGCATTGTGGCAACATTTTTACTTAGGGGTGGCATGTCCCTTTAATTATGGTGGAGGATCTGTGATGCTCTAAGAATGATCAACTTCCAAAGATGGTAGGGACATTGAAATTCATGGCACATGAAGTCTTTGAAATACTAGATTTTATATAACAATGTTTTGCACATCAATCGCAAACTAAAGATTGATAATGGGTAGATTTTTCTAGTTGGTACAGATCTCTTTTTATTAAAAATAGCTGCTTTTGTGTAACCCAGTTTACAAGGTCTGATGTATTGATCAAGTGAAGGTTTGTCATTTATCTTCTGACTGAGGGCACAACTACTCCCTGTGCATTATGTCCACAAACGTATAAAAGATTCAACAGACACAAGATGGACTTTTTTCAATGCCAACCTTCATCCCCAGACCAAAATCCTACATGAAATCTGTAGGGTAAGTTGAAGTAAAGAAGTGTGAAAAAGTTATGAAAAGTAGAGGTGCCAATAAAAGTACCACTAGTGATTTGAATAAATAAAAAAAAATTAAAAATAAAAAAAACAGTTTAACTCGCACATTGTTCCCCTACTAAAATTAATGTTATCAGTTTAAAGGTTGGATTCATCATCGATTTTTAGCGATTATTCAAAAATAAAGAAGAGATAACTTCATTCTGAAGGCCTTTTAAAGGAACTGTCATTCCTTAGGTTTTGTCACGATTTACGCAGTACTAAGTCCTGTGTCGCAGTACCCCGATAACCCACAGAAAAAGGGCAGCTCAGAAATAAAAGAGAAACGTTTTCCACACATCCACTTAAAGCTAAGTTGCAACTGCCACAGATCAGAGAAAGATGCTCTAATTTATTCTAACCTCAGAAACAGGCAGGTGAATCCCAAAATACATATTGGCAGAAACAGAAATCAACCCACTGATAAGTGCCAACACCTTTACCGTACTAAAAATGCTACAACTCAGACTGCAGAAACCACAGAATGTATGAGAAACAGAAAAGGAAAACAGGACCTGCAACTAGAAAGGAGAAATAAATTATAATCTTTCAAAAAACGTTAAGATCAGCTAACTATACTAAGCATTTTTTCTGTGTATTAAGAGAGCTGATACCACTAGGTTTCCTTTAATGAAGAAAGCTAATTTAATTAGAGAGAAGACACAAGTGTCTCTGAGATGAAAAATATTTTTTTAATAACATTAAATTAATATTGACTGAAACTGTACAACTCACACATGATCTGACACCAAATCGTATTTAGCTAGTTATATTATGTTATATTATATTATGAGAGGTGTGTAGGCGGCTATAACCAATGTTCAAAAAAGTATACTTTATTCAGAGATGCTTTTAAAAATAAAATGTTTAACTGTTTTGGTCACAAACAGGGGATGACTGCTGACATTATCAATGCAGGGATACGTTTGGACGCCGGAAGAACAATAAAGGTGTCAACCTACAGTTTCGCTGTGGGGAATAAAGTGCTAGAAGACAAACTGTAAGACTTGTTTACTCCACTGTGACAATGACGAAACCGAGTGCGGAACAGATGCGGCCCGGTGTTCCGCAGCCGGGTGTGAATGCTCTATTTTTTGTTTCTCGTGTTAGTAGAAGCCATACAGAGTCCGCACCCACACTGTCTGTCTGACACGCTGAGTTTAATCAGGAAGAGATCCGGAGCAAACTTTTGTACCGTATTCTTGGCGCGAGGGGGGGAAACAATTATACTACCACAACGTTACAACGACCACATTTACTAAAAATAATAACCCAAATCAGGTGCCCTAACACCCTTCTCAACCCATCAGTCAGCCCAACAGGTACACTTACCTGGTATCTAGCAGAACTCATCTCCATAGAGAGGAACTAAATGGAATCCAACAAGAATACTCCACAGCTTGCTCCTTTATCTCACCTCCAAACAGTGCAGTCAGATCAAATAAAAATGAATATTATTAGTCTTCCGAACAGACAAATCAAAATTTCTTCCTGGGTATCGAAGCAGAGGGCGTTAAACTACCTGAAACCGACCTTTTGCTACCACCCTTTAAAATATAAGCCACACCCATAATACCTGTCGTGCATCAAGCCAACCCCTCCCTACTTTACTCTAAATACTTTTTTTATGGATGTAACGGTGATTTTTTTTTTTAAGGCGAAAACAAGTAAAAAAACAACAAGCAGTTCTGTATTATTTCTTTGTATTTCAAGTACACTGAATGAAATGTGTTTAATCGTGTTCAAAATAATATTCTCAATGACACTGTTCTTTCGGTTAACCTTTTTTTAAATATCGTCATGAATTCATAAGTCCAAAAGTGCCACGGTGCAATAAAAAATAGATGTGAATAAGTTTATTTAAATGTTTAAATTATCAATAATATATATATATATATATATATATATATATATATATATATAATATAATATATATATATATATATATATATATATACTGTGTATATATATATATACTGTATATATATATATATATATATATATATATATATATATACTGTGTATATATATATATACTGTATATATATATATATATATATATATATATATATATATATATATATATATAATGCAGTTACTTTTGGGAACTAAGTTTCAACATACAGTATTCTCAAAATGCATAAATAGATAGATAGATAGATAGATAGATAGATAGATAGATAGATAGATAGATAGATAGATAGATAGATAGATAGATTGTTTTCTTCCTGTCTTCCACAACTCTCAAACTTTTATTTACAGATTCATCAGCCACAGTGAGGATTTCTGTATTAGCATATGGCCTCGTTTTACCTCCCACCAACTAGTTCTGAGACATTGCTTGTCCTTTGGGTCGACTGTCTCTTTTTATTAAAAAATAACTGATTTTCCATTACTTATTTTACAAGGTTTGATGTATTGATCAAATTATGGCTTGTCATTTATCTTCTGACTGATGGTACAACTACTCCCTAATGTGTTCATGTGCATTATGTCCACAAACAAAAAAGAAAAAAAACTGTCTATTATTAGGTCAAAGTAGTAAGTTGTTTTTGTAAGAAATTATAGTTTGGTCAAACGGTAATGCAGAAATATAAGGTTGTATGCCAGCAGCACATGTTTACAGTTGCCTGCAGGTTATGTTGTGCTACTCCATATTCTGAACATATACAGACCTTTTCAGTAAATTAGAAATAGTACTGAAAAGTTCACTTGTTTCAATAACTTAATTCACAAGGTAAAACACATTCTATAGATTATTAAAGACGGTTTTGAAGCATTTATTTCACTTAATTATGATGATTTGAATTAGAAAATTACATTATACCAGGAATAAAATAAAACTGTTCTACAGAAAGGTTAACTTATTAAAAAGTATGTTTAATACCTGCTCAAAGGTTTTATTTCTTTCAAAATGCACTTTTAGTCAGGCAAAAAAAAAAAAAAAAAAATCAGAATATATATTCAAATTTATTGAATATACAGTAGTTAATGAATGGAAGAAGCTCAGGAATTGAGCCTTGAGGTACGCCACAACTGATCTGTGCTGTCTTTTACTTATTTACATTAAAGAAGAAGTTTCTGTCAAATAAGATCTGAGTCAGTTTAGAACAGTACCAGACAACCCTGCCATCTCATCCAATCTGTCTTTTAGGCTGTTATGATAAACTATGCTGAATGCAATCACTGTTTAGAAATGTTATTCAAAACTTTGACCAGAAAACCATTAAAAGAAAGATTGTTTTTTTTTTTCAAAAGGAGTAAATTTATCCATAAAACTAATTTTTCAAATATGTTTGACAAAAAAATTTTAGCCTATTCCTGTGGCTTCAATCATTGTCATTGCATTTTTAAGGGGTGTGGAAATGACCTGATGTTGCAAATGTTTCTGCAATATGTCATATTCATGGCTAAGGACACTGAAATAATACAAAAATAATTATAATAATGGGAACAATATTAAAGGCAGCAGGTTGTGGATTCCATTACAGTATCTTTTTTTAGTTAGCGATAGGCTACATACACATTGGCTGAAAAATAAATAGATTACTAAATGGGCAGAAGACACATCTTGAAATTTTTTAAGAAGTTTAATCAGCAACCCAAAGTTATGCGTTCTCAAATCCACCAGATGTCACTGTTCCCCAAGTCACAGAAGGGTCGCCCTGAGTAAAGTCTCCAACATACACCCGCAGAAACAGGGCTTGGTTCTGCCAGTCTTCATTCCCAGCTTAGGCTGCCATTGGAGATCCCGCTGGCGAGAGCGAGCAGGAGGACGCAGGAGATAACGCAGTCAATCCGCTGACGAACGAACGCAGTATCCGCCGCCTCGACGGATGTAACCAGACAGCTTTTACTCTGGAGACAGAAATAAGACATTAGAGTCATTATTTAAATAATTGTAAAAGGCAAGAAAAAATGGGGTGTACCGCAATCCCCGTCCTGGTGGCTGTATTGTCCTTTTGCGTCTTGGAAAACGTCGAGGTAAGAGCGACCCGATCTGATTGAATTATAACAGCGCAGTGCAGTTATGTATGCTTCTTTTGCAGACTGGCGATGTGAGATTGTTATTTAATTGTTTAATCTACACATACAACTGTTTCCTCTTGCCATAACTGCTGACACTCATCTGGTTTTAATTTGGAAATGCACCCTGGAGCAACGACATTTTTTAATATGGAAATCCTGGTGTTTGACATGAATGCTGATTTCGCTATCAGCCCATAAGGACGAGATTTACTGTACATATTGGCTCGCTGCGCCAAGTGTAGGCCTGCATCTGACATCAGAGGCCCTTTTTTTAGCTCATTGAAGAGATGGAGATCAAATCCCACATCCCTTCTGACCACGTCAGTGGATGAAATCAGCTTTCACACGTCCTTCATATGAGTGGAGCAGCCCTTTCCACATGATAGAGTCATGCATATTCAGTTCTTGTAAGAATGCTGAATCTGGTTGCAATTATGCATGTAAACCAATGGGATGCATGAACCATATCACTGTATATGGCTTGGGCGTGATGCAGGGATGCAAATGGGAGACTGAGGTTCATCTAACCCATCTGCGTCAATAGGTGGATGGAAGAGGATGACAGAAACAGATCATTCAGCCACCAGCTGCTCCCAAGCCCACCCCTTCCCATGAGTATTAAGAGCAGACTCAGTTTAATGAACTTGACCTTTTTTTCCCTCAACTCTTAGGTTGTCTGTGGTTGCAGCATTCATGTAAAATCACATCTTTTTAAATTAGAATGCAATCAAAAAGTTCATTTATTTAAGAAAATTCACTTAAAGGTGAAACTCCTTCATTATATAGATTTATAACAGATAAATATTACGCATTTATCTCATATATGTGAGCTAACAGCTAGCTTACAGCTAACCAAGACTGCTATTTCAGGTTTTCAGAAAATCAGAACAATACATAAGTTAATTTTATTTTTACAGAATTGTCAATGCAAAACATGGGGAAGACTACTAACTTGACAGTGTTCTGGCAGACAGTCAACGAATCCCTTAACAAGTATGTTTAACCACAAAACACTAAAAGCCAGAAAAGCTAGTTTTTGTCAAGAGTGTGCTGTATCCAGCATATTAATGGAAGTTTAGTGGAAGGAAACAGTGCAATAGGAAAAATTTGCATAAAGAGCAGAGATATCCTTAACCTCTAGTGTACTCTGGAGCTGAGTCAGTGCTCCAAGAGACACCGTGCACAAATGGTTTCAGGAAATGTACTACAACTGTTTTGTTCCCTGTATTAAACCCCTAATGAAGCATGACAACAATTAACTTTTCATCAATGTATTTTTGATTGTGGAGAAGTACTAATAAGAGCAGGTTTGGAACGTCACTGTGAGTAAATGTGGAATGCCGATGAGAACTAGGGTGGGGGTTAAGTCAGGATCTCTAACTGGAGATGCAGCTCAAGTCAGATATGACTCATCCTGAAGCTCCTGCTGGCAATTTCTGCAGCCCCTGAGATCTTAAGTCGATTTGCAAGATGTTTATTTATTAGCCGTCGTCTGCAGTGAGTCTGTAATAATCATAAAGCATTCTCCTTTCATTCTGGAAAAAGAAAAATCACTTCTCTCTCTAAGAGTCTTAGTGGGATTACTGCTATGCTGAGGAATGGGCTTTAGCTTCGTACAAGGAGACCTACCCGTGAAGGTTTACGCTGAAGATTACACAGTGAGAGGGTTGACTGGTTGGATTACACTGTGGTATTAGTCCCAATAAAACCGCCAGCTTCTTTTAATTTTTCAACATTAATTCAATTAAAACAGGAAAAGGGACACGTTTTTGGGATTTTCTGTTTTTCAAGTATGTAAATGCACAAATGTATTTGAATATCATCTGATCAGCTTCTCATAGCACGTCTTAAAGCCTCAGCAGATATTTATTGTCATTTTTTATTGTCCTGCATCATCTTCTGTTAAGTAGCAAGATTCATATGTCACATTCTACAGTGAAGCTGTTTTTGCAGCCTCAGCTAAAACAGGAGGCACAGCACTCAAAGCATTTGGCTGATTGACGCAGAGAAGTCTTCTGCTCCTGACACAAAAGGTCACGGACTCGGCCTCCTTCATGGCTGCATGTGAACTCATACAGTGCAGAATGACAGCAATGGAAAGTAAAACCTCTTTAATCGTCTGCAGCCTTTAGGCACGTCCTCAATTGGAATGAGTAATATGGATCACATATCACCCTGCATGATAGAAAATCTATCCCGATGGTTGCATGACCCGATACGGTGATGAGACACGAGGATAACATTGTGTGTTGCCTGTCTAATTTAGCAGGTTTGGGCCAATTACGTTCTCTAGTCTGGTTACTTTATCTCTTCATAACTGGTGAGTCATTCTAAGATTTGGGGTACTTTTTATTACCACCATTGTTAAGTTTTTTATTAGCCCCTTTTTTCAGGTAAAATAATATTTTTTATGGATTAAATGGCATAATGTAGCAATATCATACAAAAAAATTTTTGGTTGATTAATTATGTCTGATTTGAAGTTTTTCTATTTCAGATTCTAAACTGAATTTAAAAACATAGTCAAAAAATGATTTTCTTTTTAAAGAGTAAACAAAATAAAATGCAAAAAAGTTAAGTTTTTGGGGGGGATTTCAGTATTTACTAGTAGTTTTAATGTCCTTGTTTGTTGATAGTTTAGACACTATGCTGACAGGAAAAGGTCCCCTGTTACTCCAAAACAAATACCCCAATACCAAGTGGCGACCTCTGTAGCCCTGTCATTTTCCTCAGTAGCAGTGCAAATCTCTAAACCTGTGATAGACACCAAATTGATGGAGCCAAGAAATGTTCTACAGCAAGTGTTCATTCCTTCTGAAGTACCTAAGGAACATTGGAGAGGAACATTGCATAAGGATTGGAAAACAGCCTGAGAGATATTTGAATATACAGTAAATGGCTTATTCTAGTAACATGGTAGTACACTCAAAAATTACTCCTTGGATTAACACAATTTAAATGATGGCAGTTTTTCCATTCAAAAAATATATGCTGGTTCAACCAAATTCACATACATCTGGAAAATGTAATTTAATATAAATTGGTTGAACCAGCCCATATTTATTAGATGTAAAAACTGCCATCATTTAAATTGTTTTAATTCAATTAGTGATTTTTTTGATTGAAGATTCTTGGTGGCTATTTTCCTTCAATTATTCTATCAGTAAATTTACAAGACAACCTAAAATATATGATATTGACCAATTCAATATTTTTGCAATATGTTTTTAAAAATGTCTTTTCATTTCTTTTTCTTTTTTTACAAATTAATGATTCCCGTAAACCCAGTAGTTTATGCTGTTCCTGTCTAAAATTGGGACAGTTTCTTGTATCTTGAAAAATTTGATCAATTAAGTTTTTCTTACTTTTTGTAGGGTGTAAAGTTTTTGTTATGTCACAAAAAGTAGATGAGAAACTCGAATTCTGCAGACAATGTAACACAAGCTAATGATACTCTGCCCCTCTGCCACATGTTGCTGCTCATTCAGCATCAGTTTTAGCCTTGATCAGTCTTAAGTATTTTAGATTTTGAAATCTAGACAATCGAATGTATTTATTACTTTCTGAAAAAATGGGAAGTAGTCCTTCAATTCAGATGCCAATTTTAGCTTTGTTAGTGACTAATAGGTGGCAAGATATGAATACAAACTGTTTGTACGAATTGTTTAGATGTTTTTGTGTAAACGAAATAAAGCCACAAAATTATTTAAATGTAATAGAAAGTTCTTCATTTTTTTAAATCTTCCTTTTCAAATTGACAAGCGGTTCTTATTAGTTAAGTAATTCAACAAAACAGGCCAACTCAATAAGGTCGTTCTTTCATATTTAATTTGAAGAATCCAAAATATAAATATATTCTGTCCAGATTAAAGCAACCTTCTCACATCTGGTACTCATAATAGCAGCTTCCACTTGCTTCCCCAGATGCATTCATATGCTATCAGCAACTAGTCAGCCTTTTATGAGACAGAATTCATTTTGATAAGAAATATTTTTGGGTTCTAATATTTCTTGTCAAAAGATCTCTTTAAACTCCTAGTTATTACATCCCTTCTTTATCCTCTTTCCCTTCTGCAAGTTTGCATAGAGGAAATTGATAGAATTCACATTGACACAAGCACAAAACGCAAACGTTTCACAGAATAGCCCCAGCTGTGGTTTAAATTGGGAGCATGCTTGCTATATTGTTCGAATTAATATTAATCCAGGAGACAATTATCCTCCAGATTCCCTTAATGCTATATACTTTTAAAATAATATTACAAACACTCCTAAATCTTTCTCCTGTTAAAACTTCTTAAATGTAAAGTGTAAATTTCAGACGGCTGTTTTTTTTGTTTGTTTTTTAAACAATTCTTCACTACAGTAATGTGCCATTTTTTTACAACCGTCCCTAGGCCAAGTGTTAAATGTGTTATTTGAAACGATGAAACATAAGCTTGGAATACCCTGGGAAAGCCGAAGAAATAGGATAAGAATCATAGAAAACTTGATTGTCTGATTGACTAATCAATATGGTTATGTGGATTGCTATATTAAATTACGCACTATATTTCACACATTGCAGACCCATTAGTATTTTCTCAGAGGAATTCAGAAAGAAGGTGTTCATGTTTAAAATTACAAGTCCTTGCTGACACGCAGGACTGCGTATGATATTTATTTTAATTTATATAAATGGTTTGTTATATCTGCTTTTCCCCTTCTTTCTTTAATGTTTTTATACAAATTTTGGCATCAAAGAAAAACACTAGATTTTCTTTTTTTCCTATACTACTCTTTCTCAAAATATTTTCTGGTATTTGAAGTCTACTTACCCATTTGAATGTTGCATGCATTACCTAAACTGTTGCAATAATTGTCTATCATACCTTTTAGATGTGATTTTTTCATTTTGTGCATAAATCGTAATGCTTTTCCACTCATCTAATTTCCCTTAACCCCTCATTACATCAGTTTTGATGGCAAGTAGGATAAAACTGATACAAAAAATGTCAAGTATTTTCTCTCTTAGAGAAGAAGAGACATAAAAATCACACAGGTGGAAAGATATCTCCACTCTTCCCCTGTTTATGCACAAGCTACCTTAATACAAAGCTGAACGTTGCAATACATTAGTAAAGTAACAGTTGAATGCATCAGTACTTGCTTTAACTCTAAGACAAACACTGTATTTAAAGTCGAAAGTTTCTTACTTATTCACTATACTTTGCGCGATTTGTACAAAACTGACTATTAAAATTTCTTGTTTACTGAACAGTTTTTTAAACTATAGATTAGACCATTGCCTTTCCTTGTAAGATCATCCCACCCATGCTGTTTTTGCCAACTAATATGCCTTTTCCTTGTTTTACAATCAATACAATCTTTACTACTGTTTGAACTCAAGAGAATTTAAGTTTTTATTTTTTGTTTTTATTTTTGTGGTTTTGTGCCCCCCACCCCCCAAAAAAAATAATACATTTTAATATTTGTTAGGCTATATGGATATATGTAATTCTGCTTCAGTTCTGTATTTATTAAATGATATATAACAAAACTGTGATCTTGAGGATAAATGTTCTGGGCAACATGGACTACAAAATTATTAAGATAACAAACAGGAAATAGCTACAGTTTTATAAGGCAGATAAATGACTGGAAGGAATTATTAGCATAGAATATGAAATATGCTCAGTTTATTTAACCCTTCTGGTTATATGGGCCAAACAAAACCCAAGTTACCTAAGTTGGTTTAAGAGTGTGACTTAATCCACTGGATCGGTCTCTAACCTAATGAAAGGGTATAAATAACTAATATCTACCATTACACCTATCAGTAAAGCAATAACCTGGATCACAGGAGAAGTTATGTTTTATTTTTTATTTTTGTTGCATCTACATAGTGAATTCTTATTATTAGTTTCTTTGTATTGACTTTTTCACGAGTTATTTCCCATTCTCAAAGTCATAAAGTCTCTAAAGTCATAAACATTACCTTCTTGAATTAGCAATAGTATACAGGACCAACCATGTTACATTTCTTTTTTCATCCTGTGGAATAGATTTAGTGAAGTCTGATTAGATCAGTGTTTTGTTTAAAGTATGTGAAGAATAATGTGGCTCTTTCTAGTCGCTCCTTAAACTAAACAGGGTCAAAACCTTTCATTCAATCTTTCTCTGAAATTTCTCAAATTCTGTTCTAAGTGTATAGACCGAAAATTAACAACAATTAACAAAATAACAAAGCAGGTTTTGGTGTCTATTGAACTAGAGTAACAAAGGAATTAACGGGATAGGAAAGAACATTTTAAGAAGACACATTTTAGCAAAGCTGAAGATTAGATAAAAATAGAAAGACTCTCCCGCCCATCCTGACTGTGCCACTACCTCATAACCACTGGACGAATGGTTTAATGCCCCTATGTTGGAATACATCCGTGCAGATTCATGCACCTCCCATCTGTCTTTCAGGGCAGTAACAAAGAGGATTTGTTTTTTCTTTCTTTTTTTTAAATGGACGGGAAAAGAGATAAGGACAACCAGATCTCTCTCACTGCTCACAATTGCACACACTTGCACACACACACTGCCTTACACTCAATTAGTTTTAGTGATAATCAGGTTCCACTAATGGATTTTTTCACGAGCGCAGTATTCTCTATTCTATGTGTTTGCCAGTGGGCATAAAACATACCTTTTTACTGCTTTAAATGTTTCCCCTCTGTCCTCTTTGTCTGGCTTCCTCTCTGATTTTTTTCTCTAGTGCAGCACACACACACACACGCACACACACAGTCTGGATTAGATCTTGCAGAGTCATTATGAAAGGAGTGCTACACTGTGCTGCAGGAAAGAATAGACGTATATTCCTGTTTAACAAATAAGCTTCTTAACAGAAGTGACAAACTAATGAATAAAATGAGTTGAGGCACACATTGGCTGTGCTGATGGAGGAAATTATGTGTTTTATATTTGCTCTTGCAAATATATAGATAGATCAATTTGTACCCCTAATATTTAGCTCCACAAAGTTCCTACTTCCATTTCAGATCCTACAAACTAAGTATTACAAACCTATGTATATAAAGACACACTCTGTAACTATGCGGATATATGCCCTCTGTTGCCCTCTCAAGGCTTGCAGGTTAACATCACTGTCATAAAAGCAAATATCTTTGGAGTGCATCTGAAGAAATGTAGACATGGTTTTACAAGGTCGCTAGCAAAAAAAAAACAAATGTCAAACTCACACGAGTCAGCTGGGAAACCGTCAAATAGTTTTCCCGGAATTGTATCATATCATCATGCCCAAATAACCCCGGAGCAAACATTTATTACTTACCAATCTGTAACGCCTCATTCACATCGGCTGCACAAAAAAAACTGAAAAGTTGTAACACTGGGTTTTAGAAGCTATTCCTAAGTAAAGATTTTTCACAGCAGTGAGGTGAAGGAAGTATTGTCTGACCATGTATCTCATGGCTTTGACCTGCCCAAACCTGCAACTATGGGCGGATTAAGTTAACTGTGACATTTTGCTTTTTGTTCCCACTTCCCAAAAAAATTTAATATTTGTTTTGGGATTTAAAAAAGCAGTCTCTTTCTACACAAAACATGTACCGAACTGTACCGTGGACCGCGGCCCAAGTACCGAGGTTGTCATATGATGATGTCGTAGATGACTTTGCCTCAAGAAAATCCAGGAAAGTCGAGCTGTAGCAAGTCATGTAAGATTAAGGAGGTGGTGGTGTAGTTCCTGAAGTAATTTAAGGCAGGACCAAAAACACCAACAGAGCTCTTTTAAAGATCATCTTTTCATTTTTTTTTAGATAGATAGATAGATAGATAGATAGATAGATAGATAGATAGATAGATAGATAGATAGATAAAAGAAGATAGATAACATGAGATAGATACATAAGATAGCTGAAAGAAGATAGATAACATGAGATAGATACATAAGATAGCTGAAAGAAGATAGATAAAATAAGATAGATAGACAAGATACTAATATCTTATTTTGCACAGTGCCGTATTTCTATTGCATTTAAGTTAATGTCACTTGTTTACACTTATGTAGGCTATCTATATTGTATTTAATATGTTGAGTTCATTTTTTTATTTTTTTATTTAATTATTATTATTATAATTAGTATTTTGAATGTGCAATTGTTTTATTTAAATAAAATAATGTCTAAAACAAAGCTATAAAGTTTCTTGTGAGTATATGTACACTAGCAGTGCAAGTACTGTACTGCAATGCAAGGGGGTGCCACTTAAAATCTTGCCTAGGGCACCAAATTGTTTAGGGCCGGGCCTGCTTTTAACTTCAGTATCTGTTTATTTTGTGCTGTTCAAAAGTATTTCCATGATTTCCTAAAGAGACATAGTCATGATCATGTGCAAATCAAATGTGTAATTTAATAAAATGCTGTATATATACACAGTACTTTGTGTTACACTCTCTTTCCATTTATCACACCAAAATAATCCTGATCAGAGTTGTAGATATTCATTGGATTCATCTAACCCCATTTCCTTAAAGTAGACCTTGAACATCTTATTGAAAACTACCATTGAATTGTCATTTGTCATAGTGGGCAAAGAACATTGCCTGACAGGTGCATATTGTTGAACACTCATTATGTAATAATAAATGGAATTACCTTGAAAGGTTGGGACATTGCTGACAAAATCTGCAAAGACACAGGATGATAAAAGGGTGAAACAACCAGCACTGATTTGTAATTTACAATGGAAAGAAAGGTTTTATATTATCCAGGTGTAATCTGTTTTAGAGCTCTTAGTTTCTGAGAAATGTATTCAGTTGTTCATTCTTTTCTACCAAATACCCAAATTGTTTTTTGACACACAAACCATTAAAAGTTGGTGATGACTTCTTTCATCAGTTTGTAAGCAAATATTGCGCGACAAACAGCGAGAAGTCTTTTTGAGTTGACTGTTTCAACACCTAAAAGGGGACTCATAAGCTTCTTCCTTTTTTTCTTATAGTACGACTCTTAAACATAATATGCAGAAGGGTATCAATCTTAAAACACACACCTTTATATCAGGGCTTATGGTAATTACTCAGATTTGCTTTACCAGACAAAATATCATGCTGACAACAGCTATAGATAAAATTTAATGCTGCCTCCAGTTTTTTTTTTTCATCTTTTTTTAATGATTGCTTTACCCTCCGTTACTTATTCATTGAATGCTTGATAAAACATTTAGATTAACTACAAAACCTCTTCCTTAGAGGACTTTTATCAACATTTCAAGCTTCAGTTAGATTGTCGGTTTTAATATGTGTATAAGGGAAGCCGAATGTTTGCAAATCATAATTTTTTTTTTCCCCAGAGAGTGGAGAGAGATTAGGAGTCCAGTCCTGTTATTAAGACGACCCCCAGCTCTGTTCCTCTCTGGTGTCTTGTGGGGCTGAGATATCACTGCAGCTCAAGGTCCTCACTAGGCATGTCTGCCTCAGTAAGCCTAATAGGCTCCAATTTCTGTAAAGACCAGGAAGAAATTAGCTGCTTAGGCCTTTTGCCCCCCCCCCCCCCCCCCCCCCCCCCCCCCCCTTCAGTGGACATCTGCACCAAGATGATAACACTTGTCGTCTATGTTGAGGATGAGTGAGGAAAGCAAAAGAGATTGAGGTTCTGGTACAGATACAGTGGGGGGTTGCTCTTGCCCAGCAGATGATTTGAAAATCAGCAAGGGGGAATACAATCCATTTGGAACAGGTAGAAAATTATTTAGATGTTCTCACAGAGGAACTCAGCCTGCTTCCTGCTCTATTCAAGCATCTGGAAAGGGTTTGGGAAAATCCCTGTGACCCAGTGGAAGCATTGAGTCTGATCATAGCATGAGAGCAAAATCTTTTCTTCTGACACCACTTTTAGGGTTGATTAGGTTGTTGGGTTCATTGAGACATTCCTTAACTAATGACAGGTTGGACATTAGAAAGAAGACATTAAATAATTGTTCCAGTTCGATGTCACAGCTCCATTCAAAGGACAAAAACATATTTTCAAGCATTAATCTAAATTGAGCAACAGCTGTACCTATATAGAAAAATTTATTTGATTAATAATGACAATAATAGTTATTTTATTAAAAAAATATGTCATTGTAACGTCCTTGTACATGGCATTAAGAGTACTAGTGTGTTTTGATGTGGATATAGAGACATTGTACAGAGATTAAAAGCCAGAAAGGGTAAACTGAGCAATTTGAGCCCAATTTTATTACATTAGGCCATCCTGTTTTCTGCTTTTAAAAGTACAAGCATGAAGAAAAATGCTACATAGCTTTGACCTGTTAGTGCTTGTATTCATATTCTGTTGAGAATTCACATGTGTAATATTATGCATCATACTGCAATCATTGAATCAGTGCTAACACTGAAAGGGAGGTTTCTGGTTCTGGCAGACAATGTTGATTTTATTTACCCCACAACTTCCTGTAGTGCATTGCCTTGACAATCCTAAAGGAGATTGACCGACTTTTAGTTTATTACCCAAAGTTTAAGTGCATGCACTTGGAATATACACCCATGAAAATGATCAAAAGCACACCAGTAAGTCCACCTCTAAATGAAAATTAATTAATTAATTTATTGCATTTTCAACTGACCTTGTCAAAGTCTAGAATGATTAGGTGTGATTAAGATTCTGTGTAGTGTCTTGATCTTTAAACAGGCTGTTCATGCTCAAACGTTTGATAAATGATTAAAAATAATCTCTAAGGTGCCGTTTACCATTTTGCAGTACTATGTATATATCTATATCTTCCAATTAATGTTCAGTAGAGTTGCGACGTTCATGAACGAACCGATTCTTTTGAACGGCTCATAAACATGAACGATGGGAGCCGAGTCGCGGCTGGGCAGGAGCCGTTCTTTCTGTCGTTCTTTTTTTCCTATGCGTGTTTCACACAGATGCCCACAAATTAGCTCCTCCGCGAGACAGAACAGTTATAGGGGGAGGGGCGCACCCAACGCAAGGGTGCTACTGCCTAATACAGCATGATGACAGTGATAGTGTTTATAGTAAAACCTGTTTTCCACATAAATTCATTGCAGCCGGCTTTGTTTTTGATGTTTATTTGTGAGTAGGTATTGTATGAATAGCATGAGTCAACATAGTTTTACACATACACACACTTTGTACTAAAGGTAAATCCAAAATAGTGATGTCACTGTCTAAGCAGAGGGATGCTGTGCAACCCTATTGGATTATAGTCCACACATGACAAATGAGGTAATAATCAATATTTCAGAATAATTCAAACTCAGATATTGGTGTGTGATATCTGAGTTTTAATTATTTGACTACAAATCTCACCTCATCAATCCTCCCAGTGATTATTTCCAGGATAAACTGAGATGCCCCCAAGGTGGCTTCTTAAAGCTGACTAAATATTTCAAAAGAGCCGTTCTTCTGAACTCAACTTTGAAAGGAACGGCTCGCCAAGATCCGGATCCCCTCAAAGAGCCATAAATCCCATCACTAATGTGCAGAATTTCCAAAACTGTGGTGATATCTCTAAGAGGTTATGCTACAAGTTATCTGCCCCCCTCCAGGCTTTGCTTTAGACTTTGATTTGGGAGCTGCAGGTCTCTTTCCCAAAGAGTGTTATTCACCGGAAGGAATGGTGTCATGCTTAATATTCCTTTTGAGCTGTCAAGGTCTTTCCATACCCTTCCCATATATAAAGGTGTCAATGAAATTATGTGCAGTTTAGCTGACTAGCATGACTGAGTAACACATAGTAGTTAGCCTAGAGCTGTAGAATATTCATTGTTTAAATGACCACCACAGTGAGTAGTGTAGCTATAAAGACTAATTAGCATTAAGTTACACAAATTGAAGTAAATATTTTTGGTTCACCCTCTAACAATTTTAACCTTGATAAGGATTAAGTGCCAAAGTACAGATAAATGGTTGGAATCTAAATTATTCATTATCTAATGGAAAGACTAAAGCACCACCACGGTCATAAGTAGCTTAGGACCCCGATTTTTCCCACACACCTCATAGACTGGAATGAGGAAAAAACAAAAACATAAATATATACACTCAAAAATAGAAAACCTCAGATTTACTTAAAAAGGTTATGTCAAATGGTTCCACACAACTGCTTTAAGTCACTGTTAAGATACTTGGTTAAGATTGTTTAAATAACCTTTTTTAATAGGTCTGAGGGTTTCTTTTTTCAGTGTAGACCTTCATATTTGAAGCATCAAAGAAGAGGAGTCGTAATGCCATGCTGTTGTGTATGACCGATGTTATAAACTGACAATTTCCCTTTTGTATGTGGAAATGCTATATTTTAAAAAATGGCAGCATTTACTGCCACAGCAGAGAAAAAAAAAATCAACATTTGAATTTAATGTCACTCACTCATGTGGTTGTTCAACTAGGGCATCTACTTACTGTGGGTTTGAGCCACAGACATACCCTCCATGAATCTTATTTCAAATACATAGCTGTTCTTTTTGATGATACCCATGGAGGTTGGAAATTAAGAAAACAAAAGAAAATAAAGAAGTTATTTGAATCATGCAATGACGTTAATCACTGTTTTCAATGTTTTCCGAGAGATCGTCTTTAATAATGTTGTGATGTATTATACAGGAAGCCAACTAACCAGTCGTATTGTTTGGGTTTTTTTCTGTTAGACTGCAGTCCCGCATTCCATTGTTTTCTTTGTCAATTTTTTTTTGCATCTTTGAGCAGTAGCAGCAGTCAGAAAATCTACCTTCACCCAAAACCAGCGCTTAATTTTACTTGTTTATGCACTAATTATCCTCCAAATTGCAGTTGACTTGGTCGTATTTTTTGTGCAAACAGAGATAAACAACTAGAGTGGAGTAGATTTTGAAAACATCTGCAATACATTAAAAGTGCTTGTTTTAGCAGTGATTGACGGTAGAAATAAGCAGCTATACAACACACAAATAGATTGTGGATTTTTACTGGCAGAAGTCTCAGAAGCAGGACTTTTACTGCTTACTCGCTGCTTTAAAAAGATTGCTCTCTGCAGAAGTCGCATCAATTATTAAAAGTACTGCAAAAGCCTTGACTCCTGGTTTGATGATTTGGCGTAAGCACTTGTCACACACCCCTTTTCAACACTCACACATCTGCCCTCTCTCTTCATTCTACCTTTTTTTTATTTACCCTGCCCCCTTCCTAAACACCTTGGTCCACTCCTAAACTGTTCTCTAAATTATACACAAAGGAAAATCCACACGCCCGTCTCCTTCTCGGTTTAACCTCCCCCTTCTTGTTCCTCCTCTCAGTGTCTGTCCCAGCCTCCTCTGTTCTACACGGCTACCACCCTAAAGCACTCGTTACCTCCTCCCCTACACAGGCACTTCTTCTCAGTCTGCCTCAGCAACTCTCAGTGGCCAGTGACATATTTTTGCTGTGCCTCTGTGTAGAAAATTATTCTTGAATAATCCATGAAAGCTCCATCCTTGTATATATATATATATATATATATATATATATATATATATATATATATATATATATATATATATATATTTGTTTTCATCTCTCCAGTTTGGCTTCTTTCCATACGTCCATTATCTATACCATGTATCTGTTGCAGGGTTTGGGGGGTTGGGGTGTGTGTGGGTGGGGTATGCCTATCTCCAGCGGTCTTCAGATGGGAGTCCATTACAGCGAGGCAATTTTGTCTTATTTGATTCCTGTTCATTTCAGAGATCTGATCCTTTATTGCATCTCATGTAGGGTTATTTATAAAGGTATTTAAAATTCAATTTTTCTACTTTGGTTTAAACTCTATGGTTTATGTTAAAGTCCAGAAATGTGCTTGCGAAAAGCAAGTAAAGAGCAGTGAATGTCTAAAAAATGATCAGGTTACATATTGGTGGCCAGCCAAGATAAATAGTGATAAACAAGTCTCTTGCTTAAATATGAGCTGATATAATAAAGCATTATACAGAGCTTAATTCAGTAAGGAACAGTAAACCAGAAAAAAAAATGATCCTGAGTAGTGGCTTCCTGACCTAGAACCAGGTCTAGCACCCTCCGACAAGCTTTGTTCTCCTGAAATGTGCGACATTTGAGAAGTTCACATTTGTGGAAAAAAAAAAAAAAAAAAAAAGAAAAGATATATTGTAAATTAGACATTGCTTTCTTGTAGAGTCTATTTTAAGTGAAAAGTATTGTCACCAGATTATTTTATATAATCGATATTTTATGAAAGGGCTGTTTTGTAAAACATAGCAACAGCAAATGGGAGCAGTTGAAAATCTCAATATTTCAAACATTTTAGATATTATGAGGACACCATCTGTCATGCCACTAAAACTTAGTCTACTGTCAGTTTTTCCACAACAGCATGCCGATTGGTTCTAATAATTTCACTTGAATACAGTGCTCTTCACTATATGGTGTATTTGGAATCAAAATCCAAATATTGTTATACAGTTTTTTTACTGAAAAATTTGAGGTTATCCTGCAGCTATTATCACGGTTAAACCCATGCAGAGCCCCCCCCGCCCCCCCCCCCTGTAGAGTTGATTTGACCTGATTTACAGACAGTTCTATAAAGAAAGAGGACTCCTATAAAAGTAAAACCCACAACAAAAGACATCCAACAAAATTAGTGTTTCCACATAAATTCCACATAATTTGTACGGTCACTTAGATGAGCTGGCTGCTGACTTTTCTTGAGCTAATGTATTGATTAAAGAAACAATATTAATGATGGGAAGTAGAGATAAACCTTCACTTAATTGTTTTTCAAGAATCTCACCCACATTTCCTGTATTGTGTGACATATAAGGGGAGTGGGAGTGTCCATTACCTCAATTTCCTGTGTTGCAAATAAGCAGCAACACATCTATTAGTAATATCCCTATTACAAAGATCTATCTTTATCAACAAAACATTTATATTTATATGATAGGACCAAGGTATTCTATATAGTACATTGTTATTCTATATATGGTAGTGTAGATTGTATTTTGTGAGGAACTGTCTTCAATCGTTAAGTGTTGACTTTGAAAAATAGGGAAAACTTACATTTAAATTTAGTTATTTTGATACTGTCAAGTCGTACATGTTTTCCAGTGTCAAAATGTAATCAAATTGACAATTTAAAGTAAAATAATGTTTTTCATAATTTTTCTGTGGTTCTGAGTTTGGAGGATGTTCAGAAAGTTTGACTTTGAGGGTAGTTTTTCCTAAATATGCCTTAAACATCTCCTCCCTTCCCTAGAGACAAAATGTACCCAGAGCATCTGACTCTGCCTACTTGTTTACACAAATGTTGCTGCTTTTAAGACCTGGGGGGAACATTTTTTTTTTTTTTTCATATGTTGGTCAAGCTTACATTGCAAAAAGAAATGTATACAAGCTAGGGCTTTGGCTTGAAAAAATAAAGCAGTTAGGCTAAATGGACATTCCAGGCTATAAGTGGTCATTTTTGTAGATTGACTAAAAGATTAAACCATTTTCCTTTCAACCGACCTTTCTGTGGGGATGTTTTAGCCAGAGGAAATGAGATAACACTAATGTTTAATCTGTTACAAACTCCAAATTGAGCTTGTATTGACATTTTAGTTTAAAAGTGACCTTGGTCAAAAGCCTGAAAATCATAGAATGACAACAGAAGGCAGCTCCAGTATTATTCCAGGGATTAAATCTTCTTTCCAATGCCATGATATATGAGCACTATATTTTTTGTATTTTTTATTTAAAAACAAACTACATAACGTAAACATTATGCTAATATAACAGTTGATCTCATATTAACTAAACCTTACCATAGTAAGTCAGAAATGTCCTTTTGTTTCTCAACAGTTGAGCTTTTAAATTAGTAAATATATTTCTGGTGTTTAGTGAGGATAGACTGATAGTCAGGTGACAGATTTGTCTAATTAGATTTGATTTAAGCAAACCTACATTACCCAGGATACTCTAGTTGTTATTTTTGAGAATAATGAGTACAAATATAGGACATACACCACTGAGATGGATATTGCATACCAGATGGGTGCAGTCACCATCATGTCATCTTTTTTCTTTTTTTTAATTTTAAAATTCAACATTTATTTTTTAAAACGTTGAGATTTAATAGCTTGATATCATAACCCAGGGTTGAATGAGTGAGAATGTAAGACACTTAAAGACCCACTCCAATGAAAATCTTGTTTTTTCTGTTCTTAACATGTTTTTGTAGCATTTTTCTTATGCTAGAAGACATATCTGAAGGGGAAAAAAACAAAAATAAAAGCATTTTTGACTATTTCTGCATTCAAATTAGATCAATAAAGGCCACCAGGGGGCAGTGGACAGTTATGATGCCATAAATCAGTAGGCGGAGCTTCCTCCGCCGGCTCCTGCCCTTTGTTCAAGCCAGGAAATAGGAGAGGTGGGGGGTAGGGGACGTGTCTTCGGCGCCAAAGTTTCCCCCCACAGACCAGAGGCAAATTTCTAATGAGGTAAAGCCACTGTTTTTAAAAAAGTGCTACAAAAACACCACAGGTTTTGTAATTTTTGCATAATCACAGTTTAAATAGCACTGAGAACAAACAAAAAAAAGGTGGTTGCAGTGGGCAATTCCGCTGTCACACAGAGAAGCAAAGTTCTAAGCCTTACAAAAATTGTACTTTAATTTCCAGACTATGAGCCGCCACTTTTTTCCATGCTTTAAATCCTGCAGCCTTTACAACGGTGTGGTCACTTAATGGATATTTATGACTAACGGCCACTCGAGGACCTCCTCAATCTATGGATTGTACAGGTTACGTCCCTAATCTTTTAGGGATATTTGCTACTTAAGTGGCGGGCTCCAGCAGAAAATGCTGGAGACTGGAAAAGAGTGAGAGAGAAAGTTCATATGAGCAGTAAAAGTATGGCAAGGCACACAACGAGGGCCCAGGCAGGGGCAAAAATCCCAGGTGAGAGTCATGCAAATGGCAAGCCGTTTGTGTAAAAACTCCATATCCTTTATATCAACTGTTTATGCCAACTAGGACATGACCACACTGCACTAGTTAAACAATTCCCCCTTCTAGCTCGAAATTTGGCCCAACTATTTTAGAAAAAACACTAGAATTTGATAGAAAAACATTTAAATCTGTGATTAATATGGATCAATGATCCAACAACGGTAGAAACTTACATAAACTGGGAAATTTGAGGCACCTAAAATAAAACAGCCTGCACGTTTTTGGGATAAATGTAAAAATATTCAAATCACTGCAGTTTTTTTTTTTCATAACCTTCTATTCTATTTCCTCCAAGACCGAAAATATATTTTTTTATTATTTATTTTTTAATGTTGAAAGCAATCAAGTCTTTGTGCCCCACACAGGGTGCCACCAATTCAGAATCCATGGACTTATTACCAGTATCACATGGATCCTGCCAGCAACAGCAAATGTGGCAACAAGAACCCAGTCAGAATTCAATTCCACGACTCCCGGGTAAGGGTCATGCGTTCAGCCAATCGTATGGCTCCTAACATTTTATATTCTCATTGCCGGCATATGCCTGCAGGGGTCAGGTGCAGAAATAATTTCTGAAGGCTAAGAAGCTGTACCCTAGATTTATTAAACAAATATATATATATATATGGGACCTTCTTTTTCAAACTTGCACTTGCTCAACTGAATGTCTTAATTTTAACGTTAAAGGAAATCATATAAATTAAGTTATGATTACTTTGTTTTTGTATTTTATTTTGTTCTTTCTTAACAAGTGGTGACAAGAAAAGCTCATTGATAAGCAACCTGATGCTTATGAAGTTCAGCTCACCTTATGATTGCTGACACTTTCATGAGAGAGAGAGAGAGGTTGATTCTTAATGAGCAAAAGAGAGTGTAACACGCTTTAAATTCTGTAGGGAACCAGTTGCTATGGTAACAGGGAAGGTATTGAGCTCCTGTGGGTGGTGTTACCATGACAACCACTCTTAATGGCCATGTAATGCTGCAAGGAAGGATGATTATAAAAACAAAGTGTGCTTACATGCTCTTATGAGTAAATAAGACCAATACACAGATGTTTTCAAGTTGTCCCAAACTTTATTTCTGGGTGTTCCCTGCTCACCTTGCAGCAGTTGTTTACTCTGCTGTTACTTAACTTGCAAGCAGTGGGCCAACGTTGTTGTGCAACATAGTGTTTGACTGACCTGTGCAGAAGAGGTTGTGCCTTCAATATGTTCATACTGTTGCGGGGGGCATGCTATCTATGCTTTCCCTTCTCTTTTATCTTGGTATCTCATTGTCAAATTCTGTTAACAAGATGGGTGTTAGCACAGTGACGTTAAAAAAAAGATAATCGAACGCATTTTTTTTGTTTTCCTATTGCCAGTTTTAGCAGCCAGAAATGTTGTCAAAGTGATAAAAATGTAAGAATGCGAGACAGTCTGTGCATAACACTTCAGTGGGTCATTGTTCAAGCAGAGGACATTTGAGGATATTTCTGTATCTTAACATTATTAGCTGTTTTGCTCACTGCCCAGGCCATCATTTTTTTTAAAGGGTGCTAACTACAGCCATACAGATCGGTGAATAGATGACACTGAAAACGTAGAACGCATCTACTCTTCTATAGTTTAAAGTCCAAAATGCTATGTACATTTTTAAAGCGAGCAGTGATTTTGTAAAAAAACACCTGATCTGTTTCTGACTTGTAAAGAACCATAGATTTAAACAAGGTTGAAAACTTGTAAATGAGGCCATCCTGAACTAAAATATTAAATATTGCTTTTATTTTAAAAGGTAACATTTAAAACCTACTGTTAACAATCTAAAAATGTGTTTTTTTTGTTTTCAAATGACCTAATATTTGGACTCCTGTTGAAACCCAATGTGCCTGCTTCATCACAGAGTTAGGTTCTGTTCCTTCAGAGAGAATACATTGAATTTCATACTGCATATTCCTGTATAAAACATATACTTTAGTCTCCTGTAAGCACTTTTCTACTTGAAGTAAAAAAAATATCTAATGTTTCAACCACTTAAATGTATAATTCAGATTTTTTTTAAATACACACAATATCTCTGCTGCACTGACTGTTGTTTAGACATCATGTCCTACATAACCCCGAGCCTCATTTCCATCGGATACATCTGCTACTCAGTCTGTCTGAGTGGGGAGCTGGCTCAGTGCGATCAAAATTGCATTTGGTGATTAAATATAAAAAATGAATGCTGTAACTTCCATTACCTCCCAGATAGGCACTGGCACAATATATACATATATATAAACACAATATATACATATATATAAACCTTGAGATCTGTTGAAGAAACTATGGGTGAGAGAAGCTTTCTGAGAGACAGGAGGCATCTGATCTGATCTCTTTGGGCAACTTAAACTTTGCAAGTACTTAATGCTGTTTTATGACCTGGTCATATAATGCTGCATCCCAACTCTGCTGGCGAGTGATGCCGCATTCCTTGTGCATTGCTTATAATTGAAGATTGTCATCATAGGTTTTATTCTTTACTCGAAAGATAATTACCTAATAATACAATGTCCTTACTTTAGCATTGATGTGGTTTCTTAAACTGTAGGATGGAAATTCACATTTCGTTTTTGTCAATGAATCAGGAGGGTTAATTTGTCTGGATAAATACATACAACTATGTTTTATCCACACATTGGCTCATCAACTTTTCTGCTACCATAACTTACCTTAAAAATCACATTGCACCCATCTAATCAATGTTGTTAGTACTCAATTTGTTAGTTTCATGAAATATGATTGTGAATATTCATAGAAATACTATAAATCTATATTTGAATCGTATATTATTTTCTGAGAACGTTGTACTGCTGCTCTATTAGTACTAAATATTTTGGTTCTGACCCCTTCTGGCGTCAATTAGCTATGCCAAAATGTGAAAATTGGGGAGAAGATGTTGATTATGACTAGCACATTTTTCTGACCATGTTCATTCCTTAACATTACAAAATTTTGCAGTCTCTTTGAGCTTAGGCATCTTAGCCACTATAAATCTTATCTAATTTGGACATTGAATACACTTAGAGTGAACCCTGCTGTCCCAGGATATTATACATATGCAGAATGTGAATGCACCTAAAAATATAATCGAATACTGCGTTCAAGCAGCCCTTTGCTATTGTAATTTTTACCTTTTTATTACGAGTATATGAATTGGTGGATGGCTGGTATAAGGTGAAATTAGTAAAGAAATGCTTCAGTTGATGTCGCTACCAGTGGCAGCTAGCCAATAAAGGGTGCTAGGACTCCGCCCCACCACTCACAACTTGCCATATTACCTTGAATAAAACATGTAAAATAATTTTCACAATAACATAAAAATATTTTGAAATATATGTCTGTTTTCTTTCATATTTGCAAGATAAACATTTTATAGTTTATGGTGAGTTGAATTGTTACACTCATCAGGGTTGTCTGATTAAGGACTTAATTCTGCCTTGGGTCGCAAGAATTTTGTCAACGTCACACCAACATCACAGACGTCTGTCATACAGTGCAGCTGATAGAAAGCTAAAACCACGGGAGTTGGAGACGCAAAATGCAGAAAGAGAAAAATAATCATTCAAATATATCACTCAAATCAATACCCTACAGAGAAAAACATAGCAGGAAAAAGTTGATGTAAAATAGCTCCGACCTGATCATCCAAATATCAGATCAATCAGCAGTAAAACCAGAGTAGAAAGCACCGTATTTATGTTGAATTATGCATGTTGGGTCACTGTATAGCTTGAGTACATACAGTATATACATTATAGTATGGTATTGCTGTGTTAAAAAATGTGCATTGTTTTGGTTAAAGTGATGTTTTCCGACTTAAATTAGTGCCATTCATTAGCGGAAGTAGCTGTGTAGACACAGCTACTTCACAATAAGAGCATGTATTCTTAATGTTTAGAATGATGAATTGCAGAGTTTATCTGCTGAGTGTCTATATTAGATTTCATTTATTTGGTATTTAACACAGCTGCTGACATCCAAATGTTAAGTTTATTCATATATTTTGGTTATTTCTACCTTACCTTGCATTTGTTCTTATTTTTCATATGAGATCACACATATAATCTCCCTCCTCACATTTATATCACCCAAAGCTGTATCAGCAGCTGTGTGGAAATACTAAAGACCAGAAGAAATATAACAGCCTTTTCTCCCACTCATATCTTCTCATACTCTGTATCACCTTAAGAGGAGCTCTGGTAGGTTCTCCCAGTGTGAACAGTCATCCCATCCTGTACCAGTACCTCATCAGGGAGCTCAGTGTTTCCTTCACTACAGTAGCAGTCTGTTCTAGCAAAACTGTTGAAGCCTCTGATTGAAATTACTAAGGTGTCGTAGGATAGTCCGATTAGGAGGATGCTCAGGGTTGTCCAACATTTAATAAAAAACAGTCAGCTTTACATTCAGAAAATGCTAGAAAATGTTAGTTTGCCTTAGCAACTTGTTGAAAGATAAATAGTTTAAAAGGGCAACGTGTGAATGTGATTTTGGAGTAAAAAAAAAAAAAATCCATTCATCTCTCCTTTATTTCAACAGTAATGGTATGTTCATACAGTCGCAAATGTCAGCGTCAAGTGTGGCAAGATTACATGTGAAGTCTATGGTTGAGTCCGTCAGAGTCTCTGTATATGTGTAAAACTAGATGCGTTAAAAGCGTTGTTTGACGGTCACAAAGTGTGCGGTCTTAACGCACTATAGGTCCTCTATTGTAACACTTGACAAAGGTTGGGCATACAAAGAGCGATCTTTGAATATCCCTCTGCACAATCTCTCTAGATCATCCTCTTTTCTATTCAGCTCACACCACAGGTTTTCTCTGAAATGTAGGCCTGTGGACTGTGATGGGAACAGAAGTTCTATTTTGTATTTAGAAAATAACATATTTGTTTAACTGTAACATAATGGTGCGTCATTATGTGGCTAAAGACCCAGTGCAGACCCATTTAGATTTGAATGGCAGAGACATTTTTGTAAAAATGTCTAGTTGTTTTAAAAAAACGTATGATGTTATGTTTCCCATAAAGGTTCTCTTAGCTATTAAAAGATAAACTTAGGGGCATTGTGAGGCATATTGGTTAAGATAGGTGTTCAGAGGCCTCAGCCTTGAAACGGTCGTCCCACTTTGACTCCCAGCCATGGACATTTACCGAATGTCTTTCTCCCCCTTTTTGAACTTTCCAGTGCTAATAAAGGACCCTGTGGCCACAAAACCTTTTAAAAAGATAACCCTACCATAAAATCAAAGTATTATAGATCCTAGCACATACTTTTGGATGAAAGAGTATTCCATACATTCATCCATTTTTAAACATTTGACCTATCGGGATTGATTGTTACAGAACAACTTAATCAAATCTCATCGGACTAAAGCACTGTACAAGTTGAAATGTATTAAAAACACACTGTAAATTGTTTTCTGATATCCTGTATTACTGAGTACATAGAGGTTAATAAGTTGTTGGTTAATGATCAAAATGGGTTTCGGAAAAATAGAGGATGTATTGATCACATTTAATTCCTATCCTCTATTGTAAGGATGAGACTACAGGAAGGTCAAAGGAAATTTTTATAAATGTATCAAAGTCCTATATAAAGCACCAGTAGCCTCTGTGCAGGTCAATAATTTAAGAACTATCTGGTTTCCTACTCCGTCTTGTGAAACAGGGAGATGTCATTTCCCCTACTTCGTTTGCTCTTTATATTAATGATTTAGCACAAGAAATAAAATCGGCTAACCTCGGTATACCAGTTGAGGACATAAACCTAGGTATGTTGTTGTATGCTGATGATATTGTTTTGATAGTGGAAGATGAGTCAAATTTACAAAGAAAGTTTGATATTATAAATATAAGGTGCAGCAAATGGAGACTAGTGATCAATTGTGAAAAAACACAAATTGTTCATTTTCGAAACATACTTAGAGTAGAAGCTACTATAGCTTTAAATTTGGTGAAATGCAATTGATGTATTCGGATACTTATAAATATCTTGGGTTAGTTTTTCATGATAGTATGACATTTGTTGAAGGACGACAAGCTATGTCTGAATCTGCAGGGAGGGTATTGGGAAGTGTGATTAATGAGATTAAGTTGTGTCCAGACTTGGGCTTCTCCACATATACCACACTGTATCACTCCTATGCTGCGGGTATTTGGGGCTTTGGAGGAGCACCTGAATGTAACCTCATCCAGAACAGAGCTATGAGATGTTTCCTAGAAGTTCATAAATACACTGTCAGGACTGCCACGGAGGGTAATATGGGCTGGGAGCCCTGTTCGATTGTGGAATTGCCTTCTTTGTTTACCAGAAGATAGGTTCACCAGGAACATTTTTAATTTTGGACAGATTTTATAAATATCCTTGGTTGAATTATGTTTTGGCAATATTTTTGTTGATAAACAGTAAATATATATTTTTTAACAATTTGCAGTACAAAATTACAACAATTAAGTAAACTATTTCAGGTATGTAAAGACCAGTGGAAATTTGATGTGCTCAACAAAAAAAAAAATCATTAAGAAGTTATGTTCAATTTAAAGATACATTTTTGACTGAGTTCTATGTTGAATGTAATCTAAAAAGAAGGTACCGTAAGCTCTGTCCACAACTGAGAGCGAGAGTTTCGCCTCTTGCTGTTGAGGTGGGGCAATATAAAGAACTACTGGAAGAGCAATGTTTATGTGTTCTATGTGATTTGAATGTTCTTGAAGATGAATTTCATTTTTTGTCTTAGTGTCCGCTATATCATGATCTGAGGATGTCTATGTTTCAAAAGATTCAGCACAAAACTTGTTTTGATTATCAGATGGTGATATGTTAAGTTGGCTTTTTGACAAGGAGATATTTATGTTGGCAAAATATATAGAGAACGCGTGGGTGTGAAGGCAAAAAGCTCTTTATTCTGTTATGTAAATATCGTTTTTGTAAATGTATGGCCAGTTTTTTTCTGTAAATAGTGCCATACGAGACTGTAAGGGCTGGGCACTTGTTTGTGCATATTCCCGCTGCTGAAAACTGCACTTTACAACTTTTCTCCTGTGGTACATTTGGCTGAAGTACTGACTGAGTCCGCTTTACGGCACTATGCTACACACTACCTGACCCATTGTAAACCCTCTCTTATTCTGCATATGGTGTGCCGCTTGATGCTGGCTGCAATACCACAGTTGGCCTGTATCTGTCTGTGTAATGATGTTATCTGTTTGTCTACTCTTGATCTGGCTGTAATTGAAATTCCCCTCGTGGAACAATAAAGGTCTTTTCACCAAATGATACAAACAAACCCACGGTTTTGAGACTTGAGCCATGATAGATCATCCAAAGAAACCAAATAGGACGCTATCAGTAGGAGGGTGGGGGGGTTGCAAGAGAGAAGTACAGTTCTTCAGATGCACTCCATAGGGTTTTTTAATTTTTTTATGACAGTGACATTATGCGACAAGCATTGAGAAGCTGACAGAGGGCAATGCAAAGTTACAGAGTTTTTCTTTAAAGTGTCAATAAGCGAATATTAAATGTCATGCCTGCACTAAAGAACTCATGGTGCTGTTGTTCAAATCTTAATGCCTTTCAGTCTAAATACTTATCAAGTGAGAACTTTGCTGTGTTTGGAAAACCAAGCTAAAAATCTGACCCTATTCAAGCACATGCTTTCCCTGAATGCCTTACCATGTTGAGAGATTAATAAAGTGCAGCTAGATTTTGCACTGAACAGTTATCTTCTCTTAGGTATGTGATATATAATATGTTTTTGCTGGGCAACTTTATGAAGTATGCAATTACTCTTTTTCCCTCACCTTGGTTTTGACTGAGGAGAAGCAGCAGGAGTCGGCTCCCATTCCCACTATTTCCTCACATCAGATCAGAAGCTGTAATTAAGCCTCTGTGCTCTCATTTTTTTGTATTCTGCCAAAAAAGAAATCAATGGCAACCCAGGAGAAATGCAAAACCTAATGTATTTTTGTATATTTGTATAGTAGATAAATAGGTTGTAATAAATATATAAGCAACAGAAGCCTCTTTATGAGTTTAATGTAATGCACTTTAGTCTGAAAGATCACCAGAATTTACCACAGTGGGATAATGCTTTTTACAACGTGAATACAGATTTGTGTGAGTGTCTCTGTCGTCATAAAGAAAAATCCATGATACAGTGTCAATTGTGTTGATGTAAGGATGATTCACATAGACCTGTAGTTCTCAAATCTCCTCTAAGCTTTTGAATCCTTCAATCCCCTGAGGTAGTCATTCAGCTTAAATTTGCATCTGTGGGCTCCCACTGTTTGGTATTAAAATGCTGGCATTCCATTGTCACTTAGCTTACTAGGAAGAAGGTTCAGCAGTGTTGTGTAACAGCAGAATGAATCAACAATGCAAGAAGGGTACATGCTAGCATGTTTCTGGGCTTTGGCTTTATTACCAAGCATTTTTTGCACGTTGTCAGTAGGTGGTTACATAGAAATATGACAAACTGTGCTCTGTGCTTTCATATTTTCTGGGTGAGAACACATGCACGCTCTGGCGTCACCATGCTGTGAGTCAGAAGAAGTATTTGTTGAAATGTGGGTGGTGATGAGAGACATACATGTCAAACTACTCCATGAAACACATCACAATCATCTTGTTCATTCTGACTATTGCCCAACACCTGCTTTCTACAGAACTGGTAGCATCACTCATCAAACCAAATTTATGTTGGTGGAAGTTTCCTTTTATGTCCTGTTTTTTTGTTGTGGATAAATGTGATGAATGTGGAGAAGCTGTTTGAAAGGCAGGATGTGGAAAAAACAGAGCGGGAAACACTGCTGTTGAAATATTGATTGCACAATAGAATTAAGATTCAGGTGCCTGAATAACTGAGCACACCCTAAAGAAAGAAGCCGGACATGTTTGAACAGGATATTTACCACAGTGATTCCATGCTGGGAGGGGAACTCTCTGTTCCAGGTTTTATCAAGCCTCCAGGTGCTACTGTACATCAAATAAGTGCTTGTTCAACCAAGGGTGACTCCATTATAGTGCAGATAACCTTTTCAAAGAAAGGTGTAATTCCCAAGCTGCAAAATAATGCTTCATTAAAAAGAGACCAATTTTTGTAGTAGGCCAGAGTGATTAGAGTTTCCTCTACCTAAGTAATGTAGTGCTGCCTCTTGTCAATTTGCTGTTGCACTTTCTGTCACGTGGCTGAAAGAAAGCCTTTGCACATTTTCTCTTGCGTACAAAAGAGGCATCTTGAAAATATTTTTGAAATTTTCGTACTCCACATAATTGTGTATCTACCTCTTTTTTTAGTAGAAAGAAACAATGCTATTGGAAAATTTCTTCCCATATCACAGTGCTGCCAGTTGACCCCGTAACATATACTATTTAATCACAAGTGATTCTGCCAAATTAAATGACCAAATATTCTTTCCACCTGAACACCGTAGCTCGCCGAGTAAGCTGCCCAATCCTGATGCTGTTGAACTCCAGAACTCTATAAATTCCAGAACCACGATCCTCTCTTATAGAGAATAGGAGTGCATAAATAGTGACAAATGCTTCAATGGTGTGACTGGACTTGATGTTCCATAAGATTCCTGTCATTTCTGCTCATTTAGATCTGCAGAAAACACTTTTCTACTTGCCAGCACGCATAATAAGATAGAAGACCCTGTACCCAGTAATGCAGGACAAAGGGAAGATGTTGCAAAATAACCTGTGGAATTCTTTGACCAAAGTATTTGTGCCCATTGAGCAGACTATTATCCCCTCATTATGTTTTTTATGAAGTAATGCCAAGAATCTAACAAACTGATTTTATGTGGTTAAATAGCTGGGGTAATGACTCGTGGGGCTGGGCAATTAATCAAATTCTCATTGAAACTGCAATATTAAAAAAACTAATCACATCGTGTTTTATGCCCGGCATACACCAAAGGATTTTCACAGTCTCAGTTGGCGACCCGATTTATGCCAGTCTTTCTCTAGTCTTTTGAATCAAACCTGGTTGATATTATCGCAAGTCCTAGTGTAGTCGTAGTAACATCAAACAACCAACAAGCAATAAAGCCGTTCTCACACAAGCGGAAGCACAAAGTTACAGAGCCCAGCAGGGGTTAGGTGCAGAAATCATTTTTGAGTGGTGAGAATCTGTACCCTTGGTTTATTAAACTGTGCGCACAGAGTTGTAATCTGTTCCCTCCATTTATTCAACTATGTGCCCGTGTAGGGGTCCTATCTACTTCATAGTGCTATGGCAGAGTGGTTAACACACAGGTTTATCACCCTGATGACTGTGGGTTTGTATCCCACTCCTGTCATTGTTTTGGACCTTGCCACACATCTTTTTTTTTTTGTTCCTGCGGGAAAGCAGACTATAAAAAAAGGTGTCATATTTATAAATAACAGTTTTGTAGCCACCTACGGGGCCTGGCAGTGTCTGTACACAAAAAATACAATATATGTGTTGCATGGCTGAAAAATGGCATGGAAATGGGCCATTAATTACAAACTGTATAACAACCTTGTCCCGTGGAATACAGGCACAAACCAGCACTATCTGTGCATCTGCATGGATCAAGTGGTACAGCTTAAACACTTTACATTAAAAAAATATGAGTTAACCAGTTACTTGTTGACACTATCCGCTTTGAATGCAAGTCTTTTTTTGACGTATCAATCTCGACAAAGAATGCTACAACATTCGCACAAAAAGAAACTGTATAATGCTGAGCATAATGAGAGGAATTTGGCAGGAAGTTAAAATAGTCTAGGTGTAGTCTTGTATATAGTGTCCCTACAAGATTCAGTGTTTATAAAAATCTTTAGTCTGAGACTAAAAAACTGTTAACCCAAGTCTTTAGATGTAAGCGTATAAACTTTTAGAGTCTTTTCTAAATCTTTTCAAAGTCTCTAGATGTACAGAAAGTTATGCTGTCTGACAATCCTGTTGTAGCTCCGCCTTGTTGTTAAGCTAACTGGCCAATCAATTTACAGAAAAACCATGTAGTACTGAGAAGCACGAGGCCCCCACTGGTAGGTAGATTGCCATGTGCCATGTCAAGAGTTTACAGATGGTGAAAAATTTAGAAGGAAAATCGAGAACATGGAAGACGAGAAAGACCAAATTGTTGACACTGACCATACTTAGCAGTTAACGTTAGCACACAGGTTTGAATTGATGTGATGTTGTAAGGAATACTACAGGAGTGGGACACACGATCAGTTGGCGATATTAATAGAGAAGGCTATGTTTTTTTTTTTAATATCATTGTTTTGATTGGGCTAAAACTGAATTGAAAATCAAGATCGTAAATCGTGATTATTTTATGTTCATAATCGCCAAGCCCTAACTAACAGGCTAGCTATCCTGACTCGGTTAGCTAGCCTGCAGTCTCCTGCTTAACAGACTTAAAACTATTCTCTTAGCATGACAACTGTACTTACATAAAAGCATTAACTTTGTAGCAGTAATAGGAGGTGCTCCTTTGGTCTTTCCTTGTAAATAAGAGAAACGTGTAGTATGTAGTAGTGACCAGTTGAGCTCTGAAACAGATAAAGGGGGCTAGTGAGGAATGACTCTTCTCCAACCATCTTTTTTTTTTACATTTTGTATATATATATATATATATATATATATATATATATATATATATATATATATATATATATATATATATAATAGTTAGTTCCAAAAAAGTAATTTGATTGGACAAGAGACTTTCCAAGAGTGCTGACATTGGACTAGAACAGCGCTGGAACTTTTTTCAAACAGTATCACTGCCATACGAGAGTTCTAATGTTTGTATTTGAAATGTTTGTGTGTAGGAAATGTTTGTGTTGCCTGGCAACAGCCTTTTCTCCCTTCCAGTTGGAACTATTTGTGTTCGCGTAGCTAAATGAATGATTAAATAAACAATCAAATGATAATCTGCTGTTGTTATTTTTAAATAATAAAATGTGCTTGTAGAACTGTTGTATGAAAGCAATATAACACTTGAGGTCATGCTGTTGTGCGTAATATCAGCACTGCTGTGATTATCAGCGGCACTCGGCTTACGGCCTCGTGCCTAATACCAAATCACTCTCCCTCTCGTGTAATGTTGCTTAAATATATATATATATATATATATATGTATATATATATTGTAGCGATCCTGAGGAATGCTTGTAATTAGTTGGAGACTGAGGTTATTGTGTACTGTCTGTTTAAGAGCAGCGTGACGTTGGAGGCAAAGCTGCAATGTGATTCGGTGTTAAGACACCAAGGGGGTGGGACGTGTATGGGAACGAGGAAATAAGGAAGCATGATGTTCTTTCAACGTCCAGAGGACGCTACAATATATATATATGGCTAAAAAAAATTGTCTAATAAATTCAAGCTTTTGTAATTAATTAATCTCGATTAATCGTATTTTAAAAGTACAACTGTTTTTGCCAATGAAAACACAAATATGTTAATATGAAAGCATTTTGGAGGATGACAAACAAGGCATAAAATTTATTTTACTTTTATTTATTTTAAATTCTTGTGAAAATACCAGTTACTTATACCATGAGGAAATGATTGACCCATGTCTAATTATTTCTCAAATTTCATCTAAAATATTTCTAAATAGGCATGATCATTAAACTTTTGGAACTGCGAAGTATCCACAACAATAAACTATTGTACATACCAGGTGTTGGGGCCTGAAATTTAAGCTATATTTAAAATTATATCAAATATTGGGAGATGGGTTTGGCCTCTGCTGTAGCCCTGACTGAATCATGGTGATTATGGGGCCATCTGCTCCCAGTGTGCCCAGCTGGAGAATGGAGCAAAGTAATCTGAGCTGATGAAACCCGACTTAGCCTGTGATGTTTGCGAATCTCATGAATCAAAGCCTCAAATGTAATGGTTGGCTATCAAGTACTCAAATGAGGCATTCCAATTTGTATTCAGTTAGTATATTCACATCTATGCATGTTATATTGTAGGAAGCCACAGAACACGACATCCGACATGGAGCAACACTTTTATTGTAGCCCATCGGCTACATCTGAGCAGAAAATTAATGGTTTAATTGCCCATTAGTCAAAAATGTATAGTAATGAGTCATTCGGCGGCGTTAACATGCTTGATTCTACTTTGTCCATACTGTACCGGGAGTGTCTGGCAGACTAATGTTGCCTCTCTCTAATATGCCACACCAGGAAGGAGCCTGATGGAGCCTATTAATAATTAAGCAGCATGATTACAGTGATGTATTCCCCTAATTCTAATTCCATTTAGCAGCAATCTTGGACATGCAGAAGAGTGTTGCACATACTGTTAAAGCTGTTAGAGAAAAGGACAAAGAGATAAGGTGGGATATAAAAGAAAGCAATGAAAGAGGGCTTGAGTTCAGCCTTGGGAGGAGGCAGAGGAACAGGAGAAAAAAGAAAGAGAGAGAAAGAGCGAAGGATGGACTCACGAGCAGGAAGACACCCACTATTCAGCCATCTGTGCTGGAAAGACACAAAGAGTTCATGAAAGGTCTTTGAATGTGTGTGGAAGAGGTTTGTAAAGTATATTGATGTCCTTATTATGGGTGTTTTAGGTACATAAATGATGTCAATAAATCTATGTAATGCCCTGGAAAAAAAAACAGGAGCTTATCAGATTACTTGAATATTACAACTCCAAATAAGAAAAACTTGGGACAGTATGTTAAAAGAAAATCAAACTGAAAGCAGTACTTTGTTAAACTATGTTTGATCCATATTACATTGAACACAATGCAACAGCGCATTATTGAATGTGTTCTTCATGAATTTGATTGTTTCTTTCAAAATAACCATATATTCAATTTTTGGTTCTTGCAACACATTAAAAAAAGTTGTGACAGTAAAGCATTTACCACTTTATAATGCAAACAATTCTTAAAGTGGAAAACAGTGGGGTGGGGCTGGGCCATATACCGGAAATTTATCAATACCAAAATTAATGAGTGCTACTGACATTGTTTTGCTTGTGTCAGTAAATTCCGTGTTTAAAAAAAAAGAAAAGATGTTTTTGTTTAGCGTTGCTCATGCCCCTTTAAGATAAGTGTAGTGCTGAAGATGAGCCAATCTAGCAACTTCGTCGCTATATTTAGTGGGTGTTTAGACTCCTGCGACTATCAAAAAGCGACTAGCGACAAATCCAGCGACTTTTTCTGACATTATTGGAGACCTTTTGAGACTATAACGTGGGGCATGTAACATTGTTACTGCTTTCACCAAGCAGCGAAGCTGCAGTGAGCCCAGAGCGCCCACAGCATGCTGCAGCTTCGTCAACCTACACGCCCAAGTGCTGCTCAGTCAGAGCAGATATTAATCCTGCTGAGTCCAGAATGTTGATAAATTGCATACCCTTGAAGAAACCACTTGGTGATCCTACCCATGCTTCTACGTAAATGCAAAATATTTTCTATCTAAAATCACATCACCGATTTCACTCACCTGGTCACTTCTCTGAGTCATGTCTGAGTATAAACTGGACTCTTGGGAAAGAGAAATACAGAAGGGAATGGGACTCGAACCTTGAATTAAAAGGCTGGTTTGCAGCCATTTAATAACAAGAACCCATCACATTTTCAAGTACATTATGTAAATTTCGCCATTGCGCTACACGTTCTCCATTGGAGACGTGTCGGGACTGCAGGCCGGACAGTCAAGAACCCGTACCTGCTTGCTCCACAGCCAGGACTTTTTAATGATTTGTGCAGAACGTCGTTTTGCATTGTCTTGTTGAAATATGCATGGAAGTTACTGGAAAAGATGTCTTCTTGAAGGCTGAAGCACATGGAATCAATTTCTCCAAAAAATACCTGAAATTCTCATTCAACTTTTTTTTCATGGTCTGTTCTAGATGCCTCCAAGCCCAGAGAAGTCAACAGCGCTTCTGGACATTGTTAACATGGGGCTTTATTTCGGCACAGTACTGTTTTAACTGGCGTTTGTGGATGTAACCACATCTTGTGGTACTTGACAAAAGTTTGCCAAAGTATTCCTGACACTTGTGGTGATATTGCTGGTATATGAATGACAATTATTGATGTAGTGCCTCCTAGGATCCTTTCTCCTCCAGATTCCTTGAATCTTTTAATTATGTTATGCATTGTTGATGGTGAACTATCCAAATATTTTTTCTGTTTATTTTGAGGACATTTTTTTAAACATTTTTAATAATTTTCTCACGTTTGTTGGTAAACTGGCTATCATCGGCCAAACTTTGCTGCTAAAGGGCAACACCTTTCTCGGATGTTGCTTTTGTAGCAAATCATAATCACAGTAACCTGTTGACGTTACCTTTTATAAATCACATGATTATTTAAATGATTACTAGCCCTAAACTGCTCCTGTCCCAACCTCTTTGGAATGTATTACAGGTCTGACTGACAAGAAAGGATGTATATTTTCAAATAATATGTAGTTGACCTGAAAAAACATGAAATATTTGGTTTTGATATTGTCTGCAATAAAATACAAGTCAAAGTAAATTTAGAAATCGCTATTTTCTTTTTCTCTTTTTCAATTCTGTCCCAACTTTTTCTGAGTTAGGGTTCTAAACTTTATTATTTTATTTTTTGCATGCATCCTCTTTGTTAGCATGTTAGAAAGGTTTGTCACCTTATTAAAAAATCTGCTGCATATTTACCCAGAAAAGATCCAGAAAAGATCATCAACAGACGTGCATTGTTTCAGTTGATTCAAAAAGTCTCTAGTGTTACCCCATATATTAACATTGTTATATTCTGACACACGTCCACTTAGGCTTATGTTTAGAATTTGCTTTTAGTTTTATTTGGACAAAAACAAAAAAAATAATAAGTGTTAATTTATATGATAGGTTGGAAGACTACTTATTCCCCTCTGTGCTGTACGAAAAGACTCCAAGCAGCTGTTATTCATAATTGAATATTAATTCCTATTCATTTACATTAATCAAACAGCTATGTAACTACATAAAGGGGGTTTCTCATGTCTCATGGAGAGGATGCTAAGGGTTGTCCATGATCTTTTTAATTTTATGAAGAATCCTTCTTTGCATCATTATCTCCAGTTGTTCCACAGTCGTCCCCATAACAGAACCAGCCTTCTGTATCAGGTTATTGAGCCGTTTTAAGTCCCTGGCTCTGATGCTGTTACCCCAACAGATGATGGAAAAAGAGATGACACTCTCCACCACAGACTTGTAGAAGATCTTGCTGCAAATCTTGAAGGACCTCAGCTTCCTCAGAAAGTACAGTCTGCTCTGTCTCTTTTTGTAGACTGCTTCACTGTTGATTCTCCAGTCCAGTCTATTGTCCAGGTGAACTCCGAGGTATTTGTACTTCTCAACCACCTCCACTTCTTCTCCCATGATGGAGACAGTCTTTGACTTGTCTCTGTTTCTTCTGAAATCTGCTATCATCTCCTTTGTTTTCTTCACATTCAAGGTAAGATGATTGTCTCCACACCATGCCACAAAGCTTCTCACCAGCTCTCTGTATTCAGCTTCTTCACCATCTCTGATACACCCGACAATTGCAGAGTCGTCTGAGTATTTCTGCAGATGACAAGTCTCTGTCTTATACTGGAAGTCTGAGGTGTACAGAGTGAAAAGGAATGGTGAAAGTACAGTCCCTTGTGGTGCTCCTGTGCTGCTGATCAGCTGGTTTGACATACAATCCTTCAGTCTCACAAACTGTGGTCTGTTTGTGAGTTAGTCATTGATCCAGATGATTGTTGAGGCCTCCACCTGTGTTTTCAGGAGTTTCTGACAAAGTAAATCAGGCTGAATTGTGTTAAATGCACTGGAGAAATCAAAGAACATGATACTCACAGTGCTGCCTGCTTTGTCCAGATGACAGTGGGTTGGTTGAAGCAGGTTGATGATGGCATCTTCAATACCAAAACCATGGCGATAAGCAAACTGCAGGGGGTCCTGATAGGTTCTAGTTTGCTTACTCAGGTGGGGCAACAAGAGTCTCTCCAGGACCTTCATGATGTGGGATGTCAGGGCACCAGGTCTGTAGTCATTGATGACTGATGGGTGAGTTTTCTTTGGTACTGGAACAAGGCAGGATGTCTTCCACAACACTGCAACCTTCTCTTGGTTCAGGCTAAGGTTGAATAGGTGCTGCAGAATCCCACAGAGCTGCTCTGCACAGGTCTTCAGGACTCTGGGGCTGACACCATCTGGACCTGCAGCCCTGTTCCGGTTCAGTTTCTCCAACTGCCTCTTCACCTGACTTTTAGAAAAAGATAGGTGGGAAGGTGAGGTAAAGGGGGTAAGGGAATCTCCTGACTTGGTCGAAGACAAAGTTGTGGAAGAAGAAGAGTTCATGACTGAGGTGGAAGATAAAACATCTGAGGTGTGACAGGACAGGTGTGGGTCAGAGGAGAGTTGGATCTCTCTCTGGATGGAAACAGGAGACGAGGATGCGGAGCCTGTTCCTGAACTGAACCTATTGAAGAATGTGTTGAGTTCATTGGCACTATCCACACTTCCATCTATCCAGTCCTTCCTGTGCTTAAAGCCTGTGATCTTTTTCATTCCAGACCAGACATCTCTTATATTGTTCCTCTGTAGTTTGTTCTCCAGCTTCTTCCTGTAAGCCTCCTTGCTGTCTCTGATCTTGACTTTTAGTTGCTTCTGTATACTTCTTAATGACTCCTTATCTCCCTCCCTGAAGGCTCTTTTTTTCTTGTTCAGCAGTTCCTTCAGCTCACTGGTGATCCATGGTTTGTTATTAGGGAAGCATGTCACTGTTCTGGAGGGGACAATGTTGTCCACACAGAAGTTTATGTATTCAGTCACACACCCAGTCATGGCATTTATGTCCTCTCCATGTGGCTGGCAAAGAGTCATCCAGTCTGTGGACTCAAAACAACCCTGCAGGGCTTCTTCAGCTTCATTTGACCATTTTGTTAACAGTTCTCTTTGTCGGAGGTTGCCTTTGAACAAGTGATTTATATTCTGAGCAGAAAAAGACAAGATTGTGATCTGATTGTCCTAGCGGAGGTCTTGGTTTGGACATATAAGCATCCTTTACATTTGCATAAAACAAATCCAAGGTCTTGTTTTCTCTTGTGGAGCAGCTGACAAACTGTTGAAATGTTGGAAGTGTAGAAGAGAGTGAGGCATGATTAAAATCACCAGATATTGCCACAAATGCATTGGGGTGCTGGGTCTGTAGCTTAGCAACAACAGAACTGATGACGTCACATGCATGGTCGGCAACGGCTGAAGGTGGAATATAAACAACTGCCAAAATGACACTGGTGAACTCTCTTGGTGAATAATATGGACTTAAATTAACTACCAAGAGTTCAATATCTGGGCTGCAGAGACTAACCTTCACAGTAACATGTCCAGGATGACACCATCTATTGTTGACAAGCACTGCTACTCCACCTCCTTTTCTTTTTCCACTTCTCTTCAGATCTCTGTCTGCTCGTACTGTCAGAAAGCCAATCAGAGAGACGTTGGAGTCGGGGATATGATCCTGTAGCCACGTCTCAGTGAAGCACATAACACTGCATTGACGATAATCAGGCTGAGACCTTGTCAGGGCTTGGATTTGGAGTGATGGAAGAGATGGTTTGAATTTCCTCCTTCTCTGTCTCCTTTTAAATCCTGCTCTGCACCCACGCCTCCTCCTTTTCAACTCTACAGGGATTTGTGGCTTCAGTTGAAGTATAATTTCAGTTTTTGCCATGTTAATCAGCTGCTCCCGGCTGTAAGCCACCTTGTTGCCATGGTTATTCATCATAACAAATGAGCAAAAGTGAAAAATCAAAAGCAAAAATCCTTCCAACTTCACAGGACAAAAACCCGCAAAGCAAACAGGTCGAAAAAGTGCAATCCTTCATCAAGAAAAAGGGGGAAACAATGTCCAAAAAACAAAACAAAAACAAAACTCAATGTTTAGCTAACAGAGCCACTCCAACATGCAGCCACCCAGAGCAGCGCAATTCTAGAACTATATAATAGTAAATCATGTCTGTTCCAATTCAATCTAAGAAACTGTGATTGGTACATCAGTAGTCAACTAGTAGGCATTTTCTGGGATTAATTGCTAGTGGTCTCGTCTTCCACTAAGGGGTTTGCATGCTGTCTCCTCTTTACATTTAACAGTTGCAGGAAAGAAGCAACAAAAACTTACTTATGTGGTACTTTCTTTCTATTTTCGGGTTATAACATTGTGAACTTCATATCCAAACAGAGGCAAGTATATGTTCCATGTATGTACTCTTTGCTGTGGTGGTAGTGCAAGTGGGTGTGACAAAATTGAGAACACATAAAAATGCTAATTAATTATAAAGGTTATAATTCATATGCATATCACAGATATTAAACCAAAACTAAAACCCTCACATTTGTGATATCACACCTGCTCTGTGACCGGGACTGTACAAATTACACGAGTGTTGCTTGCCAGCACATCACCATTTAAACACATTACGTTTGGAACCATGTGCTTCAACATACACCCTGTCAGCAGTTTTTAAAACGTAACAAATGATGGGTGGGCTCTCTTAGGTGCTGAAATTTTTAATTAGAACAGGTAGATAGATGCAAGTGAAACATGCAAATGTACCACCCTGACCCAAACTCATTTCTGACTGACGTGAACATTTATGTTCGGCTTGCAGGAGATCGTATCAGCTGCTTTTTTGGTGCACGGCATGGCAGCGTCATTTCCTCAAAAAGACGAATATCTGTAAAAATGTCATCAGGCATCGTTAGATATGAATCAACCCTCCATAATGACTTGTACAGTGTTTTTTTGTCATCATCTTATGAACAGATTAATCAGTATGTAGTGGATCTTGAGAAGCGTAGCGAGGAAATGGGAACTAAAAGAAGCAAAGAAAAGGTTGAGGAGGTTCAAATCCAATCGATGTGTCTGCCCGTATATCACCATGTTGTTAATAATGATGCGGTCCTCCCTGCAGTGGGAGCTGTCAGGGTAGTGAGCTGTCGGCCTATTCCGCCTCATCAGCACTACAGCATATGTGGAGCACAGGGTTGTTGGGTAGCCCCACCCTAGCAGCCTCTGAACACCCCCAACCTTTTCTATGCGTGATAACTGTACTCTCCATAGATGCCTCCGTAGCTACTCTGCTCTTTTCAACAGCAAAATACAATTTGCATGGATGCCCTTAGCTTATAAGGTAATATAAACCCCTGTGAAAATTATTAAATAAAAATAAAAACATGATTTTTTTCTTATCTTTTAATACTTTGATATGAACCTTACCTTGACCCACGTATTTCAATAAGAGTAATAATTTATATGTCTCAAATTTGGCATCAAGTATTTCAATTTTACTGAATTTGGGTTTTTGCCTTTGCCCATGTTCCATCTCCCATCATCCATGTTGATAAAAATTGCCCTGATAGTTTTATTTAATCCTTCTTCAGACAGACATATAAAACAGCAAATGCATAATCTCTCTGGCGAAGGTAAAAGTGTGCTTCGCATTAAACCTTTCTGGGCTCTTTTCCAACTCTCCATCCCTGCTAGATAGCTTCAGCCCTTGATGCTTTATACTGTGGTGTTAATTTTTTGTTGTTGTATTTTTCTTTACCGTACTTCACTGTGTTCAGATGTGTTAAGCTGTTTTCATGGAGCACAGTTTTAGCTTTTATTCTGTTAAGTTTGGTCATTTTAAATAAAAACCTCCAGCAAATAACATTTCACAAGTTATAAAGATGTTTGAGTAGAGATAATCAAATAAATTGTTGACTGGAATTAGAAGCTGGTCAGAAATTAGAAAATGTGATTTTTTTTTTATTACTGAACACACAACAACATTCTAAATAAAGAGGGCTTATAGCTATTTTTGTTACTGCTGAATAAGCTCAGAGGAAGCAGAGAGGTATAAGAAACTATTTAAAAAGTTAGATATAACTTTTATAACATGTTAAACAGCATCTGGTTCATTCAGGCTGCAAGAGAACAAGAGAGAGCAATACATTTGCAGGTATCAGGAAGGTTGAATAGATTTCAAGAAAGTTAACTCGTTTAACCCAATTAATTCGTCAACCTCTGTCCATTATTAGTTTAGTAGTAATAAGTGCACTAACTGCTAACGTAAGGTGCTAAAGAGTTAGAAATTTTAAGTCTCTTGTTAATATTGCCTTTTTTTACATTAGCAAGAATGCTGTTATATGGTGACAACAATCTCACACAGCGGAGTGAGGCAACCTCTGCTCCTGCATTTATAGTTGAACTTTTCTCCTTCTTTGAAACACTTCATTCATTTGAAATTCTTCAAACTCAGTTTGACAAACATAAGCTGATTCAGGGTTTAGATTTAAGCACAGTATTTTATAGAATCTTATTTTGTTTCTTTTTACTGGTGGGGGTTCACAATCTGGTCAGTCTGCCTTCAGCAGTGTTAAAGAAAAAAATGTTGAAATTCAACAAAATTATTTTCAATTGTAGAGCTATTTATAATTTGGACTGTGTTAAAAGCAAAGGTTGATGCTATGTTATCAGAGGCTATCACAACAGTGGGAGCTAATCTTGTTCCTGAACGGTTTTGAGACCTCCAATCTAAGATCGTAGGACTGGACTGGAGGTCAGGTTCTCGGGCTCCTGATGGACTGCTATTGATTCGGGAGAAAGGTGACGATACAGTTGCAGTCGCTCAGCATTGATTTTTTGCAAGTGCAGTAGTGGAGAGCTGGCAGAAAGAGAGAGCCGGGGCTGCCGTGTTATCTTCTCAAATATCAAGACGTTTATTTATTTATTATTTATTTGTCTTTGTGGCACTGACCTCTGATGCAGGGATGCATTAGGGATATTTCTGTGGAGGAATTAGCTCAGCAGACAGAACGGCTATTTTAGCAGCTTCAGCAGTGTTTACCTATGGTTACCCCTACACTTGTTAAGCCACAACGTGGTACTTGAGTTAGCTTCTTGACGCCCTCAAACAGGGAAAAAAAAGTAATTAAATAACTGAAAACTGGAATTTTGCTATAAATCTTCAGTAATAAAATGTGATGACAAAAGATGTGAATTTATTTGTGTTTGATGAATATATGACTAAGTTAAGACAAGAAGCATGACAGAATTTATAAACCTAAGAGCTGATATGAGAGTATCTCTGTCTCCTAACCCAATGTATAACCTGTACTAATAATTTATTGGAAATGGAAAAAGAAACTTCTTTAGCGACTTAAATTTCTTTTAGATCCCCCACCCCCAAAGCAATCAGTTATTTGCAAATCAGCAAGAAAATTTGACTACATCGTGTTATACAAGCAAAACCTTCCTCTGACCATGAAATATTGACAATTATGTTGTGTGTGATAGACGCAGACAGCACACTGTGCTCATGTTTTAATTCAGTGTGTGGCTGATAGATCCAATTCAACCAAGTCAGTAACAAACCCAATCTGTCAAGAATTGGTTGGAATGACAAAGATGACCTAGATGCAGAACACGCTGGAGACAGGGGGATGACTGAGTACTCCAATAAGCAAGACGTGAGACTGAACAAACACAATATAACACGATGAGCAAATCCCAGGCAGGATATATAGGCTGAGAAACTAATCATAAGTTAAGAAAAGGGGAGCAACCGTTGGTATTAACTCCGGTTTGAAGCTCAAACAGAAAAACCTAATACCCAAGTGATCATGGTGTTTGAAAATAAAACAAGAAATGAAGTAATTGCTGTCTAAATTTAAATTATAAGCTGTGCAGAAACAAAGCTGGAGGATGACTGAAGGTAAACCCTATTACAACCCAGGAAACTAGATTAATTCATGAAACAGAAAAAATGAGCATAGCTACACTCATGGAACCTTTGTCTAATTTAATTCAAGAGTGAATATTTACACCTGCCCAGTTTGTACTCACGCTTTACCGTTTGGTTCCATCATCCTTCCATTATGTTTCCATTAATTATAGTTATTCTGTATTCTATATTTTTCTATTTCTTCAACAAAATGTTTGCCTTGATCCACAAAACCTTCATACTTTGAAAACAAATTAGATACCATCTGTATAATGTTATTGTTGTTAAAAAGGTCAATTTTTATTTCTAGTTTTAAGTTTTAGAACAAACAAATATGAATTGAATTTCATTTTCATTTATAGGAAATGTTATGTTCATGGGGGAAAATGCATGGCCCAATGCTTAAAAAACTAAATTAAAATAATTCAATTTTCCATCATTTTCATACTTTGGTTTGAATACCATGAAAGCGCATTTCTATTACCTTTATGTTTGAAAACACTGTTTAATTCTATAAAAGTGAATGTGAAAGGTTGTAAGAGCCACACGCAGCTCTAGACCCCTGCTGTAAAAAAAAATATGTTCATACCATCTACCTAACTGTAAAGCTTCAAAAAATGATCCTGATCGTTCAGTAGAGACAATAACAAAGACACCTAAATCTCACATATGATTCAGTTTTGTTGTAGTCTCTTTTCTGAAGATGTTTTTTTGATACAATCCAAACCCATTTAGTGTGATCCCGCTCCCCATTTTAGCAGTGGACCCTGTTAATATATAAAATATTCTTTGGCCTTATTAAATCATACTAACTCTCAGTGACCTCTTTCTGGTAGATCTTGATTACTATAGCCATTTATCCACAGTTTCCTTGCATTATTCTATGAGTAGAATACAGAATGTAACTTTAAATTAAATAAACATGTTTCAATAGAAGTGCAACATGACCCCAGGGCAAATGATTTATTTTCATACCCAAAAATTTATTTGCAGAAAAAAACACTGCAATAGATAAAAAAAGACAAGGCTTTTAATTAGAATTTTTTTTAATTATTAGTTTAGTTAGGGATGCAACGATACCGCTTTTTTCAAACTAATACGATACTCTACCGTTCGCCGATACAGAGTTCCAATACCGATGCTTCTCACAAAAAAATGCAATTAATTGGAAGACAGGTTATATTTTCTTCTCTGATTGTTATAACTAATGAGGGTGAATTAGATACAAAACATATTAATAATGACCTCAATACTAAATTTTCAATTGAAAAAGAACCATTTAGATTATTGCAGAGTTTCCACATTTTAAATATCAGTTCATGGTATCGGTTGACTGTACCCGATAGCGATACAGTACGTAAGAACGGTATCGGCCCCGATACCAGTATTGGTATCGGTGCATCCCTAATTTTAATTAATACAATCATTTGTTTGGCTTTTCATGTATGCAGTTACTGTGACTTGATATCTTTGGAATATAGGCACCCATAGTAAAATAAACCAAGAATTTTAACCAAATCGAAATAAAAAAACTCCCATTATACCTAAAAGAGGAAGTTTGTTTTGTTTCAACCTGAAGCTTAGCAAAGCTTTACATTTATTTACTCATATAGACAAGTTTGGAGCCACTTGGAGTCCTTTAAGAGAAGTTTATATCCATTTGTGATAAGCATATATCCATATGATGGGATCTATGCCTCTAAATAAGGCATTATCTGCATCAAAACGCCTTCATTTCACCAATGTCTTATTATGAATCTCAAGCGCTAGTCCACTATGACTATATAGAGTCTCTGAGGTGCTTTGTTGTTGTCTTCAGGGTTGTTTTACAGGCTTTTAATTGATTTTGATTACATCACTGTTGTGCGGCATCCCTGTTGTAGGCAACACCCATCCGAGACGCCACAAAATCATAGTGAAATAGTGCTAGTGATTCATAACCAAACATTGGAGAAATGAAGAAGTTTTGTGGCAGATAATGCCTTATTTAGAGGCGGGATTTGCCGTGCCCCCTCAACTCCCACTACATGGATGTACGCTGATCATGAATGAATATAAACTTCTCTCAAAGGACTCCAAGTGGCTCCAAGCTTGTCTGTATGAGTAAATTAACATAGTGCATGCTAGATCATGCAGGTTAATAAAAACCAAACGTGCCCTTTAATGTTCTTTTAATCAGATACCATATACAGTCAAGTGCTCCAGGAAAGAAGTTGTCTCTGGTTTTGAGAAGGTTTGAGTAAAAAAAGTTCTACCCACCCCTCCACATGTTGCTGAACCCTGTTGGTCAGCTGGCTGATAAAAAGGCTGGAACACTTTTCCCTCCTAGATTCCTAGTTGCAAAACAAACTAACAGCTGGGATGTGGAAACTAAGGAAGCAACAATCCCCTCTCCGAAATGTATCATTCAAATCAAAATCATAATGGAAGTAAATAAATGTTCATAATTTTTCCAATGTGAAAAATCGATGCATTGGATCATTTTAGCAGTTGTAAGAGCAGCTTTTTCTTTTGGGCTCTAAATAAAAGTAATTGGATCATGGTGTAGACTTTCCTTAACATTGTCGTAATCAAGTACTGTACTATAAAACAAGGACATTTATGCTGATTGTTATTGTGATGGTGCCATGTTTGATTTTTTTTTTTTTACCTTGACCTTAAACACCATTGGCATTTAATCGACAGTTTTATACAAAATATGTCGTCAGCTGTTTTCTTAATGAAGGTCTGCTTTTACAGGCAGTGATTATTGACTTGAGAATACTGTAGGTCATAATTTATTTGAATCTGCAAGACTGAAGCTGCATAAAAGATGAAAAATACTATATCTTAAAAAAAATGCAGAGGATGAAATTCATTTGTCTTTCTCAAAGTAGAGAAAGTAAAGTTTGCCTGTAATCTAGCACATAGCAAATAAGATTGCATACATCTTATGATACTTCCTCACTGCGTTTGGCACTAGACAGTGTAGCCCCCTTAAAAAAGAAGGTAATCAAACATAGGAGATTGGCTCCCTGGTTTAGTGCAGAGTTGCGTACTTTGAAGCAGAATACTAGAAACCTGGAGAGAAAATGGCGCTCTACACACTTAAATGATTTCTTTCTAACTTGGAAAAATAGTCTACTACTTTCTAAAAACGCCCTTCGAAAAGCTAGAACAGCATATTTTTCATCATTAATAGAGGTAAATAAAAACAATCCTAGGTTTCTTTTTAGTACAGTTGCCAAACTTACACAGAGTCAGCTCTGTTGAGCCAACTATTCCCCCTACTCTCAGTAGTAATGACTTTATGGTCTTCTTCATAAGTAAAATAAATTCTATAAAGATTAAATCATTGGCATTCTCCCAAACATGATTACTTCTCTCTCAGTAACTGAGGCAGTATCACAGAGAACTGTAGAACCATGTTTATGTCTGTACCATTTTGATTCTGTTGAACCTTCGGAATTATCACAAATATTAGTTTCATCTAAACCCTCAACTTGTATGTTAGACCCAATACCATCAAATTATTTAAGGAAGTGTTCCCTCTGGTTACTGGCCCTATCCTAGACATGATGAATCTATCTTTAATAAGTGGATATGTGCCACAGGAATTTAAGGTTTCTGTAATTAGGCCTTTGCTTAAGAAACCCTCCCTGGATCAAGATGATTTAGCTAACTACAGACCTATGTTTAACCTTCCTTTGTTATCCAAAATTCTTGAGAAAATAGTTGCTAATCAAGTATGATTAGCAGAACAGCAAAAACCTGTTTGAGGAATTTCAGTCAGGTTTTAGAGCTCATCGTAGCACTCAAACAGCACTGGTAAAAGTTACTAATGATATTCTAATGGCCTCAGATAATGGATTTGTGACTGTTCTGGTCTTGCTAGATCTCAGTGCTGATTTTGACACAGTCGATCATAATATTCTCTTAGAAAGGCTCGAACATGTAGGGATCAATGGAACATCACTAGGCTGGTTTAAATCATATCTGTCCAACAGATTCCAGTTTGTTCATGTCAATGATAAATCTTCTTCACACTCAAGGGTTACTTGTGGAGTACCACAGGGTTCTGTGCTTGGACCGATTCTCTTTACTATTTATATGCTTCCAATTGGTAAAATAATTAGACAACATGGTATGAATTTCCACAGTTATGCTGATGATACACAATTATATTTATCCATAAAACCTGATGAAACCAATCAGTTAGGTAGATTACAAGCATGTCTGGAAGATATAAAAACTTGGATGACTCTGAATTTTCTGCTCCTAAATTCAGACAAGACAGAGGTTGTTGTCTTTGGACCAGAACCTTTAAAAAGGAAACTGCTAGGTCACTCGCTTCATCTGGATGGCATTCATTTGGCCTCTGGTAATAATCAAAAGAACCTTGGTGTAATTTTTGATCAAGACATGACATTTAAATCTCATATTAAACAGGTTTCAAGGATTTGTTTCTTTCACCTTCGGAATATTGCTAAAATTAGAAACATCCTGTCCAGGAGTGATGCAGAGAAAGTAGTCCATGCATTTGTGACTTCGAGGCTGGACTACTGTAATTCCTTATTATAAGGAAGTCCACAAAATGCAATCAAAAGCCTTCAGTTGACCAAAATGCTACAGCAAGAGTTCAGATGAATATTAAAAAGAGAGATCACATTTCTCCTGTTTTGGCTTCTCTCCATTGGCTCCCTGTTAAATCCAGAATAGAGTTTAAGATCCTCCTCCTTACGTATAAAGCCCTTAATAATCAAGCTCCATCGTACATCAGAGATCTGATTGTTCCATATGTTCCTAACAGAGCACTTCATTCTCAGAATGCAGGTCTACTGGTAGTTCCTAGGATTTCAAACAGTAGAATGGGAGGCAATTCTTTTAGTTTTCAGGGTCCCCTTCTTTGGAACCAGCTCCCAGTTTTAGTTCGTGAGGCAGATACTCTGTCTGTTTTTAATACTAGGCTTAAAACCTTCCTTTTTGATAAAGTTTATAGTTACTTATATAGACACTAGACCTTATAATCCCTCTCCGATTTCTAACAGTAATTTATTAATTTACCAGAATAAAATGATTAGAAAATTGAACAAAGGTTGAATCATGAATCAGGACAGAAAAAGATGCACACCAGGTTTTAAGGCTAGAAAATGATGGACAAAGATAATGCCAGAGTCTTCGGAAGAGCGGGCCTTTATCTACTCTAGTTATATCACTTACCAATAATATGATCTCTCTAATACATAGATTCTGGAGAGGGCGCAGTCCTATGAGCAAGGAAAGATGCATAAGCACTACAATACTTACCCACTTACCTCCTTCTTTCCTCCTGGATTTCCAGGCAGGGAGTAGAGGGAGATGGAGTGTTCAGCCCGATTCGGGGAGGGGAGGATGCAGCCCGGTCCGGCAGCCCTCCTCAACTCTATCTCCCTCACACCGTACATTGCTAATAAAAAAAAATCCTTTTTAAGACTCAACTGACCCTAACACACCTTCTACCTTTCTTTTCTACTACTCTCCAGATATATTTTTCCTATTGTTAATGCAATTGTTAACCCAGTTTTCTCTCAGTGTTTTTCTCCCCATAGAAGCTCTACCCGGTCTGGTACCCTGCTCAGCTATAATGCCCCCTGCTGGATGGGGAGCGTTGGTTCAGATGATGCTCAAACTCACAGAGCATCCTCCATGCTGTCTCTTCTCTGTCTTCTCAGACCCCCAGACGGTCGTGGCAGATGACTACTTATACTGAGCCAGGGTTCTGCCAGAGGTTTCTTCCTGTTAAAGGGGAGTTTTTCCTCTCCACTGTCGCTACATGCTTGCTCAGTATGAGAGTTTGCTAAGAAATTGCTGTGGTTGGAGTCTGCATGATCCAGGCACAACCTCACGCCGATGACTCAACGCAATCTGCTGGGATTCCTTACATAGAAAACTTAACTGATTGGAATGTTTGTATAATTGTATTGAGATGACTTTTGTTGTAAAGTGCCTTGAGATGGCATTTGTTGTGAACTGGCGCTATTAAATAAAAGTGAATTGAATTGATCCTTGGAGGGGTTAAAAAATATGAATCCAACAAATACTTTGCAAACATTCCACTTTTGTAAGTGTTAACAAACAGATAATACAATCACAAACCCCCAAATCCTTGATGTGCATTGGGAAACAGTGGGTCATTTTAAAAAACAGATCCGTAGTTCATGAAAAACAAAAATCTGCCAAGGCAGGCAGAAACACAAACTCCTTTTAGTTTAATTAGAATGCATAGCCCGCTTAGGGCTTATTGTAGTTATTGTACATTTACTCCCAGGGTTTTAAATATTTATTTTATCCTACATAAATTTTAATTAGGACTTCAAACACTTTAGCTCTGTTCAACCCAAGCAGGGTTTTTCCTTTGATCATACGTCACTTTGACCTATTTCTTCCCCGCGGGCTTCTTGCTTCTAATTGGCACTGCGTCGCTCGTCTCGTCTGTCGTCAGAAGGTCTATCTCCCTATCTGTCAGCATAGATAAAAAGGACTTGAGCTGAACACTCGGCTTTGGGCGATGCGGGATGCCTTTTCTTTTGAGGAGGGAAATTTTTGGGTAGACAGTTAACAATGTAACATGTTCTCTAACGAGAATGCTCCTATACTACAGAAACTCTCCCAGATAATATCTAATGTTTTGGTTGACATATCTTCTTTGCCTCTTTAGCATCAAAGAAAACATGGAAACTCTGTTTAGTCTGTTAAAAAATAGTAAGTCCTTGTGTGTTGGGTTTATAGAGTCGTCCTGCCCCTCCCTTCCTTTATTCCTCCCCTGACTCTCTCTGTGTCTGTGCTGTGTGTTAATGTAGTGAAGTGGCTCATCGGTCAATGAGCTTGTATTAACACCTGACTCCCGGACCTAGCCAATGTTTGTTCCTCTGTGTGGGCTCCCCAGAGCCCTCCCCCAGGCAGAGGCAACATCTTCTACGATCAATAACAGCTTTCTATAAGGCCAGGGGAGGAAAGCAAGTCTAAGGGAAGAATGGGTGCACTCTTTTTGCATCTACTGATTGGAAACAATTAAGATTTTTGAGTTTCTGATCTGCCATTTGCTGATCTGGTTGTCTTTACCATATTATATTAGCAATTAGCACTCTTGATGATTACTAAAATAGCATTCTCCATTAGTGTTTTCTTCAGAATATAGATATTTACCTTAACTCTGAAATATCATAAAGGCCCTCAATGTATCAAAATCCAGCATGTTCCAGGACAGAAAGAGGCGGAACACTTCATTTAGCCTTCCTGTTATCTCTCCCACAGCCTGAACACAGCGCAAACATGCATTAACAGGTTATGCATATAGTTTCCTTTTAAATAACCTCATACATCTCTGAGCTAGTTTCTTCATGCTAAGCACATCACCAATTAGCTAACGCTTAGTCTTTGTCACTTAGAAATAACTTCAAAGCTGCTGGTGCCTAGTGTGGTAAATTCAGTGTTCGGAAAAACATTGATGCCACTGCCTGGGGATGTTTTTATTCAGCTAAAATGTTCCTGTTAGTTAGTTAGCACTGGTAATTAATATTGATGCTTTAATGTTTTTTTAAACCATCAGATTTTTACAGTTCCTATTGGCAGGTCACTGGTTTATCCCATTCCATGGGCCAGTTTTGGTTACTTTTGAATATAGTTTAGCTGCACTCTGTTGATTCTCCCATCCATTGTCCTGACCTGCTTTTTCGATCTTCAACCTCTTCTCAGCCTTGCACTCAGGCTTTCCTATTCTAAGATAGTGCTGGAATTATCTACCCTAAATCAGCTTCATATTCAATACTGTGTACTCGATGCTGTTTGTGTTAACTCTTCTCTCTTTTCTTCCTCCCTACTCTCCAGGCTCTTGCTATGGCAGAGGTGAACGGGCCTGGCCCCCAGCTTGCCGAGCCACAGATTGCCATGTACTGTGGCCGACAGCTCCTACACATGAACTTACAGACCGGCAAGTGGGAGCCTGACCCTCAGGGCCGTCAGGGCTGCTTCAAAGACCCCAATAAAATCCTGTCTTACTGCCAGGAGGTAAGGAATCTAAACAAGAAGGATTAAATAACAGTAATGCGGATTTTAAAATCACACAACTGGTTACATTTTCTCTATTTTTGTTTGTCTAAAACCTCCCCCACAAAATCTATATATTAACTATATATAGTAAAGAAATGGCGGTCTGCTGAAATATTACAATATTTCATTTTTACCACCATCCTCCTTTCCTCTTCTTGTTGCCTTTTACTGTATGTGTTCCTATTGGTACTCATGCTCCTGAAACAATCGGGTAAGAATGTTAATTCGAACCACAGCAACAGAGGCACCTAGACGCCACCTGCAGGCCAAAATAGACATGTCCACTACAGATGGCATCCATAGAGCTGAAATGCCTGTAATGGGATTATCTGACACATAATGCATCTGCAGTGCCTTTTACTTGAAGCTTTGCTTTTATCCTTTGCATTCAAGCAGATACCATTTAAGCCTGTATCTAGACTGAGCTATTTACATGCCTGTTGCTAGTAAACGAATATGTAATCTTGCATTTCAAACAATTCAGTTACATTTTAAGTGAAAATACATGTTAAATTTAAAGTGTTGAAATGTTTATTCTGATATACCTCTAGGGAGGTGTTTCTAATGTTGTTCAACACTGAAGAGCTACCATATATTTATACATCTGCTGCATGAATATTTCCCCTGTCAGTTTTCTTCCCCCGCTTCCTCCTCCTCTCTGATCCTGTAAATTATCTTCTACCCCTTACATTTAAAAGGTTTTCCCCTTGTTCTGTCCACCTACCAATCTGTTTCTGTGTCTTTGGCATCTCTGCATGCACCCTTATCATCCAGATGTACCCAGCGCTTCCAATCTCGCACATAGAGGAGTCCAAAAGACCCGTAACCATCCAGGCCTGGTGTAAGAAAGGATTTGGCCGCTGTCCGACGCATCCCTTCATTGTCGTGCCCTACCGCTGTCTGGGTAAGAAGGAAAGATTGTAAGGACATGAGATTCAATAAAAAGTAAATACAAGATTCCAACGCAGTTGTGAAAGTCTTGGAAAAGTATGGAAGTTAATTTCATAATTTTCCCAATCTTGATAAGTAAAAGCACAACTTAATACAGACAACTAAGTTTCCGGACTTCATTCCCGATTTCAATATCCAAAAGAAAAAAATCTGAATCCCTAACAAATAAAGGACTTTTTTTCATATTGATGCATCTTTAGTTGTTCATATAGATTTGTATTTAGGCACACCCATTGTACTGCCCTCCTAACCTCTAAGCTTCACAGATCACAGTTTTTGAAGCACAACCTAGATAATAATATTTTTCTGGGAACTTCTGATAACAGAGATAGATATTACACAGAAACAGTATTTATGAGTAATCTGCGTACACTGCTGTTCAAAATGTAGAAGTATAAGTGCCATAGATTTTAAAAAGTGAGCAGATCATATTTGGTAGAGTGACAGCAAAAAAACAGCCCCAAAAACATAAAATAACCCTTTTACACACTGCTGAATTGAAAGAGAGTGTTTTTATGGATCTTTGTAAGTAAATGTTTTGTTTGTTTGTTTCCTAAAATTTCCAGAACAGACATTGGCAGGTGATTGGTATTGATGTATATCAAACTTCAAAATAGTTAAAGAATAGAATTGGACTCCAGTTTCTTTAAATAAGAGTCCAGAGAAGAGATAAGGTGAGAGAGGTTTTATCAGGCTGTGTGGAACAAAGTAATCCAGTTTTAATGCTATTCTTTCCCTATTTGCTGCTGTGGACTGCCCAGTAAGCTGGCTGAAAGAAGACTTTATACTTTTCCCTAGCTTGCAGCATCTCCAAAACTTAGAAAAAATTTATAAATACTAGAGCTCCACTGTAGTCAAGGTCAACTTTAGCATGTTGCGGAGATGTATTTTCTGCTAATAACCACTTGAGGGCCTAATAGGCTAACAATGGGTAAACATAATCTGGAGTTGTGTACTTAGCAGCACTTTTTATTTCCTCTGTACCGCCTGTTGAATTGGTTGCTTTTATTTTTGAAAGACTCAAGCGGCATGTGAAAGGTTGACCTAATCATAATTAATGTATAAAATAATACAAAATGACATTCGTTTTTAGCCTCTGTTTCAAACATCCTAAATTGATTTGGGTAAGATCACACTTTATTAATTATTTTAGTTGTTGCTTTAGTTCTTGTTTTGAGTTAACTTTTTTCTTCTGCAGAAGGGAGTGAGACCTTGCTGGTGCCAGACAGATGTCGTTTTCTCCACCGGGAGCAGATGAGCATATGTGAGAGTTATGTCTACTGGCACAACATTGCCAAAGAGGTAAGAATAAGTTGTGTGTAAGTCAAGCTTGTGAAATTAGTGAAGAGGACAGTTTTAAAAATAGTGGGATTAGTTTCATCTGTCTTGGTTTTAAAATAGCTCATCCACGGCAGAACGAAACCTTTAACACTCCTGAAAGGAGAACTGTAAAGCATTAAATTGAGTGAGTTTAATTAACTCTCCCACACATCCCAGTATAAACACAATATATAAAATCTATAAAAAAAAGTGTCAAAAGTTTTTTAGAACTTGAGTCAGGCATAAAGACTCCCTACCTGTATATTTTAAATGTGAATGCAAGGAAATAAAATAAACGGTTACTCACTTTAACGTCAAATTAAACATTATAAAAAGTTATATCAGTGGATTTTGCTGTAATAACAGGACTTTTTAGAATTACAGATATGTAAAAGAAGTATACAGTAAATGGCCTTTATTTGCTGGTTCCGAAAGATGGCCGTAAAATGGCCCACTATCATACAGCTGTAAGTAAGTGACATGCGGCTCGTAAGGCCCTCCCCTCATGGGCGTGCGGAGGCGCCAGAACAGTGTCAGAGGAATGAAGCTATAAAGGAGCAGCACTGGCTTAAAAAATGGCATTATTAAAAAATATACAAGCGTAAAAAAATGATCAAGACAAACTTTTTTTTTAGGTATATATTTGAAGTTTCATTAAAGCTTTTTTCACTTTCAATTTCTGTTTAGAGTAGAATAGAACAATCCTTAATTGCCCCACAAAGGGACATTTGCGGCAGGAAATATAATCATTAATTAAGACTCAGAAGTGGAAAGGTATCAGCAAAAAAAAACAGAATTTAAGAGTCACGAAAAATATGTACATTAAGGACAGAGTTACAAAAACGAGAGTGCTGTGCACTTATTAAAGATCAAATTAAAGGAAATAGTCACATAACCAGATTGTAGTTTTCAACAAACCAGGACACTTTAAAGATATTTAAAGAGTTAAACATATTTAAAAATATCTACAGAATGTGCATGTGTTCTTGTGCATTACACATGCACATTCTGGTTTACTTTCAATCCAAAAATTTTCACTTCATTTATTTCCGAGTCAATTTTAATATTTTCAGTTACAATTATAATTTTCATGACTGATTTTTTCCCCCACTACCAATATTTATTTTCACTTTCATTTTAAGATGGCGTTGTTGCCGTACTCCACCAGCTTTATACATCTAGAGTGTGAAACTTTTGCCCATTTTTATTTTAATATTTTTTTAAAGTTCAAGGCCAATTAGGATAGATGGAGAGCATCATCGAACATCAGTTTTCAAGTCTTGCCACAGATTTTCAGTTTGATTTAGCCTTTTACTTTGACTGGGCCTTTCTAACACATGAACATGCTTTGATCTAAGCTGTTCTGTTGAAGCTCTGATTATGTCTTTAGGCTAACTCTGCTGGAAGGGAACCTCCACCTGAATCTATGGTGTTTTATCCCGAGAGTTTGTTGAATTTAACTTAATCTCTTTTTCATTCAGCTCTGAGAAATGTCCCTTTCCTTCATGAAAAAAAGTATTCTCACTGCATGATGCTGTCACCATCATGTTTCGCTGTTAGGATGGTGTGTTCAGTCATAAAGGAAGGCAGTTTTTCCATAGCTACCACAGACGTCTTTTGGGATAAATGTTCTCTTTTTGTGCCTTTTGAGATGGTTAAACACATTACCTAAATATAAGGGTATAGATATTTCTGCACGAAACTATGCATAATTTTTAATAACTTACCACCATTTTTATCTTTTAACAAATACTGACATTAAAATGAGTGCTCTATAAATACAATCGTACATTTGACTCCCTCTTCTCTGTGTCCCTGTGCTTGTGTCAGGAGTGCACAGCAGAGAACCTCGAGCTCCACAGCTACGGCATGCTGCTGCCATGCGGGGGCCACTTCCGCGGCGTTGAGTACGTCTGCTGCCCAGGCAGGAGCAGCTCAAATGGAAAAGGAGAGACAGAGGAAACGGATGTCCCTCAGATGCTCTCATCCCAGACTGCTGTCAAACTCAATTCAGCGTAAGACGACTTTGCTGAATTGTTTAGAGGTTGCTGTTTCAGAAATTAGCCCCAATCAGAGTGACGAGAATTAACTGTTCTCCACAGCACCAAGATAATGGCCCCCTCTCCAAGCCCCTCTCCGGAAACGGACATGGACGACATGGAGGAGGAGGATGATGAAGTGGTGGATGAAGAGGAGGAGGAGGAGGAAGAGGAGGAAGACTATGATATAAATGAAGAGGAGGAAGAAGAGGAAGAGGAAGAAGAGACAACAGCTGTGAAGGACCAGCAATACCCTATTGACTTGGGTCCTTACCAGACATCCGACTACTTGGATTCATTTTACTACAAAAGCCACAAACCCATCACCTCTGCGCCTATGGTCAAGGGAGACAGCTGTGAGTGATTACTTCATCCTTCGTTTGTTTCTCAAACATATTGCAGCAGCATGAGCAGTAACTGAAAAACAACGTAAAAATAGCACTCAGCGCCACGCCTACTGAATGCACCATCCATACGCTTGTAGCTCCGAAACATGTCACCACAGTCTACAATGCATATGTAGCGTGCATAGGTGCACGCTACATATGCATATGCATGTCTATTAGAAGCTTGATTTCCTTCCAGTTCAGCTTCCCATAAGTGTTTTCTAACCCTTTTACCTCAACAAATGTTAATGTGAAAGTGTTTCACTTTAATCTGGTGCATAACATACATTTACAACCACAGCAAGGCCACAGGGAACTTCATGCTTGTGTGTGTGCACAGTAAATACAGAAGGTAACCACGGCAGATGAAATATCAAATCAAAGCAATTTCAACATGATACATTGATATATTTAAGGATACCGACTGCTCGGTCAACACAGAATGCAATGAGAGAAATAGCCAAAGGGAAATAGTTAGGCTATATTATTGATTTATGTTGGGTGATAAATGGTTATTTTGTCTAAGATATGAATTTAAACTAGGAGTGAAAACAATAGCCCTGAGACTATGTTATCACTTAGCTTTGGCCTTATTCATGAAACATCACTGTAAAAAAAAAAAAAAAAGAATTAAAGCTTCTTCATTGCAAATCAAAAGTAGGTTAGAGGAAACCATATTTTATTGGTTTCCTTTTATTCAACTGCTCTTTTACAGATCTAAAGTCCGGACACCAAAGAGTGATGTTGCTCAGTAGTTTGACTTCCTAATGAATGTGTGTAGATTGTCCATTTAATTTAAACGGGTTAATTGTTGTCTTGCTCATGCAGCCACTAACAGTCCTGTTGTTCCCGCCCAGTTACCACAACCCGCCCCACTGACGGGGTTGATGTTTACTTTGAGAAGCCTGTGGATGACATGGAGCACGCCAACTTCCTGCGTGCCAAAACTGATCTTGAGGAGCGCAGGATGAAGAGCATTAATGAGGTGAATTTCACGGGGCAGGGGGAGCAGCATCACAGATTGTCAAGTGGCCTTTGTTTTCTATTAAATTAACAAATCAGAGTCAACTGGCATCTGCAGAGCTTCATAGAAGTGTTTAATAATTAATCAGAGAGGTAGCCGAGAGACCTGTGGAGGACTTTAAGAGGCACACAGAGAATGTGGTGACCACGCCCCTATTAGTGGTGTGATCTACAAATCTGGCCTTTCTGCATGGCAAAAAGAAAGCCATAGTTTGTAGTTTGCCACAAGATGTATACGGGACACAACAAACATGTGACCTAAACAGAACTTTTTGGCCTACACCCAAAACACAACAAAGAATCATATGTGTGGTAGAAAACAAATGCTTCACATGATCCTGATTAAGCCCTTCTCCCAGTCAAACACGATGGTGGCTGCCTCATGCTATGGGAATATTTCTTTTGTTCCCAGTAGGAATAGAGAAGTTGTTTAGAGTCTCATTTTATTAGAAATTGGTCGGAATGAAATACGGTCAGGTTCGTTTTCTAGCTGGACAGCAAACCTGAACGAACAGCAACTAATCAAACATATTCATGTAACCCATCGAGAATCTAGCTATTAATGAAAATTGATAATTACAGATGCTTTACATCTGACTGAGCTGTTCTGCAAAGCTCAATGAGCAAAAGCGTATGAATGTAGATGTGCAAAGCAGGTAAGACATACCAACAAAGAGTTGCTATGGGGTTTGAGGTTTATAGCAAAAGCAATGTCTATGTGTGGCCATGTTGCGTGGCAATACATACCACACAGTTTGTATTGGTAAAAATTTAGGGAAACATTTATAACCTTCCTACCACTGTACAGTTCTAATTCTCATAATGAAACAACATATGAAAAAGTTAAATAGTATGTATTCTTTTAAAAGGAGTTGTGTGTAACCCAGCCACTTTAGGGAACTTAAGGTAGTTGGTATGAACATTTTTTACAGTAAAGAAAAAAAAAGTCTAAATATTTTGTGTAAATTTTACAGAGTTAAAATTAGGCGCATATTCAGTAGTATGGATACCGTTCTATTTAGCTGGCACATCCATGTTAAAATTGTTTTACTTCATGGTTTTAAAGTACATATGCGTTGTTCCACTTTTACAGATCATGAAGGAATGGGCGGAGGCTGACAACCAGACCAAAAACCTTCCAAAAGCAGAGCGACAAGCCTTGAATGAGGTAGACACAAATTTTATACTTTCCTCTGATTTTAATACTGAACATTTCCCTGAGCAGAGCTTAAATTCCACTTCTTCATCAATTTGGCTTCCGCTTTTATCTCTTTTCCAGCACTTCCAGTCTGTTTTGCAGACATTAGAGGAACAGGTTGCTGGGGAGAGGCAGAGGCTGGTGGAGACTCATCTGGCCAGAGTTGAGGCCATTCTCAACAACAACCGTCGTCTAGCCTTGGAGAACTACCTGACGGCTGTGCAATCTGATCCCCCTCAGGTACATCTATCCCAATGTGCATACAAAGGCAGAAAAACGAAATGTATGTAATGTGAATTCTGGTAATAATCCTAAGCAGGTTTTAGATGTTTTGCTTTTGACAGGGAATGGATGCGTTCCTTTATGTTGTTATGCTTTCTTTTCTTGACCGCTTCCTTTCTGTCTAACTTGCAGCCAGAGCGCGTGCTGCAGGCTCTAAAACGGTACATGGCTGCAGAGCAGAAGGACCGCAGACACACTCTGAGACACTACCAGCATATCGTGGCTGTCGACCCACAGAAAGCTGAGCAGATGAAGTTCCAGGTGGGAGCTTTCAGAATGCAATGTGTCCTTTTGTTGAAAGAGGACAATGTGTGCTGCAGAGTTTGCACATGACAGAGCAGTTTATCATTTCAGAACATTGGTCAGTCTCTACGCTATAACTGAGATTGGAGTCCATTTGAATGCAGCTTAGTGCAGATAACTGGATGCTTTTTTTTCTTACATTCTTCTTCGCAAACATCATTTTGTTTCATTTCCCAGGTGTACACACATCTCCATGTTATTGAGGAGAGGATGAACCAGAGTCTCGATCTGCTTTACAAGGATCCAGCATTAGCCGAGGAGCTGCGCAGTGACATTCGTAAGATAAACTGCATGTTTTAACTACTTGGTTTTGTTGTTAGTCTTGCTTGGAAAAAGTTATAATGCAACAAAATTTTATATTAATTTTAGACTTTGAAAATTTTGTCAGGTTTCCTTTGATTTAGAAGGCATGTATAAAAAAACAAAAATAAAAGTTAAACATAAATTTGGTTGCTCAAATTACGCTTTCATTTGAGCTCTGTCTTCTGTTGCCCGGAAGGGCCACAATTATACATATACAAACTCAAATGTATAAACATACCAGCTCTTTGGTTTGACTCCTAAGGTGTTGAACCGCAACACACTTTTTCTGTAATAGTCAACAAGCTTCTGACACAAATCTGACAGGATATTTGGCTTTATTTCAGTTGGTTGGTTTCCTGTAAGAGACCCAGATTTTAGGCATAGTAAACTTATTTTTATCCCACACCAGTTCTGACGTGTTTCTAGGATCATTGTTCTACTGAAACAATGATCTGTGCCCAAGTTTTACCCAACTAGCTGTTGATTTGAGGTAAAGTTAAAGGTGTTTTTTTTTTAGTCCATCAACTGGCAGCAAAACAAACGGTCATTGTAGGGATGCCATCACCATTTTTTTTTTGTATGAAGGCCTTATCTTGAGTCCTTTTTAACATGTTTCCTTCCATTATTGCCTAATTAATTCAATCATTGCCCTGCCTCAATGTAAATGTTTTCTCAACAAGGTACTAAGCTTCATCAATGTGGGCAGCTGTAAAATTTAAGTCAAGACGAGCGGAATTCTCATTTTCATCAGCAGCTTCTCAGTCCTTGGTGAGTCAAACTGCTCGTCATAGTGAATGGCAGTGGCAAGGCGTTTTCTTCATAGTTGCCCCTTTTCTATCGCAAACAACCCCACCCACCCATGTCTCTTTCTTCCTCACTGCCAGCTCTGACACTGGCAGATCACAGTTGTAAGTGCTGGTTTTATAAGCTTGAACAAAAGCGCCTGTATTAGCTTTACCAAGCAAACTACAAAGTTTGCAGCAGATCTGTGGTAAACTGACAGCTCAACCGAACAGCGGGCCAACTGGAGCTTCTGTACTGTTAGCTCACAACACATTTACACCCAAACAGACCACTTAGAGTTTCTTTTATTTAAACAAATGTATGACAAATATACTGAACACGAAAATAAAAAAATAGTACTACAACAATAGATGTTCTGTTACAACAATCCATCTTTCAATTATTTGTCAATAAGCCACGTTTTCCCAAAGTTTCATGTGATCCCTGCCTTAAAATGAACTCATTTGTTTTACTGCTTTTTCCAATTTTTGTTTGGAAGCTAAAAGGTTTAAGGCTTCTCCAGTTCGACAAATCCAAGACAACAAAAACCAACAAACTGTTTGTTTTTTTCACGTAAAACCTTTTAATAGTATACATCTTTCTATTATTTTGTCGAATTGAAAAGGGGGGGGGGTTACAACCTGTCATGATGGCATCTCCTGTCCTGCATTGGACTGGTGGACCTGTCCAGGGTATACCTCACCTCTTACCCAGTGGTTGCTCGAGATAGACACCAGCACCCTGCAACTCTGCAAGGACAAGCAGGGATGTATGGATGAATGGAAAATTCAAATAAAATGTGTTTGTATAGTACAAAGAAGCATTCCTCTGATTAGTTTTTGTTTATTTATTTATTATACTTTTTTTTTTTACAAAAGTGGTTAATTGCATCCATCTTTTTATATGTACGTTATATTTTTTCTTTTTTTTCTTTTTTTGTTTTTATTGTCAAGTCTTCTCTAAATGCCGTAAAGGCCTTTGGGGTCCCCACTGGTGGACAGTGACACTTTTGTTCCAGCAGCTTCTGGAGCTGTTTTGCTTCCTGTGTTCTTATTGAACATACAAAACTCATTTCCTTTCAGTTTTAGCTCAGATGGGACATTGCTCCTTAAAACACATATTGCTGGTTTTGGACAGAATAAAAAGGCTATCATGAAGCTTTTTAATGATCCAGACCTCAAACCTGCAAAGAAAATGTGTAGGCGGTTTGAGGAAACAAACCAATAATAATAAACTCTTACAATGCTGTGCTGATTAATTGACATAAATCCAATAATACGTTTGCTGGAAGCTTGTTAATGGCTATAGTTAGTGTTTTCTAAAGTGCAACTTGCTAATTGATATTTTTTTAACTTTAGTGAAAATGTATACATATATTTGAATTTGCATGCATACAAATAAATGCAAACGTATGTATCAGATTCGTGTTTTAAAAATCAATTTGTTCAAATGCATTATTAAAGCCCACAGTGAATATGGCATTCCTGCAGAATGCTGACTGTATGCCAACCTTTCACCAGAACTGTATATTAGTATTGATAAGCTGTGTTTTCTTGTGCATCCCTGCAGAGGAGCTTGTCAAGGCAGAGCGAGGGGACATTAGTGAGCTCATGACCACGTCCTTCTCTGAGACTCGCACCACTGAAGAGCTCCTACCAGCTGAGAGCGAGGAAGAGAAGGATGACGAAGAGGAGGAGGAGAGGGCCTTCCAGAACCGCCCTTATCCTCCTCGCATCGGTACTTACTCGTTTATTACTCATGCAACCACCCACATATCTAACATCCTTTAGTTTTTCCCTCATTTTGTGAGGAAGTGTAAAATCATGGTCTGCTTCTTGCCCATTACTCTTGTTAATGATGCTTTTCTTCCCCCCTCTTATTGCCGCTTTCTCTTAGATGTACAGTCTAATAAGAAAGGTGAGCTGCAGTTCAGCATCCATTAACTACAGAATTGTGCAATTTATAGTAATTACAGCAATTTGTATATCTTAACATTTCTCCATAGCTTACTATGATGCTGCTTGTTTTTAATCTTCCCCTCATATGTACAGAGGATGAGTATGATTATACCACATCTGAGAGAGGGCCCACTTATGAATACGAGGAAAAGGTAAGCTGATGATGATTTTAGTCTCTCTGTATTTCTTTAGATAGATGTTTCATGTTCATAAAGATTTTAATAGGCAGAAATATTTATGTCTTATTAAAAACTTTTGTTGAGAACATTTTTGCATGAGGTATTTTATTAAATAAGAATATCATCCCAACATTAATTTCAATAAAAAATAAATGGATAGGGTACAACTTTATATACACAATGATATATTTCAAGCTTTTATTTGTGTGAATTTTAATGATTTTGGATTTATTGGGGTTTAGGACCAATAAAAAAGGTGGACTAGGTGACAGCTCCACTGACCTTCTGCACTTGATCGCGCTACTGCACTTTTACCTTCCATAACATTTCCCATTACCATGTTGGGATAAAGGCTGCACTGTGCCGCAGCTGTTAGCACTATCACCTTATAACGAGAAAGTCAAGGGTTTGAATTTCAGCCAGGGGGCCTTTTGCATGAAGTTTGCATGCCTGAATTGGCTCCAGGTCTTTATTTGGTCTTATGCTGTACTGCACAGTATATTGAATTGCAATTACTATCACAATATCAATGTATGAAATATCACATTTGCAAATAACTGCATAGGCACTATAATGAGTAGGCATTATGCACTCACAATGTGCATAGCTGTATTATATTTGAATAATTTGATAGCCAAGATCCTTATTTCCAAGGTTAATGGTTGTGACATTGTGTAATCGTTAAGAAAGAAAAGAGTTAGAAAATGTGACGTTATGATAGAATTTTCTAATTTTCTTAGAAGCTGAATTAGCTATAAACCTAACGCATACACTGCAAAAACAGATTTGCCAAAACTGATATGTCCTGAGTGTGATCAGGAACCACACATGTGCAGATTTTAACACACAGTGTGTAATCCTCCAATCAATTGATTGACACAGTGAAAGTGTCTGAAGATCTGGCATGGGACATTTTAAGATTTTAAAATAAAATTAGATAAACACAAAAACCAAATATCCATTAAGCAACAAAAAAAATGCATATATGCATATATTAACAGTTTAACAGGAGTAATTATTTAAAATGTCTCATGCAAACAATGTGTTAAAATTAACTCATCATGTGTAGTCCCTGATCACGCTCAGGACATGCGTCATTTTTGACACATCTGTTCTTGCAGTGTATTACAGAAATATTTTTGCTTCATAATAAATCTCCATATCCATAAGTTTCACTTTTTGAAGTGAGTTCCTGAAATAAATCAACCTTTTGATGCAATTTTAATTTATTTGTTTTGCACCTGTATAGTTTTGTTATATTTCTCTGTTCTTACAGATTAACACCTCTGCTGAGCTGAAACAGGTAGTCAAGCCCAATGAGATTGCAAGAGATGAACTGGTAAGAGCTTATGTGGAAAATATTCTTTGAAAAAAGAGTGATATATTGAGATACACCCTGCGACCCATTGAGGATTTGAGGTTTAGAACATGGATGGATGGATGAAAATAATTAATTTTACTCTGCACTGACATATCAATGTCGTTTAATAGTAAATGTTGTTCTTCCTTCCGAAGCAACCTGATGCTCTGGAGACATTTAACCGTGGTGCCATGGTTGGGTTGCTGGTGGTGGCCGTGGCTATTGCCATGGTGATGGTTATCAGCCTGCTGTTGGTGCGCAGAAAGCCATACGGAACTATTAGCCATGGCATTGTGGAGGTACGACTCAACCCAGACCTTTAATTGAGGCTAATTGATGTGAAACATTGTTGTCATGGTTTTAAATGTCGTAATTTGGCATTTAAAGAGTCAGCATCTTAACTGCAGTAGATTTTGCTCCTTTGTCTTCAGAAAAGATCACAAAGTATAGCTAAAAGCTAGTCATTTAATCTATAAATAATGTTTAAATAGGTTATTTGTTTTTGTCTTTGTTTTACCATAGTACCTTTATATCAGATTGTCTGGTAGATTATGATGAAAACCTGTTTCACATGGAACATTATCAGCAATGGACCACAGAAAAGCACATCTTTAGGGTTAATTACCACAAATGTTTAAGTAAGGAACTGCCTGATACGAAAGTAACATGCTGTAAAATGTATGAGATTAGAGCAGTTTAAAGTTATCTGGAACTGATTCGGCCTGTAACTATGTTAGTTTGACTATCTGATGAGAACTTGCTACTTGTCACTATAGTGAGATGTTTAAGACTTCTGTCTACTAGAAGTAAATTACTGACTGGTGATAATGACTCAGCAAAACCCTGCTTTATAATTTCTTTCATTTTAGTTCATGTGGTTCTGTCTGGTTTACAATACAATTTCTAGTGTCATACTTATTTGTAACCCTAATTATTTATATCAAATGCATGCAACTGAAACATTTTTGATATCTACGTTTAACCTTTTGAACACTATCTTATTCCTCTTTGACCTGATAAAATTGTAAAGACACGAAAACATGCCATTTGAGACATATTGAACTTAATTTTTATTAGTCAGGAACTGGCAGCAAATAATGTAATACAGCAAATAACATTTTGCAATTAAGGCCTCATTCACACAGCAGGATTTTTAGGCCAGTTCTGCACGGATATTCCCCTTCCTACATGCATCGATTATCAGGACGGCTCTTAAGATAATCCTAACAGATATTCCAGCTGTGTGTGGTGTGTTTAGAGCGATCAGGTATGATTGGAAGGACTTTAAGACAGCTCCGATCGCAAATCAGGGATATCCAATTTGTGGGATTGTCTTGGCCTGATATCATTGTGTGTGAGGTGTGTTCTAAGCACAAACAAACATGCGGCCTGTTGAATGTGATTTGTAGCCAATTAGAAAGTGAGCTGACTGGCAGAGATGTGCAGATGCACCTTTCGAGTGTCTATTATTACTATCTCTAAGTTTTGGCTAACTTGACTGCAGTCCACCAACACATAGAAACAGAGATCAGTCAGGACATAGTGTGTGAAAAAATGAAAAATTCACCCCCATATCTTAGCAAGTAGAGCCACTGCACCTGCTGTGTCCACTCTTTATAAGAAAATGTTTACCAGCTATAAATAAATGTTTCACATGTACACGTCTCCCATTCACTTGTGAATATATTCTGTATGTTGAGCTGTCAAAATTGTGAACAAGTAATAAAAAGTGTGAAAAAAGAAGGAGAAATTTTTTCTGCAGAGCTGCAGCTGCTCCATTGGATGAAATGCGACATGAGCATTCAGACTGCAGTCATTTTTTTAAGAACATTGAACAAGTTTCTGAATAAGTAAATAATAAAACATGAAAGTGACCTTGGATGGGTTGAAAAAATCAATGGGATTGTGATGTTGAGGCTGTCATGAAAAAATTCAAATCGGAAGGAAATGACAGATTTGAAACACATTTTCCTCCAATGTGAACATCTATCTATAAAAGATGTCTCACATTTTAACAAGAACCGACACACAGCAGGAAGGCCATGCCAACCATATACTTTGTTGTGTGAGTATTTGGGTCTTGGCCACGTTGATATGGGAATAGCTATGTAAATGAAGAAAAATAGCCATGGAAATAGCCATGGCGAGTGTGTGTTTTTCTAATTGGAGTGGTGCAGGAGCCTGTTTTTTGTGCCCAGCAAAGATGTTTTTTGTCTGCTGCATCAGCAGTGTGAATTGCACACACGCATAACTCAGAGGGAACAGTTTGAGTAAAATCGGTTTGTTTGTGGGGTCTCACCATTGCTGTGTGGTCACACACCACACATTTTAGGACCAAAATAAGGATTATTTGTATTATTCTTTTTTGGTATCTCTTTGTGTGTGTGGTCTAAAGTGAACCAGGCCTAACTGTGTTAAATGTAGGTCACATGACCACTGCTCTCTTTTTCAATTCTGGCACATTCAATTTGGTCACTTGCATAGCAAACACCCTTCACTTGGGTTAATTAAATTACATTTATTTGCAACAAATAACTTTCCATTGGATCCTAAAACCATTATTAGGGAGGGAAAGAGTACTGCATTCCACATGTCTGTCATAGATAATCTAGTAATACAATTATACCATCTAAACTCGATGCTGACTGCAAATTCTAACAAAAAAAAACTTAATTCAAGACGTCCAATTTGTGTGTCACTAGCAGCAGCAGTCATTACATTGTCAAAAAGTTGTTTTTTATGCTACGCAAATAAAATAAAAATTATGTGACGCTACTGGCAAAGTTTTCTCAAGTCATTGACTCAAAAACTTTAGGACATCATTGGCAAGTTATTCTTTTGGCTTTATTAGATTCAAAATTACTTAAATTATTATAGGCAGATATTATCTTATTGTTACATTGATTGCTACAAGGAGATAAGATAAAATACTCAAAGCTCACTGTCACAGTACTGCTGCAAAGAACAGCAGTATATTAAAGAGTTATGCTACTGTAATAGAAGATTAATTACTTTTGGGCTTTTTAAATAGCTTTACCAAGAAATTCTATAGCTGTGTATATAAATAAATCAGTCTCTCCATCCTTTTTTTATGGTGTGGTCCCTTTTGTGATGTGGACACTTTTTTAAATTAAGGTCAATGGAATAAGTTTCATTTACATATTTGTCTTCGATGTTATAACTCAAGTTCTGGATTGTTTTTTTCGCAGCAGGTCGACCCCATGTTGACACCGGAAGAAAGGCAGCTCAACAAAATGCAAAACCATGGCTACGAGAACCCCACCTACAAGTTTTTTGAGCAGATGAACTGAAGCACTGGATGCTACCAACAAGTCATGCCTGACCACATGTTTTGTCCCCCACCCCCCAACCCGTCTCCCCACTCGTCTTAAAACTGGTGTCCCAGCTGCACTCCCTGTGACCGATTTATGATGTGTTTAAATTTAAATTAACTGATAAAGTACTATGTTGCTTCCCCATAACCAGTTAATCACATCAACATGTGATTAAGAAGATATGATACAATCCTATATTAATCATTGTAGTCAAATATTCCTTTTGGATAAGCAGATCGACAACATTTCATGTTTGTAGAAACCATCCACCCCATCCTCATGGCATGACTTGACCTACTGTTCCTCACCAGAAACTGAATTTTGAAAGTTGCATAATGCTTTATTAGTAGTATCTATTTTTCCGTGGTAGTTTCTTTGTTGAGACTGTACCACAGCTAGATTTATCTGTGCAGATGAGTGTGAATGGCAGCCGAGCTGATAATCATGCTCAAAATGTACGTCCACGAGTCACTATGACAACTCTAGGTAAAGATGTGGAGGTTTTGAATGCATGAGAAAAACAGGCTTTAATTTAACACAGCAAAACACAAGCAGAATCACTGTATGTGCTGGTGGTACAAAAACTATTTAGACTTCTGAACAGGAATCATTTGGCAAACTATACACCAATTATGATTTAGCCAGTTTATTTGTTTAGTTATTTGGCTTTAAAAAAAAGGAACTGTACTACACAATAATCAGAAGTCAGTTATTTTACTGAAGGCATGACAACTTCGGTGTATGATGCTGCAGTATTTATTTGTGTTGTTCCTGTCATTGCTTTTGAAAAGTCCAAAATGTTCCAAAAGGACACTGTAAATAACGTAAGAAGTACATGCTACTAGAAGTAGACATTTCTTTGATTAATTTGCATCGGTGTAATGGAAAAACATGTTTTAAAAAAATTAAAGAAATATTATACACATTGTGCTGTTATGAGAAGGAGAAACATTTTCCTAACATGGCTGATTGAAAACGGACTGTTGTAAAAACCAGCACAAGACAACGACACAGCAACTACTTTCTGAATGTATTCGAGGTAGACGTTGAGATCCCTCCCTCTTTTACTTTTAATGCATTACTCCCTGTAGTAAATGTCAGTAGGAGTAGCGTACTTTGACACATTTAAGGGACGACTTCCCCCGGTGCCCTCATCATAACTTTGTGTAAACGGCCTGTTTATTTTCAGGTTCGGGCAGAGGGATTATTCAAAATAAACCATGCGCAGAGCGATAAAGTATAAAAAAGGGCATAGCTATCGTACTAGGTCACCATATGAAGTATCATCTAGATACTCTGGCTTGATAGTCATAGTCTTTATATACATATATATATATATATATATATATATATATATATATATATATATATATATATATATATATGTCAATTTGACCTTTTTGAACTCATCAACACTGGATTATAGTAGTAGATGCTTATATAGGTCTCTTAGAAAGGCTTTCAACTGTATGACTCATTTTAGGTTTTTCATATTAATGACCAACTTGCTATCCTAAATAGGCAAGTCAAGAAAAGGGATTGCCCCTTTAAATTCTGACTAACTGTGTATGGCTTAGTGTGTCATTTTGCTTTCCTTTAGCCTCTAAAGTTGATTATTGGTCACCTTGATTAGAAAAGGTCACACTGTGGAGTTTATCAGTCTTTGGTTATATGTTTTAACACAAATAATGCCATATTAGTTTATGTCTGCTGGCAGCTTTACATAAAGCTCCTTAAGAAAGTGGGTGAGAGGGGGGCTTTTTTTCTTTTATTGTGTTTTCAGTCAAAAAATGAAACTGAGGTTTGTTATAAATTTGTTTGTCTTGTCAGGTGGGTTTAAAAGCGGCTTGTGGTCGTGCTATGACAGGATAGGAGAACTCACAGCCCCATGTATAAAGTGTACAGCTCCGTTAGTGAATGAAACATTGTATGTTCACAGTTTAAGTCAATCAATCTTGTAATGATACTACTGAAACCATAGATGAGAATAAGCTTGCCTGTGTTTCCCAAACCACTGAAGGTTTCCTACCAGCATTTATCAAACCTCAACATGGTGTATACTCTAGTTACTCAAGTCACATTTGTACTTAAACATCCTGATTCTGATTCTAGACTTCTTTGTTGGTCCATCCCCTTACTCCCTAATAAAATATAAACTATGTTATTGAGGTTTTAATTACTGCATTATTGCCTTTTACGATGCTGTGTTTTGGATGTAACTATTCTGTATTTTTTATTTATTATGTAACAATCAGTTGGTTTGAGGGTCATGCAGTTCACATGTAATAAGGAGCATGTATGCAGAAAATAGATGATTCTGAGGAAATGTGAACCCTAATTGACATGCAGTGGCATTAAGCACAACTAAATTGTACATTTGTTTAAAGGCTGCAAAATTTAAACCTGGTGAAGCAATGTAAAATTATTATCTAGGATTTTGTTACTACTACTGAAAGAGCTGTTCTTCATTTACATTAAGACCTTTAACCAAAGACATGCTCCATGACTCCTTGAAACAGATTTACTTTATTAGGCGAAGTGTTCTTGTGTATCTGTTCTGTAAACAATCTGACAAATAAAAACTGGTTGAGTTCATTAAAAGTGTAATAAAGGTGAATGACCCCTCAAGTGTCATCAGTGTGTTTTTTAACATGGGTGCATCTCTATGAAACAAATTATTGAGAAGTTAGATAATTTTATTTTTTCAGTTCAAAAACTATTACATAAATTCAATACACATAAAATAACATATTTTAAGGGTTAATTTCTCTTGCTTGTTGCTCATACCTTTTTTAACCCAACTTTTAATTTTCACTGAACTTTAACTTAGCTTGGCTACAACACCATGCACAGCCAGCTCCTTAACAATAACCGTTTGTGGCTTACACTATATGTAGTGACTGAACATTTATCTAAAAAAACTAAAAATGTGTGAACAGGGGTGTAAAAAGAACCACAACTCATATTAGCTGTGTGAAATCATTATTCAGCCTATAGTTACCTCAGTGAATGAAACTTACACATGCTTTATGTTAAGAATCATTGACTCAGGTCAAATATTTTGGGCATTCTTCCACCAGCTTCTCTGTAAATTTGCTGGAATTTTGGCCCACTGCTTTTGACGGAGCTATTGTAACTGAATCCAGTGTGTAGGCTGCCTTATTAACGCTCAAGGTTCAACTCTGCTTACAGATTTCCACTGACGCTGATACCAGGACTTCAGGACGGCCAAATCAAACCATTGACTTGGATAACCAAGTTACTTTCTGCAAAAAGTAACTTGGAAGTATGATAATACATTTAGTTTCATCAAACTACATGATATCTATGCAAAAAATAAGAGTTTGCTAACTCTAAAATGCAATTTTTATGTTGAGTTTGAAGTAATGGCTTCTATGTCGCAAACTTTTCTAAGTTTAAGTTTCCTCTTATGTTAGTAAATAACTTTTTTCACTATGGATACTGACACTTTCTTACCAACATCAGCTATTTTTCTTTTTTCTGTGGTTGATACACATTCTGCACCATAATCTGTTCATCTGTGGGGAACAGAGTTGTCACCTTTATAAACAGATTAGTTAGACACTGTTTTTCCAATGTCACACAAGGAAGTAGGGTGTTTTGGCTGCTGCCTCTCTAGTTAACTCAGATGTTATTTATTGAGCCTAAAAGTCCACAACATAATAACATGGGCTTTCCCAAACTGTTCAAAAACACAACAATATTAGAGTATGTAAACATCAGACTTTCAAGAAAGAAAAGAAAAAAAGTTTATATTTGCCTCGTTATTTTTTAATTTATAAAATATTATTAATTTTGGTAATCCTATCTAACCTAACACATGAAAAGTAATGCGACACAGTTGGGGAAAAAAGCTGTGTGCCCTTTTCGACAGTGTATTTTAATTTCTGGTTTCACCTGTACAAGTAGAGTCAATAGGGGAAACCTTCAGGCTTACTCGCACTGGAAATTCAGCTCTTCTTCCAGTCTAAGTCTTAAGTTACATTTCTTTGGAAAAAGAAACCTAACATATATATATATATATATATATAATGGATGCACAGGTACAGAACAATGTCATGGCATAAGTAGTTGCACAAGAGCATCTATTCCTGTTAATTTGTCTGTGTGTCATATACTGACGTAAAGAAAACATTAGGAAGTAAAACTTAAAATCATGACCAAGCTTGAGATAAGAGTGTTTCTCAGTTTTCAGCATGGAGTTTCAGTGACTCCTTAAGCCCCAGTGACAATTCTGTGAAGCCAAAAATTGTATCTCACTTCCTTTGTTAGGAAAAGCTTCATGAGATAATGTCAAGGTGTTACCTTGTGTTAAGCGACTGAAAAGACAAAAGAAATAACTTAGAAAAAAAAAAAATGTACTAAAATACTAAGTTGTGAAGGTTCAAGAAAGGCTAAAGAAACATTACCATATTCACTTTATACAACATGATCTGATAACTTAAAATTAAACAACATTACAATTTTGGTCAAAACTGTACAGACCTGAAGTTCTCAAAAGCAGCTTGATCTGAAACCATTTAACAGAAAACTAGATGTTTTTTATGTAGTTTTCAAGTCATGCTTTAATAAAGTAAATGTTTATTACATGCTGAACCTAGAAATAATATGATATATTTTAGCTAGTGTAGTAATGCCATGTGATTTGGTTGAATTTTACAATGCAACCAACAGTGAGAAATTATATTTTATCATGTGTTATTATATTTATTTACTGAATACTATCTACATATTTCATGATTAAACAGCTAATTCTACAGTTACAGATGTGTGACAGTGAAATGAATCCACCGCTAATCTATAAGTGTAACTGCTTTTGTCACATTTTTTGCAATAATTTCACAATGCAAAGAAAGCTAGTAAGATCTGAATCAATCGTATTCCTAATGTTTGCACCAACATCTCTAATTTCAATTATTTTTGTCACAGAAAAAGTAAAGTAAAATGTATGTCGAAAGAACTCTGAAAGAACTGAGAAAATTCTACTCACAGTCTGTTTAATAAATTAAATTTAAATTTAAACACAATTATTTAGACCGAAAGTTTTACATTGCGGGCAGGCTTTGTCCTTAAACAAAGTAAATAAATAGTACGGATGCAAAGATACCACTTTTTTGTAAACCGATACCATACCGATACTTGGATCAGAGTACTTACCAACAGTGTTTGGTAGGTTACCAAGAAATTGTTACATATTTTAAATTACTAGTTACATTTTGTTGTAAAATGTAAGACTTCGGTAACTCCTAACCTCGTCCCTTAAGGTAACAGGCGCCCAAATATGGCATGTACTGTTTTCCAGCGTGTTCGTTATTTCTGTCACAGAAGAGTCCACCCGCACACTGATATATTGATTTGGCCAAAAATCCCACATCTGCAGAAGAATGCACCCAAGAGAGTAACTTATTCAGAATGCATTCCGATCCAGAGTGGACCAAAGCCTTTTTATTAGAATACAGATTCTCACACACAATAGTTACAGTCTGTTGCTGATGCCCTTAAAATAAGCATACAAGGAGGGCCTGCATCCAAGCATGGGAGTCTTTCTGGTTCACATCACACTGCAGAATACAGTTCCTTTGTTTGTCGGGCACATGCTCTGTCTCCCACACCATATGACGTGCTATCAAACTCAGTTTTAATCTGGTTCCTTCCTTCTCAAACTGTGGTTAATAGACTAATCATTGTTCTCCTTTGTGAGCACACACACACATTAATTATTATTGAATACACTGTATAATAATATGGGATTAAGAATACAGTACCGCACAGAGAAACCCCATAGGATGAAACTCTGCAGCTGTGCACTGTGACAGTAACTGTGGAGCAAGATATCACATACCCAGCTAGAAACTAGAAACACTGGGTCCTTCCCTGATCATAGGTTCACAGCAATTTCATTTTACTACGTGGCCCTAGTCACCCTAATAATATATATATATATATATATATATATATATATATATATATATATATATATATATAATATAATATAATATATATATATATATATATTCTCACTACTTCAATTGTCAAAAATGTAGTAGGTTTGCATTACATATTACTGTCTTAAAAATTTAACTGAGTTACACTACTTTAAGTTAGTTTTGGCAAAATATCTTAAATATCTAACACGACTTCTAACCACCGTAACTTATCAATTTACATTTTACACAAGTGTCACACTGCAAATACTGTATTTCTAATACTATTTTATTCAAATTAAGTCTCAAGTTCTTTGCATGCCTTCTACGTCATCGTAATGTTTGTTAAATCTAATCAAAAGAAGGTGCTGAAAGTGCTCATCACAAAGATGGTTGACAAAGATGAGACTCCGATTTCTGAAGTCTTACAACAGATGGTTAGGAAAACAGTGTGAATAATGCCGCTGTTTAAATGTACAGTCGATCTTTTCTTCAGCAGTCCTGATTCTCTGATGTTTTAGTTTTGAGCAACAGGAAGTGGATGGTGGATCTTGTTCTACCATATCCAACTTGACTTGGTCTTTGTCTTGCATTAGTTGGCCAGAATTTTTTTTTTAAATGCATTTGTAACTTCAGTTAATAAAATTTTAACCAGCAATATATTGCTGTATATTTTGTTAGTTACTGAAAAAAGTAATCTATTCCTGTAACTCGTTACTTTTGTAATGCGTTACTCCCAACACTGCGTACCGATACCAATGCCGATATTTCTACCACACAAAAACAGTGCTATCAATTGGGAGTGAGGTTTTATTTTCTTATCTGCTTGTTACAAGAAATGATGGTGAATTAAATAAAGAATAAGATATTAATAAAAATGATCACAGAACTTAAATGTAAAAGTTAAAAACTACTATTGCCTGTGAAATTATTGCTGCATTTCCAGATCTTAAGTATCAGTTCGTGGTATCGGTTAACATTAGCCAATACCAATACGAGTACATTAGGCAGTATCAGGGCCGATACTCAGTATCAGTAACGCTGTCGGTGCATCCCTATAAATAGATCACTTAAATTTCGAATATGTCACTTCATGTTAATAACATGTTAATAATCAAATATCCACCTGCAATATTTTTGAGGGGATGGAGCTGCCAGTATTATAGTTAAAGTTTCACTTAACTAAACAACTGAACTGCTCCCTGAGGCTTGGGGGTCAGTCTCTTCTTCAAGACAAGTTCACGTATCTTTGTTACAAAAGTTTAAATAAAGCACGAGTATGATGGGTAAATAATGCAGGATCTAATGCTATCTGTCTCAGTGAACAAAGCTATAAGCTAAAAAAGCAAAACTCTTTATTTACTAATCCATCTACATCCCCCCACCCTCACCACTGCTGTTATGAGTTGTCGTTTAAAATGTCCAGATTAGCTCTTTCCATACAGTCACTGGGGTTGGCCCTCGAGAAAGAGGGAAGCTCTGTAATCCAGGGAGATTTTGCCGTAGAGCGGCTGCTCCTCCACTTTGACAGGAATCAGGATGCCTCTTTGGGTTCTTCCTTTGGATGGTTTCTCAGGCTAGCTCTACTGGGAGAAAACCTCAGGTAAGATTCAGAAAATGCTAAAGGGACTATATGTCCTTAATAACCAGAAAACTCCCAAGTGAGCTGCGGAGTGTCACTGGGGAAGTAAATATCTGAGTTTCTCTGGACATGTTACTTCAAGAAACAGTTGCTGCTATTTTTAGCCTAATCAATTTAGGAGCTTGCACGAACGAAACCCAGTGTCAACAGAGGCCATCAGTTATGTTTTACGGCTCGTTTTAAGATTTTAGTTTCTGATGAAAGTTTCTTTTGAACTTAAAGTAGAGCGATGAGTAATGGCACAGTGCAGCTGTTGTCATTTCTTCGTTCATTTGCTTTGATGTCTTAACAAAGGCGTGTCGTGCAAATCTTATTTCTCAACATTTAAAAGACATTAACAAACATCAGACATTCGGTAAAAGAATTAATAGCTAACGTTGACACAGTTCTCAAGCAGAAACTCACCTGACAGTCAGTAGGGCGTGGGCAGACCTCACACTTCCTTCACCTACAAATTACAAAGAAGTGTCAAGCCCCAGCCTCTGGTTCACTTCTTCCAAACCACAACACTGACGGGTAGTCCTGCTCACCCAGATTACTGTGAAAAGGCTCTGTGGCTGTACAGTAACAGTTTGCCATTGATGCCTGTAGCATGCATCACTCATCTTGGTAGTGGTTCCTGTGAAGTCAACTGCTCACATACCGCTAGTGCGGTAACGTAAGCCGATTCATATTACCCCGACTTTAATCATTTCGCAGTCTGAGTGAGCATCTTATTTAGTTCGGTAACACTTTGATTCATTCAGCAAAACAACAATATGAAACCTCTTTGTTCATAAAAATTAAGCTGTTTTTGTAGGTGGATCAAAGGCATCTTTGCACGGTAGATGCATTTGATCAATTGAAAGATAAATATCTTTAACATCATTTGACATAGATTCTGTTACACATGCTGATGCGCACAAAGGAGCTTGTCACCTTTGCTATCCACCTCAGAGACACCCCAGTGAGTCAGCATTGGGGGCTGGTAGGGCAGACTCATGGTGATTGTTCAACGTACAATGATGGAATAGCAGCTGCTCTGGAGTGTGATGTAAGAGGGGGGTGGGGTGTGCATGGGGGAAGGGGGTGCGAACATTCTTGATATTACTGGTAGGTGAAGCCCTGCACATCAATGCTTGCTGTCTCCTTCCTATGTTGTGCAAGATGACATTTAAGCACTGCTATGGTACTAATTTCCTTCAGGGGAATAGATGAGATCATGGTGTCCAGTGGTTTGTGGAGGACTTGACGATGAGTCTTTGCACAAAGTGCTCGGAGCGAAGCCCCAAATGTCACCACATAGCTTGTAGCAATGCATACACCCACACTTTGACAGACCACCAGACTGAGGTATCATAAATGGTCAGTATTTGTAGCTTACAATGATGCAGAGCTGAAAAATGATTTACTTACCAGTGCATCAACATGTTAAACTTGTGATCACAGCGATTAGAAGGAAACCACATGGTGGTTAACGCAACATGCCTGCAATGATTATCTAAGGTAGAAGTGCAAGAAAAATTTATGTTAAATATATAAATGTTAACGGATCTAATTTGCACATAATCATAATAAAGTTTTGTGGTTTTCAGATATTGATAAAATAATACTTTTTTATCTGCCTTTAGCTCATCAACTAGGTTCACAATGGCTTAAGTTAGTTGTACCATTAGCAGCTGCTTTAATTCCATAGGTAAAATTTTTACTTACAGGCCTCTTCACTGTAGCATGACAAAGAAAAGTCTTTGCATCGGAAAAATTGCATTTGATTAAAATACACAAGAGAAGATTAAAATAGTTATTTCCTGAAAATGAACTCATATTTTGACACCCAAAGGAAAGTCAGTTAGCTTATGAACGGTATCTCATAAATTCTCAGAGTTTAATCAATAATCTTAACTTGTTTGACCAAATTTGTTTTCACCCCTCCCTCGTGACAACATTTTGGCTTTGTATAGAATCACAGATTCACAGATTAATGCTTTCCTGTTTGGCGTTTATTTTTCTAACCTCTGCTAGTTCTGTTTGGCTGCTCACATACTTATGTCATCTATTGTGAGGAGATGCAGTCATAAGAAGCTAAAAAAAAAATCAGCACTCTGTTAATGTATTAATTACATGTGTAATTTCTTTAGTTTAGGTGTACTTGAAGAACAGTGATTCATTCAAAATACAAAAACAAAAAAATATTATAAACACAAAAACTTTCATGCATAGCTAATTACAGTAATGTTTAATAATTAAAACTTTTGAAAAGTTAGGGGAATTATGAGAATCACATTGTATGTATAATTATTAATTATTGATGTTTCCAAGCCTTTATTTCTGTAAATCACGATAATGGCAATTTCCTGTTTACAAGTAAATCAATCACAGCCTTTAAGATTAAGATTGAAACTTTTTCATTAATAGAAATCAGCAGTTTCCTAGTTAACGGGGCTTTGTAAGATGTTATGGTTTCAAACACAGGCTCCCCACAAGGTTGTGTTTTATCTTCCCCCTTTTTTATTCTGTACATAGACAGCTGCAGGTTACCGAAAGAAGGCAGCTTCTTAATAACATTTTCTGATGACAAAGCAGTTAGTTAGACCATGGTGGGATTCTGCCAGATTTTGTTAACTTGTGTAACAAAAAATTTTCTTGACGTGACTTTACTTAATGAGTAAAAAAAGAAAAAGAACTCTTACTGATTTTGGGAAAAACGGTGTGAAACCACAGGTAAGTTTAATTCCAGGAAGGGAGCTAGAAATCATCAAAATTTGTAAACACCACTGATACTGAAACATTCCAAATTCTTGATGATGCCCTCAGGCCGTTGTGTGTGTGTTTTCATTGTTTTTTTTTGCACCAGATAGAAGAACAAACAGGCAAAATCTGTTGTTCCTTCTACCATAAAACTCCTAAGTCAGGGCAGTAATATTATCTTGCAATAGGAATGTACCTCTGTTTTATTTTTATTTTTATCCACCTTATACATAATTTACAATCAGACCAAATCAGAAGAGAATTAAAGACGTGATACAGAAGTGCAATAAAAGCTCTGGAGAAAGAACTATGCAGTCGAAAAAAACAAATCAAACAAAAAATAGATGAAAGTCAGGTCACCTCACCTCTGAATTTGCTTTGCGTCTATCTAGCATGTTAAATCCACTGGTCTACTGTTTTGGAGAGTGATATGGTACAATACTTTGTACCAACTAAAGACAAAAAAAAAGGAAGCCTTAATAATTCCAAAAAGAAACAAAGTATAGTTATGAATAGTTTTAAGGGCCTAAAGGTACAATGAAAAATAATCTTTGGTCAAGGGAGGTTGGCAGAGTTTAAAATCCATTTGATAATACTGACCCAAAATTACTTATAAGAGTTAATATCAGAAGTTGAATAAATCCTAAAGAAAACGTCTGGGACACACATCGCAAAGTATAATATACCTTTTTTTTTTTTTACTCTTCCTCAAACCTTCCATCACCTCAAAGGTCTTTTCACAGTATCACACTTAAACCTGCTTTCATTGCGCAATGTAAATGCTCACAATTGTTGATGACAAAACTGCAGATATCACATCTTGACTGGTGGTGTTTGCTGTATGGTTTTTGTTTAAGCCTGTAAACGGTTTTTTTTTACTCAAACCCACATCAGTTTGGTTGCATCTAAGTCTTTCCTTTTTCTTGTTTTTTAAAATTCTCTTCTTTTCACGGTTTTGTTCTATTAAATACCTTTACGAGGCAGTTATTTTTTTTTTTTTTTTTTTTTTTTTTTTTCGAATTTGGCATACCTACACTCTGGAAGGCTTTTTACAGCTTGTAAAATGTCTAAGATGTTCAAATTGCTCTCATATAATAGGAAGGGCTATGAGGATACTGTGAAAATTCTGAAGAACATCATAGAGGGCATGAGTAATTGAGGTCGAAAGACAGAAAATATGAAAATGAATTCCACCTGAAAAAATATACATTATTAGCCTGTTTTCAATGTAAAGAAGCAACATCATAAATAGTAACTACTCACTCTCTTTCCTCAGCTTCAGAAATTAATTCTTTTTTTTTTTTTTTTTTTTTTTTTAACGTGTCCTGTCTAGCAGTATGCTACTCAGAATTGGTGTCTGAGTACCAAGTACAAGCCCAACAGTTTTACTTTCCCAAGCAGAGTATTACAGCTTCGCTGTAGTACGCCACTTGATGTATATGTATGAAAAATCTTTATTAGTGATTACTGTGGGTTCAATTTCCTGACGTCATGGACATTAAACTGAGACAAGAAGGGAGAAAGGAAGAAGGTGAAGAAAAGAAACCGGACCAACAGAGGGGCGAACCGACGACACAAGACAGGGAGGCAAATAAAGAACACAAGAAAACATCCCAGTCCTCCACCTCTGCCGGACGGCAGAGAAACAGTAATACAAAACAAAAACAACAAAGTGTACAGAACCAAACCAATAGTTCGGATCTGGTAGAATAAACAAAGAATTACACATTCACTACACACAAGCATTGATTAATGAACATAATACAAATGTTTCTGGTAAGCTCCTGTGAACAACTAACTAATGATGATAACCTCAGCTTAAGATATGTCCGTCCTCACCTATGTCCCCACACCTATGTGTGTGCGAGCATGCAGGTCGGAATAAGGTTTCCCCATGCAAGTGATTGATAGCTGGTGTAAGGAACCGTCAATCCGTCCTACAGGAATCGGCACAGACATGGAGGAGGCAAGAGATGTATGCATCCAGCGTCCCACAGAGTACAGAGTCCACAGGCGGATCAGCGCAGGGTCGATCACCCACCAAGAGAGGAACAGATGGAAGTCCCAGGGGAGCACCCACCAGCCGCGATGCTGGGGCCCGAGAGATCGCAGTGACGAGCCCACGGGCTCCGCCGGTAACCGGCTACGCCAGGGCGGGCCCGGACCAGGAACCGGAGGCCACGGGGACCAGGGGCACCCCGCCCCCCAGCGGGGCCCCAACCAGGGACCAGCCGACAAGGGCCCCCCGCCGCCGCCGCAGGCAAGGAGGACCCGCAGCCAACCGACGGATAACACACGCCGCCGCCACCCCGGACCAGTACCCACCGCCAACAACCCGGCCCGCCTCCACACATCCACACGCCAGGGAGCCACAGCAAGAGCCACAGCGGATGTACGCCCTCCCCAGGCCGCGCCCAGCCGGCACCTGGACATCCAGATCTTCCAGCTCCAGGGTCCAGATCCCGCCCCACGTGGGGCGCCAAGATCAGGGGCCCAGCCAATGCCGGACAGCCCCACCAGGCGAACAGACCAGCCAGCTGAAGTCCTGGAACCGGCAGGAGGACTGGGCGCCAGGCACGGTCCCCACCGATCCACCGGACGGCACCAACCTATTCTACAACCCCGGCACCCCCATAAGAGGTGCCCCAGTCAATCCAAGGAGGACATCGGCCCGAAACAGCGGCCGCCCGACACACCGGACCACCCAGGACCCGCCCGACATGCACCAGGACCGAGCCGGGCCGCAACCGGGACCCCCAGCCCCATGCATCGAGAGTCATCATCAACCAGCGGGCAGGAGCAACCATCACCGACGGGGAGTGACGGGGAGGGAAGAAGATGCATCAGGCCAGAGAGCAGCCAAACACCCAACCTGACAGGTAGACATAGACAGACAGAGACACTCATACGTACCCTCCCTCTCATGTGTACACATTCTTACAAATACAGGACATACGAAAAAAGGACGCTATACCCTCATTCATACCCCCCATACGTACACTATACTCCATACTCCCAGGCCCAGGGACAGACGCCCCAGTAGAGAACCCTGCCCCTGCACCCAGGAGACAGACCCCTTTGCCCACCAGGACGGGGACAAGTAGACCGCCAAGGCCCCCACACCGGCAAGAGCAGCCCACCAGCCCAGGACCCCGACCAGACGGCGTGATGTTCTATCCGGGCTCCGACCCCTGATGGTCCAACGAACAGGGGTGTGGAAAGACCCCCCAGCCTCTCTCCCCCAGCTCAATGTGGTGTTGTTGCGTGTTGTTCTAATGTGCACTTAAAACAGAGGGGGGGGACATGGGAATACTGCCGGGTACCCCCATCTCCCCCCCCGGGCCCTCAGTGTCTAGATGCGTTTAACCAGTGGGTGCCGGCACCACAGGCGAGGCCCCCACAACGGGGGGGCCTCGCCTGTGGCGCCACACCGCCAGGTCCCTACATGTGCGTTCCCTGTAAATGTTGCAAGTGTAGTGTCTAAATTGCTCAATAAAATCGGGACCCAGGCCGCCACCGGGTAGCGAAGACGGAAGCTCCATCCCGCACCCCAGTGACGTGCCCACGTCCCAAGGCCTTGTGAATGGTAGAATGAAGGAGCAGGTGGACAGAGGCATGGGGATGGGGAGAAAATAACTGGGGTGACCATTGCCAACCCCAGGGAGCCAGCTCCCCTGCTGACTCCAATAGGCACCCCCGTTCGGCCCGATCCACCAGGGGTGGGAGGCCCCAGCACGTCCAGTCGGGGCCCACGGCAGCGGTACCGCCGAGCCCCATGGGGGCCCCGGCAATCCACCAGCCCCCATGCCAGGGGCATACCTAAATCCTCCCCAACATTCACACTGCTAACAAAACACATGTCACTAGACACCCAGGTTGAGTTTAGCCCCCCCTCACCCTCAACGCCCTCCCCCCTCCCGTCCCAAGCGCACCCCGTTAAAAAGAGCGCCTGTGCTAGATGGTAAAAAGCCTCCCCGCCAATAAGAGACGCCCCAGGCACCGCCAGCGTCCGAGGACCCCCGGGCCGAGGCCGGAACCCGGCGCACCACCGACTCGGGTACCCCGGACATGCCGCGCCAGGCCCGTGAGCAGACCGAAGTCCCGGGCGGCCAATCCCCAGGCCGACATCCTCCAGCCTTGCTACTACCGCCCGATGGCCGGGTGGCAACAGAACCCAGCACGTCCACCCACCAGCCCACACCCCACCAACTGGTCAGTCACCGTGGAGGCCGACCAACACCGGCCAGAGCCCCCCACCCCAGCACCCCCGCGAGGGCTAAGACCAAGACCCAGGAGCCATGTCCAGTGTCAATATAGCCGATCGGGCCCGGAGACGCCGGCCACCCGCCACGGCCTCTCGCCGACGCCCGGACGCGGCAAGCGGCCACCGGGGAGCAAGCGACAGGAACCAGCCCGGGGAGATGGAAAGGGCAGCAGCGCCCGCCAACCACCGGCCGACCACAGCCCCCCCCCAGCCGGCACCGACGGCAGCGGCCCCCCCCGGCCAAGCCCCGCCAGGGCCCCAGCCGGGGGGCGCGCCGCCCCAGAACCCCGAGCCCCAGGCCCAGTCCAGACCCCCCCAGAGCAGCACAGCACCAGGCCAGTAACCCGTGTCCGCCAGCACGACCCCTCTAAGGCGCCGCATGCAGCCACTAGGAGTCACCACACAAAGACCCCAAAGTCCCACCCCAGGCGAGGGTCTCGGCACCTATCGCCGAACCGCAAGCGGACCCACCCCCAAGGACCTCCCCGCAGTCACCACCAACCCTTAAGCTCCACATCGGCAACCGTGTCCCACAGAACGGAATCAAGGGCCCGACCCCACTAGGTGATGGAACTGATCAAGGGTGACCAGAAAGATTGATCAGATGTGGAGGCAGATGCCGTTTCTAGACCAATGTAATCCAGAAGGAGATCTCTATATTGATTAATATTCAGAGTATTTTTATTTTTCCAGTTCAAGAGGATATTTTTCTTAGCGATGCATAAGGCGATGTAAAATAATTGCATAGACTTTGTATCCATGGTAACTTCATCTATATTTCCCAGCAAGCAAACTCTGGGAGCAGGTGTGATATTACATTTCAGACACTTTGATAGATCTTCACATATCTGGTACCAATATTTCTTAACAGGTGGGCAGAACCAAAGAGCATGAATATAATTGTCTGGTAGATTGCTTGTACATTGTAAACAGGTATCAGACGGCGTATAACCCATCTTGAACATCCGTTGCCCTGTATAATGCACTCTAATTTATTAATTCTAAGATTTTATTTCTGAATTATCTACAATGCCTAGACAGTGAGTCCATGAAGGCTATAGCACTTTTTTCAAATGTTTGGATCTAGTGCTTGCAGGCGTCTTAGAGATAAAGTTGGTCAATATATAAAAAATATATAGTTTTGAAAATAAATTTATATATTCTTGAAAATGAGAATATAGCAATAAAAACTGAAAATAGATTTGTACATCAAGTGCAGCTTGTTATTAATAATTTGCGGCATGAACCAGTTTTAAGTAAAAGCTACATAAACCTAATGTAGGACTAGCCAACCGCTGTGGTCTGTTGAAGTGACCATCTCTCTACAGTTGGCCTATTTTTGAAGTTTCTCACATTAGTATCAGACATATCTGACTAAAGGAAAAAGCAGACATCTCTATTTTGAGGGTGCTCGTATGCAAGCCTGCCCTCCCTGCAAGTCAGTATCAAATAGGCTTTGGTCTGCATGTTTCCTGTAACAGGCCAGTCACTTTGAAGTGGTTTCTGTACCAGCACAGAATAGTCTATTAATGTAGTGACCAACAAATTAGGGCTGCAGGGGAGTAACTCATGTATGTCTGCCACAGGTATACAGCTTCATAGAAATATCCTACCACTGTCCTCATTTTTCTCCTTTTCTTTTTAAATTGTATTCCTCATCTCTCTCTCTATATCTATCTATCTATCTATCTATCTATCTATCTATCTATCTGTCTGTCTGTCTATATATATATATATATATATATATATATATATATATGTATATATATATATATATATATATATATACATATATATATAATGTGTGTGTGTCTGTCTGTGTGTGTGTGTGTGTGTGTGTGTCTGTGTCCGTGTGTGTAAGCGAGAGATCAAGTTTTTACTCTTGATTTTGAGATGTATCATTAAAGAATACTCAAGACTTCCCTTTACTCTTAAACAAAACAAGCATAGTAATTGCGTAAAAAAATTTGGGTTAAAACAGAAAGTTGTTTTATTATAGCTTAATAAAAGCCATTTAGCTCTACAATCAATGCACCAATAGGAGACTTGAAGAGGAGGGACCATGAAGACAAAGAGGAAACCACCTTGTCCCACGGACTAACCTGTGCCCCAACACTTCTCAAGTCACTGTACAGTCATGATGCAGGGTAGCTCATCACCCTCCTGGGAGAAAACTCACTAAACACCCGGTAAGTGCCTCATTCACTTAGACTTTTGCTTCTTCAGCTTCCGAGACTTGAAACCACAAGAACATACACTTGCTCCTCCTCTGTCTTTTTTAGCACTGTTGTGTTTTTTTTAGAGAAAATCTAGTGAAGACTAGTACTACTGTGCTCCTCTGTAGCCCACGGAGTCTTTCAAATCAGTCTTCTCCCCTGTGACTTTAATCCTCTACATGTACGCTGTGGGGAGGATGACTGTAAGTTCATGTCCTGTAAAAGGATGTGTTAATCTCACAAATGCATGCATGGTTTTCCCCTGTGTAAGCATTTAGATTCTACTGTACTACGACTGAATGAAGCGTATGCAACAGCTAGCTGTGACACAACTATGCCCTGTTGATTTGAAAATGGTACAATGTATTTTTTGCTAAGTTAAATATTAATTACAACTTTCAAAAATATAGCTTATTGACATACGTCTGAAAAATACCAAAGCGCAATCGCTGATTTTGATCTGAAGGCCTCCTACTGGTTTATTATTTGAAATCACATTATTCAAGGTTATAAACAGGCAATGTTTTATGAAACCTCAGTCTTTTAAAAAGAGAAATAGTCTCAGTTTTAAGAACAAATATATAATATTTATCTCAGAGAGAAATATAAAAGGTAGGGATGTTCGATATTGGCTTTTTTGCCGATATCCGATATACCGATATAGCCTAACTCATAATTTCCGATACCGATATAAACCGATACCGATATGTGGGGACCCTCCCTCATAAAAGACAAAAACTACTAAACCCTTTTAGGTAAGCACAATGAAATATCATGTATCATGCATACTTGAGCTTTAAAAATGTAGAAAATGTAATAAGTACTAGAATTTTAGTTAGGCAATTGGAAAAGGTTCCATTTTTATTTTGTCTTCAAAAGTAGCTGGGACATTTTCTCACACAGAGAATACTGACAAAGGCCCACCACTTAGGACAAATTTCTAATTTTAGAAAATGTAAACATCATACCTTTATAGCAGTGAGGTAATATGGAAACAACTGAAAGAAAAATAAAAAATAACAAACCAACAAACATTTAAGCAGGGCCAATAATTAGCCTACCTTTTGTTGTATTGAAAGTTGTCTCAAACAAATAATATCTCAAAAACTGAACCTCAAATCTTTCATATTTTTAAATTCTGAGAGAGAAAAGAAGTAGCTGAAGAGTTTGATATATAATACGTGTATGTTGTGAAAAACTCATCTTATTAAAAAAATAAAAACCGATGCCGATATTACATTTTAATGCCAATATCGGCTGATAATGACTTTAGGCCGATAATATTGGACATCCCTAATAAAAGGTGTAAAAAAAATAATGGAAAGACATCTTAGACGGCTTTTATTCATTAAGAGTGAGTTGCAAAGCAATGATAAGCTAAACCCGGCTTTAATTTTTGAGGTTTTTGGAAAATTCTGTTTCTCATAAACCAAAATTGTTAATAATAATAATAATAATAATAATGATAATAATAATAATAATAGCCTTTATTATTATAGTGGTAGTAGTAGCAGTAGTAATAGGAGTAGTATTATGTTTTGTTTTAGATAAACTTAGAGGTAAACTGAATGACGGCGATACAAAATGCAGACCGCTTAGTCATTTATGTCACATTGGCAAACCTTGCCCAAAGGGAAGCTTAATATATATATGTATGCTGATAATATACTTCTATAAACCAATGCATGCTTGATAAATTTGCACAAATTCAACAGTAGGTCCCTAAATGCTATGCACAACTGTTACGGCAACTTTTATTCTTCCAATAATCAAGTATACACTGAAATGAAACCTTTAGCTTGCATATGACCTTGGTATACAGTATGTACAGCGACAAAACTTGCTCTAGTGTCACTTTCACTCTCGATGCTACATTTATGGACTATGTTCGGCATGTATGTGAGCAAACACGGCGAAGATAAAAATCTACACATGCCAGAAAACCTGTCAGAAAAAGCTGTGTTTGTTGTTATTTTTTTAGATGTGAATTGATAAATCTATCTGGAATTATCAGTCTAGTGCGGTCTGGTGCAACTCTAATATATTTTGTTAGTAATACAACAGTAGTATAGAAAAATAATTTTGTAATTTTCCCATTTTCTTAATCAAGAAGTAAGACCACCAAAATAGTTAAATAGAAAATACTAATATATATAATAGAAAAAACTGTGCCAAAAGAAATTTGTGACATCTGTTTGAGAGAAAAAAATACATTGTATAATAGCAAAGTCAAATATATTCCTAAACATGCATAGAAGTAAAATTCAAAATATTTCAGTTTGATTTCAGTTCAATATGCAAATATTTACATATTAAATCCTTGTATACTTTTGCATTTGATGTCTATCACACTTAAATAAAGCGTTATTGTTGTTTACGTTCAAGTTTTACTCATGTTTTCTCCAGTGTACAGTCATTAGTAATGGTTTCATACACTGTTAGGGCTTTGTGGCTTTTATAGTGTGTATGTGCTCTGCGAATATCAAAGGTGTCACATAGCAGAGTACATTTCCACAAAGGGCCCATCTTTTCAGCCTGATAACACACATGGCTGTGATAGAGTTAAATCTTCCTGAAGAGTAAAATAAAACATGAATTCCACACTTTGTGGTGGTTTAAAAAAAATTGTATTAACTTGCACATTGGATGAAAAAAGAAAATGTTTAACAAATCTCCTTGACTTCCACCACAGATAACACTAAATTTGGAAGCAGGAGGAAACAGCAACTCAAACCACGGCACAGATATTATATGGTAATCACTGGCTGATTTCCACCTCTGATTGCCATTTCATGGAAATGTCACATAAGAATCAAAGGAATGGAACTGATCTACGCACATTGGGAGCATTAACTGACTGGATCTTGCTTTGTGACTTTCTCTTTTCAGAGCCTCCCCAATATTTCCAGAACCTTTAGAAATGATCCGAATCAACAACACGCAATACTTCCACTTTCTGCAGCAAGCCGATGTCCTTCGTCGATCAGGGTCTCTTTGCGATGCAATCATCTCAGTGCAGAGCGAAACCTTTCGAGCACACCGGTTAGTTCTAGCCTGTGCTAGTAGAGCGTTAGCGCAACACCTAGCCAAAGGTGATGCAGACAGCCCAGCTCATTGCACGTTGGAGTATTTCTCACCCCACACCTTTAAGCAAGTACTGGACTTCACATACACTCAAGTTCTTGAAGTGCCAGTAAAAGACCTGCAGGAGCTGCTGAGAGCAGCACAGCTCTTAGAAATGAAGCTGCTGGAGGACCAGTGCCGCAGGCACTTGGGCTGTCTTGAAGCCACAGAGAATGAAAACGAAGATGCCGTAGACCTCACAGAAGAAAAGAAAAGTTTTGAAGATAAAGATCAAAAGCAAAAAGGTAGACTAGTTTTTGACATCCTCAAAAAGACATCATCCCCTTTAGCAAAATCAAGTGTTGGCATGGTCGTGGAACATGTTTCACCCGCTGAACCTATTGATGTCCCCAACAACCAAAAATCCCCAAGAATAAAGACAAGATTGTCCCCAATCTCAGCAGCACTGTGCAACAGAGATAGTGTCATTACCAGGCCCAACACAAGCAGTTCCTCTTTCTCCTCTGCATGGACACTCCCTACAAACGTGTGGGACTCTGGGAATCACCTGAACACCCTGAGGCGAATTGCCGAGAACTATTCAAACTTCATTGCAACGCATCCCCTTTCATCCTCAAACCAGACCTCTGTGGCATACCCTTTCCCCCTTTCTTCTACACACATGTTCCCATTACTCAGTTCCCATTTTCAAACTCCCCTCCAAAACACTGCACTAGGCTACTCACGCTTTCACCCCCATCCCTATGCTCAAAACCTTTACACCGAGACCTCGCGGATGGGCAGCATGATCAAGAATGGCCTATTTAAAAGAAAGAAATTGGGCCAAACTACTCAAATTGGGGAGACAAGGTAAGACAGTCTTCTGACATAAAGTTGGAAAGTTCAGTTTTTTGTATTTCACACATTGTCTCCAAGTTTTTCCTACTGCAGACTCATTTTAGAACCCCCTGATTTGCTCAGTAGTTCCTTTGTGACAGCTACCATACTTGACTCACTGCTGTTTGGGTAGATGCGGGTATATTTGCGTGTATGTGTGTGTTTGTGTGAGAGAGAGAGATCGAGCCTCCTGCACTTTCCTGCTTGATCGGTTTCAACTGTTAACCCTTCCCTGCCACCTCCAGTATGCCGATGACTCTTTTTAGAAACCTCTGATCCAAGTTTAAACAACAGAAGAAAAAAAATTGGTTTAATTTATTTAAATCAAATATATTTTACATTATCTTGATCATTTTGTAACATGACACTAAAGTTTAAGATATTAGGGGTTAAAGAATTCTATTTTTGTCAAATTTCTGTTTTAATGCAAAAAGGCTGAATTCAGAAAGAAAACTGTGAATAAAGGGGAGCTCCCTAAACGTCTCCCTTCCCTGACAACATTTAAGATTTTACACCCACTGAAACGTGTCTTAGGTGTTTCGACTGTCCTTGTCTACACCACAAAAACATCGTTCGGAACATAAACGAGACTATGTGGGGAAAGAAAGACCTTCTATGGTATCTCCCACTATGTTGTTGCCTTGAATAACATTTCCTTGAAAAGTAAACGCTATCCTTAAACCCTAAAGGAGTGCTATAAGTATCTTGTGGTCAGTATAAGCAAGAAAAGAAACACACCACAGAGAATTATATGCAAACTGATTTTTTTTCGAAATTTTTGTCTTTGATACAAATATTTGTTTTGCACCATACCATGTGCAGCACTCACCGAACATATGCTTCTTGTAGCTGTCCGGAATCGCCAAAAGACAGAGGCCGAGTTGAAATGTGTCAAAATTGTAATTCAAGACTCATCAGTGATCCATTGCTGCGGGAATCATCCTCCGCACAATTAGGTAAGAACATTATCGTACAAAATTGGACAATATTATAATGAGAAAAGCACACTGTGGACATTACTGTTACTGCAGCTGCAGGAACATTGATGAGTAACACTGGTCAATATAACAAGATGGCAAAATACTTATTAGCGTGACCCTTAACCTCAGCAGGCTCCAGCAAAGCAGCTACGCAATGGAAAGTGATAGAGAGTTGTGGTTTTGAAAGCATGGTGCAATAGGAGCAGTACTGTGGTTACTAGATACAGCTAGATACACACAGTACAGTATGTACTGCAGTAAAAGCGTGGTTTGTCCTTAGGCAAAAAAGTCTTACATATTTGATCTATTCTGATAAATTCTTCTGAACTCAACAGCACAAAAAAGATCTGCAAGGGGGCCTGTGCAAGTGCATGAGTGAAAGTATACTATCGAGCAGATTAAGATTTTATCTGTTCTTTGATGGAACTTTATGTTCATGTTCAGTAAAATTAACAGGAAACAATACCACACTTAAGACACAGAAAAGCTTAGAACATGCAAGAACTAAGAAATGCTGAGTTTTTTTGGATCAAGATACCAAGCTAAGCATTGGACAGGAAACACGAAGACAACCAATGACATTGATGCGTTTTTTTATGTGTTCATTTATTGTGGGTTTTTCTCTCCTGTTTTCTCCCCTCACTACCCGCTTCATATTTCTGCATCCTGTCTACAGGCTTCTGTGACGGCTATGATTTTTCTAAAAAAGACCCCTTAAAGTGTGTAGGCCAGCTTAAAGCTACTCTTTTTTACTTTGACCTCAAAAATCACACCTTTTGAAAAAGATTTTTGAGGAGATACGCATGCAAAGCTGACAGGAAAGTAGCCCTACAAAAGGTAAAACTATTCTTTTGCAACAGGATGCCTCACAAACATATGCTCTCCGTAAATAGTATGTTGCAGAATTACTTTTTTGCATCAAAAACTGTTGATATTTTTTACTGTTTGTTAAAAAAACAAAGTTCAGAATGATATAGTTTTTACATTATTTAAAAATAATTCATCATTTTGACTAATCTAGAAACCAGTTCTCATTTAAAACAAGGAGTCAGTCCATAGGGAGAATTAAAGGGTAGATGGAAAAATCATTGGCGAGACAAAGGAATAAACCCAACAAAATGAGAATGGTTGGAGCAGTAAGTGGCAAGATTATAAAAGATATTGTCTCTTTAAGTAGATTGGTTAATTGTTAAGTAATCAAATAAAATATTTTTTTTAATTTCAAGCCTATAGTTAAAAAACACATTTAACCAGATGCTGTTTAGTTTTCTGTTATTAGATACATTTACTCATCATTTGGTATTTTTTCAAAGAAAAAATAATAACAGGTCTTATGCTCCTGGATTGTCTGTTATACTTCGTAAAAAAGAAATGTTCGCAATATCCATACATGATCACGTCTTCTGTTTAGAAATAATGAGTAATATGTGTGGTGATACATCCTTTTGTGCAGTTTAGCTTTGTGTGTAATATTCTGTTCTTGAGAAGATTGGTTTCACAACTGACAAGTCTTAACACCTTTAAAACTGCATCCAACCCCCTATTTTGTGTCGCTGCAGGTCAAAGCTACAATGGATGCCATTTCTGTGGAAGAGACTCTGTGCAACGTGAACCAAGTGCCAGAGACCACAGAGGAGAAAAACCCTATCAGTGCAAAAACTGTCCCAAAACGTTTAGCCTAAAACACCAGCTAGATACGCATCATCGCGTTCACACAGGTAATTGTCTAATAATTGTTAAGAGCTGAAAAGAAACTTTGATTTATGATGTCATTGAAAACGTAATGATCAATCGTTTTTCTACCTGATTGAAATAAAGGTGACATTTACATACAAATTACACACTACATAGATTAATATTCAGTGCTTTAACTCCTAAACTTTTTACTTTTTGATACGCTTCACCCAAAAACTGACCAAAAAGTTTATTATAGGTCAAAATACATGACTCATTCATAACAACGAGAATCAGTCAACTGGGCAGTCTGCCACACACTGTTAAAGAACAACAAGAAGAAGAAGAACAACAACAACAGGGCAGTCAAGCCATCCAACAACCATCAACATTGACAACTTCTGTCGTTTTTTTGGCAGAAAAAACATGAGAATATCTGGTGTAGTGTCAACTGACCATTCCTGAGCTGCCACCACCAACATACAGTGTTGTGATTGGCCCAGCCTACTCTTAGATGAGCCAATGGTAGACCTGCTGAGGCTGCAAGCATGGTCTAGCACGGCTAGATAATCTGCAGAGCTAAATTTTTTGCCACGGGTACGTTTGGTCCAGGTTTCTAGGCTAGTATTCAACCTCTTTACTCTGATGCCACAGTGGGGAAGAAATCCTAAATCTGAAATTTAAAATCAGTATAAACCCAATTGTTCTGTGAAGGCCTCTTTTTTACAGAATAGCATTCCATGCATCACTTGAAAATAGAATCAGTTATGCAAAACAAGAAATAAAAAGGGATCAACTAACAGGGCTGGAAGAACTTGGTGGAAAATAAGTTGGTAAGACTTATTTTAGTAATGCACTCCATACATCTAACCTTATGGAAGAGTGGGGAGATTTTTGAACCACTGAAAGAAAGTCATTGCCACCAGTCATGTAGGAGTAAAAGAAAATGTGAACTAACATGCTCTAGTCCGATCTGAGTTAGAATAGTATTAAAAGGCATATTGTCTTTGAAAATACTTTGCACTATTTTGCCATGTACATTACTAGCTGTTGGAATTGTCTGTGGAAAAAACATATTTGAAAATGTGTGTTTCCATTGTCTTAATCTTATTTTTATTTTTTATTTTTTTGGGGGGGGGGTAATGATGTGATTTATTGTTAATTTATTGTCTATCTAATTATAACATTTTCACAAATTAAATCAGATGTTATAAGCAGTTACTCAGCACTTGAGTATAATATAACATACATAACAAACGTTGAAAACCTCCACTTGGTGTGAATAATCTTGTAACACTAAACTTTATAAGTTTTAAGTTGAGTAGTTATTGTACTAGTAGTAGCAATAGAAATATGGTAAAATGTGGTATTATGCAAATATTTCAATACTCATTTCACTGGACTGTGGCAGCACCTTGGAATGTTTAAAACATTCTCTTACGAATTTCTGTTTTTCCAAAGCACTGAACAATTTCTGAAGAAAGCAGTAGTAGTGTTGCTTTCCAAGCAGCTCATTGCTTTCCACTCATTTTAATATCAAAACATCTAACAGAAAAACTGAAACCACCAGATCTCCAAATCTTCCAAGAGGCTTAAGACTTGTTTAACAGCACTGTATGTATACTGTTTCATATGTAAGGCAAAATGACATGAGCGCTAAACAAACAAACAAAATGTTCTATACCGCTTATCCTTGAGGGGTCGCGGGGGGGCTGGTGGTTCAACAAGAGGCAGTAGGCAGGTTGACATTGACACGGACAAGACAAACAACTATGCACAAGTACACAATTAAACCTAAAGACAATTTATAGAGACTACTTAATCTGACAGTAATGTGTTTGGACTGTGGGAGAAAGCTGCGTACCTAGAGGGAACCCACGCATATACAGACATTGCTGTTTAACAACTCTCCTACCTCTTGGAAGATCTGGCGGTTTTAGTTTTTTTCTTAGTTTTGATAGTAAAGTGAGTGGAAAGATATGAGCTGCTTGGAAAGCAACAAGCAACACAATTACAATATATATATATATATATATATATATATATATATATATATATACATATATATATATATATATATATATATATATATATATATATATATATGCGCCCTCATTTAATTTTGCAGTGTAAAAGTGCAACTAAATGATAGTTTGGGAGGGAAAAACTGAATTTGAATCAAAGTGTAGCAAATGAAAACACTAGTTTAGGCTGGTGTAACTGACTATCCACTACAGATGAATTCCTAACAATTGTTTAGGCTGCAATCTAAACCCTGACGAATGTGTCTGAAAGTTGTAAGATGCAAACATTTCACATAGCAGACATATAGGATTTCCTTTTCATTCAAACTGTCACATATCAAGATTTTAGTAGCTAACAGACAGCTGATGAGAGCATTTTTTATTGTTGGCATTTTGTTACAGTGACATAAAATCAGAGAAACAAAATTAGTGGAATAATGGCATGAAGCTAAGATTTGGATGATTAGCTTAAAAGTGTCCTACTTTGGATGATTTCATGCTCTAACGCAATTCATTTCGAAAAAAGAAAGAACGAGTTTTAATGAATGCGATACATGCTAGTCATTACAGGTTTTGTCAAAAAACAGACAAGAAACAAACACAAAAAACACCAAATGCTGGAACAGAAATGCGAGACCTGTTGTTGATGTGAGTATGCCCCCCCTCCCCCCGACACCTTTAATGTCTTCCTTCCTGTGCATTCTCTTTGTTTCAAGGAGAGAAGCCGTTTGAGTGTCGACTCTGTGGTCAACGCTCACGGGACTACTCTGCCATGATCAAGCACCTGCGGACCCATGGTGGGGCTGCACCCTACCAGTGCACCGTGTGTCTGGAGTTCTGCAGCAGCCTCGTCGCCATGCAGAGGCACGTCAAGAGCCACGCCGTGCAGGACTTCCCCCCTGACTGGAGCATCAACAAGACCTACTTGTACATCTCCCACATATGAGACCATCCTTATAAGCTGTAGCTTTAGTTGGCGATTCTCCTGTGATGCTGTTTAATTTAGGTCTAGTTGGCAGTATTGCAGTGATAAGCCACTCATAGCCAAATATTTGTCTAAACCAAACAAAAGTGAACATTGAATAAAAACGGAGAAAAAAAAGGTGAAATATCGATGCAAAATGAAACTGTTCTCTATTTCCATTCACAATAATAGGAAATGCAGATGCAGTACTATTTTCCAGTGACATTAAAGGTTTTGAAACTGTTTACCAGGCATTAAAGCCACATCAGCATCTAATCCTCGATGCATGACGCAGGAATCCTCCCTCTGACTTTCTAAATTATTTGACTGCTTTCAGCTTTGATGCGGGTTTATAGCGCCTTCAAGAGGACATGCAATGAAAACAAAAATCAGCATTTCCTTCTAAAGAAGCTTAAAATGGCATGCTTAAAATAACACAAAAAAACACAAGAATCACCTTCATTATTGTACAGTAAATGTGATGATTCAATTTAGGGTTTTTTTCACATTCACATTTAAATGCTGACAAGCACAGACACCAACCTCTCCACATATTCATATTACATGAAGTACTGAAATATTGTGGATATGAGGTATTAAGATTTCAAAATTAAAGATAAAAAATATAAAATATTTATTTATGAAATATAAAAATCAAACTAGGTTTTAAGCAGTTACCAATTTTAATGTATCTATAATACAGTTAGCGTGTCCTAACCAAAGGACCTATGTCCTAGTTTTAATTTTTCATTCTGTAGTATTACTACTGTATATAAATGTGCGAGATGAGTTTCATGCTCTAACAGCTTTAAGAAAAAAATATCCTTAGCTAAGATAAATAATTAAGTCTATTTTAAGCTTAGGTACTGTGTAGGATTTTTTTATGGACCTATGTTTTTTTGTTTTTTTTATAACTATTTGCAGACATGTCTATTAAAAAAAACTCATTATTGTATCTTTTTTGTTTTCTGTCACTGACAAATGAATTGGTATCATTTTACTTAGATCATGTCCATCAGATTAAATTGTACTAAGTCGATGAAATGCTTTTTACAAAAGCCACACACAAGGTATACAACTGATGTTTTCTCAGTAGTTTATGTTTGCTATGTGTGACATTATACAATGCTTCCAGCAGGGAACTTTCTGTAAAGCTTACAGGCCTGCTTCCACTTACAGATAAGTGTGGATTTCAACAGCATTATCATATGTATAAAACAGAAAACAAGTTCATGTTTATCTCATTTGCCAGCTAAGCAGTTACAAGATAAATGTGCTATGTTACTGATGCACCAAATAAAAATGTTTGTAAATAAGAACACAAAAATAAGAGTTGTCTCTGCGATCCATGCGATATATACACATACAAAGAGGAGTATCTTCTTTTATTTTGGCTTTTCCTTTCAAGGGTCACCACTGTTAATAATTTGTGTCTATTTAAACTTATCCTCTGCATCATTTACCTACCGTATTATATCTGATGGGGAAAAACTGAATCAGGTAACACCTATTTATTTGTTTTAGTCTTCAGACTGATCGTATATAATGTTTTAAATAATAAGGGCCTTCTCAAAGACAGCATAACCTTGGTTCGGTCATTTGTGGTGATGAGACAGTATCTGCCTTGAAGCAGATAAACATATGTAGCATCTCTACCAGTCTTAAGAGCCTGAACTAACAAGTGCTGTTCTAAGAAATAGAAACTAGGGGGAGCTCTGTGTGAAAGAATGTGTAACAGTACATGTACTGTTTGTGTGCATGTTTTTTGTTTGTTTGTTTCCATGTCATGATGGGGTCCATAGCCTAATAGGGCCCAACAAAATTCTGTAAAGCTTGAAAAAATTGTATTTCCTTTTTGACAAAATAATTTTTAGGGTTTGAAATACATATTAAGTGTCCTTTTAAAAGAAAAGAATGAGGTTTTAGTGTTCAGCTGAACTACTTATATGCTATTATGTAAGGTGTGTCTACCTGGTATGGTTACAGCATGAGATCAGATCAAGGGACAAAATTATATATATAAAAAAAAAAGATTGGATCAGGTTCAATGAAGCAATATAGGGTAAGACTCAAGCCCTTTTTTTTCTTTCCTTTTTTGTGGTTAAAATCTAACAATTAAATTGTGTTCTATTCATATGACAATTTAAATAATTTGTAATTACAGCAGAACAATATAGTCTAGGTTTGACATGTCCATACTGTGGGAGCACAAGATCTATGGCTACACTGTCACAGACTGCATGTGAAAAGGGTTTGCAACCCTTTCCATACAGAGAGGGGGCAGTGACTTGAATTGTTTTAGAGTTGAGCATAAAGAGGTGCTTTTTGAGATGTTTTAGCTCACTTTGTGCTGTCAGAAAAGATTTATTTACTAAATTTTCTTAAGTCTATCGGTCTGGAGTATATTGACCTAAATATAAGATGATCCGTATTATAGGACGACCCCAATTTTAAGACTTTCCAAGACTAATTTTCAGCAAAAGACAAAAAAATATTTTCAGTGAAAGTTTGAGAGAGTCATTTAAATAATATTTACAGACTGCTTTAATATTTACCTATTTATGCAATCACAAAGATTTGTCGTGCATATTATTATATGTGGGTGATCTGAACAAAAAAAATAAAAATAAATGAATGAATAAAAATAAAAAGTACCATTGTAATGCTAACTCTCAGATCTTTTCTCATGACATGTCAAATCCAAAGCAGCGTGACACATCAAAAGTCTGCATGTGGCATTAACTCACAGACTCCTCTGCCTCTGTATGCTCAGTGTCATGGGGTCCTGTCTCCTCCCACAGAATGTCATCCTCACTACCATCTATGCTCTCTGGTGTTCCTTCAGCCCATGCCTGGAGAATCATTTTTCAAAACCGACATACAGTTGGTTTTTGAATTTTTCCATAGTGCGTGATCACCGGACAGAAGCCACTCTGGTGCCCTCTGCTGTTGAGGTCAACTATCAGCATGTGTCAATAGTTACACACACACACACACACACAAACACACACCCACACACATACACACACAAAATGTCGTCTCATTTTCGAGTCAGTACGGTATTTCAAAAGGGGGTAATTACTTTTTCAAATCATTATTTCAAAACTGCACTTTATAGGCCAATTTATGTTGTTTAACTTTGTGAGTTAAATTGTTGTTGTTTTTTCTGTTTTGGCTGTCAAAATGTAAAATACTCCAAAAGCCCAGAATATAAGCATATAAAGATCTGAGTTAAAAAAATATGATTTAAAATTAAGGATGCACGACACCGATACTGGCATCGGGGCCGATACCTTTCTAATGTACTTGTATCTATATCAGTTAGTTAACTGATGCCATGAACCAATACCTAAAATGTGGAAGCTCTGCAATAATATCACACAAAATGTTTAATTTTTACTTTAAATTTTAGTTTTGTGGTCCTTTTATACATTTTTATTTATCTAATTCACCATAATTGTTGTAACAAGCAGAGAAGAAAAAAAACCCTCCAATTTGTAAAAAAAAAAAATTTTGTGAGGTTGGCATTAGTAGGCTACTCTGTATCAGCAAGTACTCAGATCCAAGCATTGGCATTGTATCAGTTTGAAAAAAAGTGGTATAATTGCATCCCTATTTAAAATGATTGAATTATATTTTGACTCTGAAAAGTGAGTTTATTTTAAAATCATTCTAATAAAAAATTTCTTCCACATCTAAAAATAAGGTTAATTCATAATGTCGTTGGGTTTTTTTACATATTTTTACATAGTCCTACAAAATGTGAAAATATTTTCTGAGATGCATTTAAAAACATTGATGATTATATCTGCATATGTCTCAGCAGCTGTTTTGTCATAGACTTTGATCTTTTGTTATTTTTATTAATACAGTTCTCACAAATGAAGCATAAAAGTCATCCATTTGCCAGATATTTTATTTGCCACGTTTGTAAGCAAAAACAACAAAACTGACTCTGGGTCCACTTTTCTTTTAATTCAAAAATTCTAATAAAAATATATACAAATAATTGCTGGAAAGAAGAGTTTTTAGTTATTTAGGTAAATATGTGTATATGCATTTTTTTTTTTGCATATATTTTTTTTTTTTTTTTTTTTTTTTTTTTTTAAGAGGAAGACACGATCGAATCAGTGCATATACTCGTGGGGACTCCGACTCTTAAGTGATCATTGTGTTCATCAGCATGTGGAAAGAAACCGTCATTGTAGTAGATTTTTATTTTTACAAATAAGACTTTGAAGCACTATACTGTCCAGGATGTGAGGGGTCTGCAGAGATTTTAGCTGCTCTTTACCTGATCCTACTGTAGATCGCTAGAAGTCCTGGAGGGATGAAACGCCTACCGTGATGATCCTCTCTGCAGACCTAATTTTGCTTGCAGTTTGGCAGTCTAGAATTATATATTTTTTTAGATGTTGTAGAAGAGGTTGTGAGTGAACATAAACTGCATCTAAAATATGCAACACGTGAGCTTGATATAGCCTACCTTTGGGTCTGAGTTTGTATTAATAGGAGCTTCTAAAAAGACAAAAAAGAGCACTGGAACTGTTCATTAGTTAACATTTTATTCATAAATGTTCCTGTTATTTTCTAGGCATATTTAGAAGGGGGCAAATTACAAGTAGTCCTGCAAAAGATTCCATCATAGCAGCTGCTCAGCACTTGCTTCACTTTCATTATCTTGGGACATTCTTTCCTCTTGAATGTCACCTATAGTAAACCGAATGTTAGATGGAGACTTGTCTTTGTCTTCAATAGCTGTACCCTCTGTCCCAGCTTCCCAGTCTCTGCAGGCCGTGTGGCATTGGACGTTGCACCCTGCCAGAGCCGTCAGCTGTTGTGCTTGGCTGGCGCTGCAGTTCGGCAGAGGTACCTTGTAGGTGGTGTGGAACCGACGCAGATCCACTCGAAATGAGCCCTTCTCCAGTGTCATGCATGGCTCAAAGCGAGCGCCCCACTCAATCTCAGTTTCAATGTAAGATGTTTTGGCTTGGCACATCATTCCTGGTAAAAAAAATAAATAAAAAGAAGACACATGGAAAAAGAGGTTGAACCGTTGTAATTTGCATTGTGTTCCACAAGATGTCACTATTTGTTTGCATCTCTTCACAGAAAATGGCCAAGACAGCAAGACACTCAATCTTAATAACGTGAAGTTATGAAGTGTCATTTATACTCTCATAAACAGTGAATTTGCTTAAAACGTTGTCGTTGCTGTTACAAGGTCATACATTTTGAGGATCTTACTCAAGACTTTCTTTAGATAACACAACTCAAACACTTAGGCAGGATTGCAATGTGAAAATTATTATTTCAGTAGGAATAGCTGGCTTAATGTTAAACATTTTGACACTATCATATTTGCACCATTTTGAATTTATGTCCAGACAATATACAAAAGGTAGTTAATAGTGTGTACAGACAGACATCCATGGGTGAAAAGCAGACTGAGGAAAAGAATAGTTAATTTTGATGGTAAGTGGGGCAAAATAACAGGCTGATCAGTTGGCAACAGCAAATTTCCCAACTGACATGCAACTTTTGACAGTTTTCCACAGAGATTACAATGTACTCAAAGGTACATTTCAGTTTCTATTTTCAATTTGACACCCACATTTTCAAAGGATACTGCAGTGAATAGTGAAGCTTTAATGGTGGTTACAATAATCATCATCTTCTGAAATTTAACTGGAGCAGATCTGTGGATATTTCTGTTAAATTATTCCATTTGAATGGTGTCTTTACATCGGAGAAAGTCCTGCATCCTGTGTTAGCTCCACAACCAACACCAGAGAAGGCACCACCAATGGCAAGACCAGAGTCTGTGGCAAAACCAAAGGAAGAACCGCCACAAATATTAGGTAGATTGTGCCTTTAAGAATTTTATCAGAGGCACATATGTGTCCAAGCTTTCTATAATCTTATATCTGGAGATAAGGATTTTCAGCATCAATTATATCAATATTGAGAGACAAAAACCCTAAAAACTTTCTACAAAATATTATTAAGAAGATGCAATTTTATGTCAGGAATATACTGTCATGATCCGTCCCTGTCTGTGTTGTTTTTTCCTCCCTGTTTCCTCCCAGTCTGTTTATTAGTTTATTAGTCCTAGTTTGTTTCACCTGTTCTTTTGTCCTCCCTGTGTTTCCCTCCTCTGCTCCCAGGTGTTCCCTGTTTTGTGATTACCTCTTCCCACAGTATATATGCCCTTCTGTGCCTGTCTGTCCTCGTCGGGTCGTTGTCGTCGTTACCTCCCCTAGTTCTCTGTGCTTCTCGTCTTTCTGGACATTTAATAAACATGGGCCGTAAGAGCCACAAACGCCGCTCCGCATCTGGGTCCTCCTTGAGCCGAAACCTGACATATACAAGCACACCTAAACTATCAGTCCTACTTAAAATGGCTAATATCACACTTGTACATGTCACATTGTAGGATATTTTGAAGAAGGCATGTCTGGTTTAAACCTAAGACATTTGGTTTGATGTGCTACTTCCGAATTGTTGAAGTGAGCCTGAATACTGTGGTAAAATCAAACAAGGAGTAGGACAAGTTCAGAAAGAGGATTGTACTGTATGTGCCTGGTAAGGATTTGAAGAAACTGTCAAACAATTTGAATTCAGCCTTTTAATTGTACAAAAAAAAAAATATTCAAGTGGATATCTAATATACCTGCTGACATTTTAAAGGCTGGCAGTCCAAGCAAGTTCATCCCGGAATCAGAGAGCAATATGCTCAAAGAAGTCACCAATGACCCTAAATTGTTATTACTTGACCTACAGCAGACCCTTAGTACCACTGATAGGAAACTGTACCATCAGGAAGGAAAGCCAGAGGTTAAACTTGTATCTGAGGTTTGCAAGGATGATATTTTATTCTGTGAGAAAAACATGAAGACTGGTCTTGGGATTGTCAGACAAAAAAATCTGGACATCAGTATAATGGTTAATGGACGAATGGCTGTAAAGTGTAATTATTTGGACAAAAAAACAGAGAGAATATCTAATTAAAACCAAAATCCATCATTCCAATAAATTAGCCTTATACCTGCTATACGCTATAGAGGTGGAAGTGTCATGGTTTGGGAATGATCTGGCCAGCTCAACATATAACAAGGATGAATCCTATCATGTATCAGAGGGTGCTTGAGGAAAACACAAGACCACTTGTTATATAAAATTAGGCCAAACTAGAACAGGATCTGAAGGTTGACAATGACCCAAAATAAACTACGTAATCCACCAAGTACTGGATGAGAAATAAGAAACCTAGAGTCCAGAGGGAGCAGTGTTGTGTTTTTATCCTGCCTGTTTGTTTTACTTGTTGCTTTTTATCTTAACTTTTGTACAGTGTCTTTGAGCTTTAAGAAAAGCTATTTAGAAATGAAATGCATTTATATTATAACAGTCTCTGTTGTGTTGATCGCTCTTGTGTTGATCCCACTGGGATGTTTTGTGACCACTTGAAACAGCCATTCAGATCAAGAAACTCCTCAAACAAATCCCATCTGAAAGAATGTTTTGTTTATATGCTTGTTTTTTACTGAGTAAAACAAGGTTAATGTATTATGTTCACTTGCATTTCAATCAGTTTATTTATGGCATATAACGTATTCAACAAAAACATGTTTTTAAAATTACATTAAAATCCAGACATAAATGTTTTCCATTAATGTTACAAAGCATGTGTTTGCAAACGTTACTTTTTATGGAATTTGTCTGGTTTGAATCAAGGCATTCAGATCCATAAACATTTTGTGGAGGCCCCCAAACCCTGTTAAGACAATTTCCCAGACCTCCACAGTAATCACTTCCATTTCAAGCTTGTTTGTAGAAATATCTGTGTTCTTTGAGAAAAGGCTAACTTAATTCCAAGGGGAAAAAATAAAGCAATAAAGATTGTAAATAAAGACCTTTTTACAGCAGGAAGGTTCCTAAAAGTTCCTAGTTATAAAACTTAGGAGTGTTTATCCCTGGGTCAATCAAGGAAAGAAGTTTTGCTTTCTGTGTCAGAGAGGCTATAAACAGATAGTAAGTATGAGTTGCCAGGCCCCAGCTAAAGACTTTACAGTTTCAATTTGTGAGGGAATCTTCCAGTTTCGTGAAATCCTCATGTAAATTAAACAGAAGCCGAAAGATTGCATTGAATAAAGTTAATTTGATTCACAGGACAACTTTCTCAAGCAGGATCTGTTAGGAGTTAAGGAGTGTTTGCTTAAATTAATTTGGACAAGTGTCAGAGCCAAATTACAAAAACATTTGTCTTTCTAGACATAATGAGCATTTGTTCTGAAAGCTTAATTGTTATGGACTCTTGATATACACCCTTTAACTTAACTGTGACAACACCAATAACTTACTAAATTATTTATAGCCATCATTTTAAGTGTATTTCATTGGGCATTCACGTGATAGACCAAGAAAAACTAGTGCATGACAGAGTTGTGAAAGAGATGATACATTGCTTTCAACAATTCTTTTGAATGAAAATCTCTGTAAAAAGTGTGGCATCCAAACGATGCCTTCAACCCCCTTTACTCTGGTATCCCAATAGCTATGTAGGGGACACACAAAACATGTGGAAGAAGATACTCTGGCTAGATTAAAGCAAAATTCAACTTTTTTAACATCTTGTCTACAATTAAAATGCAATGAAAGCTCACTCTGAAACACCAGCTATAGTGACATAGTAAGTAATGCATAATGCTTTAGTTATTTTTTCTTTTTTCACATGATTTTTTCCTAGCATTGACAAGGAAGCTGGTCGTGTTTAGTGAAGTTGACTGAGGTTACTGCAGGGCAAGCCTGGAAGTAGACCTGTGACATCATGCTCCATGACCTACCGCAGAAATGTTTAATTCAAAGCTTATACATGAGGTAACAACTGGTAATTAAATGAGAATGAATAATTGAATAAATGAATAAATGAAGTATAATTTACTCACCCAGACAAGTTTGGTACAACTTGAAGTCTGTCTGATATGTTTATATCCATCTGCGATCCATTATATCTACATAATGGGAGTTGTGAGGGCCACCTCTAAATAAGGTATTATCTGCCACAAAACTCCTTCTTTTCACCAGTGTTTTGTTATGAATCACTAGCACTATTTCCATGTGATTTTGGAGTGAGTTCTGTCTAGCCAACGTCACAGAGCACAGAGTGAAAGTCCTGCTCGGACTACAACGTGGATGCTGCATGGGAGTGACCTACCTGACATTGTGCATTAGTGTGGTTGGATTAAAAGCTTTTAAAACAACAAAGCAGGGCCTAGTTCCCACAGTGGACTGTTGACATCAATATTGTGCTTGATGACTTGAGGATCTACCAGGAAAAGGCGGTCTGACCCAGTTTCATAGCCAAGATTAATCTCTGTCTGTTCCAGAGGTAGGAATTCCCCCTGAGCTGTCTGCCTGGACTTGATTAACTTTGCTCGAACCTTTGCATCCACCATGTGGCTTTCTCGCAGGTCTCCGATGCAAAACATCAGGCATAGCTGGTCATCACAGTTTGCAATGACACATGTGCGACTGAAAAGAAGCGTCTCAGCTCGCTTCTTTGGACGGGATATTTTCACAAACATGCAACCCACCATGAGGGCATCTATCATGGAGCCTACTATGCACTGCATCATGACCAGCAGCACACCCTCATGGCATTCAGGAGAAACAGTCCGCGAGCCATAACCAATGGTACGCAGTGTCTCCACAGAGAAGAGGAGAGCTGATATGAAACCATCTATACCCAAGTAGCAGTGATTTATATCTACATCTTGGTTTGGATTAGTACCAAGAGGTTGTCCTTGCCCTAAGTCACCTCGAATGGATGCATTAACATAATAAAGCCCAGCAAAAAAGAACCATGTTGTTATATAGCACATCATAAAAACAAATAGAAACCAGCGGTACTGGAGGTCCACAAAAGAGGTGAAAATATCTGAGAGAAAACGGCCCCTTTCATCAATGTGACCGAGGTTGACTCAGCACTTTCCATCCTTGGACACATAGCGGAGTTGCTCTCTGATTTCTGGTGGAAGTCTGGGTGTGTGGTTGCTTTGACTTTCCAGGAGTTTACTTCGAGCCTTGGCAAGCCTCTCAATTTCTCTTCCAGGGCTAGATATGTCGCTGTGTGCTGGTGAGAGGGGGCTGCTGTGGAGAGGACTGCTGTTGAAATGAAGGGGACTGCAGGAGCCCATGTTGGGAACACTAAGGGCATGTCGACTGAATCGTGACACATTCTTGGTTTCGTTAAGTGAACAGCGACGCCAGATATTCTTTTCCTTGTCCATGACAGTAGGAGTGCATGGAGGGAGCAAGCAAATGCTTCCTCGACAAGGAATATCCGTTATGCTTTTAAAGCTTTTCTTAGTCAGAGGAAAATCAGGAAAAGTGCCAGGCACACCATCATTAAGTGCAGATCTGTCTGCCTCCGTCTGAGGAAAGGAATGCACATATTACTACTTACTGCTGAAACCATAGCAAAGAAGAAAAAAAAGGTTATTGGGTGCATTGCAGTTCAACACACTACAGTGCCTATTAACTTTTTTTGGCACACCAAGCTCCACCATGTTTCTTTCATATCTAGATTAAGTGCTGTGCTAGTTGTTTTACCCAGTTGCATTTTATACATGGCGTTTTTTATGTTTTGACAAATGTTTTATTTTTTTTATTTTTTTTTTCTTGGCTACAAAAATGAGCTTTCTTCCACATGATGTTTAGACTCCCTTGCTGTAGAATGTCTGGGAGGAATTTACTGATAGTCTTTAAGATTTTGGAACCGCCATTAATTAGTACAAAATTATTATTTACACCTTCCATACAATGCGCCACTTTTTATACTTTTTTTTATGACATTTTGTAACTGATTTGACAAGAAGTAATTTAAGAAAGTAACTATAATCTTCCATAAACTGGAAGGGAACTTGCTTATATGATAAATCTCATCCATCTGTCAGGGGTAGTTCAAAGAACTTGTGGTATGAACCAGCTTTGTCATCTCTCATATTCAATAAAATTCAGCTGGTCCAAATAAGCATAATAATCCAAATCAATGGAAATAAAGTGTGACATAAAATATCTTTATATTTCAAATAAATGATAAAGACAGTCTTTTTATTCATTTTTAGTTTTCATATATCAACAAAATAGTTAACTAAAAGGGGAGTATGCCATTTTGCAATTGTAAAATACATGGTTTGTTTACAGATACAAAATGTCTGTAGATTGAGACAAAATGACAATTCATGCCAAGGGGTACAAATTGGTGAAATGTTGAAAAAAGAGCCAAAAAGTGATTTAGCTTCATCTTTTAATTACTGAGAGTTTCGATTGAGAACATGTAGACATCTTATTCTGTTGTGTGCTTTTATTATGTTTTATAGATATGAAATATGTGGAACCTACCTACCTATGTACATTCTTCAACCTTATACAAGTCAAGCATCCATTTTAAAAGGAAGGAAGTTCTTTTTGGCATATTTTTTCTAATTTTTTCAATTGACAAACATATTTATTTAGCATTTTGTTAATTATATTTGCAGAAACTAAAAATAATTATGCCTTACATTTATCAAGTAGCTCTCACAATAAATTCTCTCCCCTGTTGGCGTAGAATGGACCACCATAATAGACTGTGGATGACAAGTTGTAGAAGTCTGCTGCCCTTTTGTCTGGACCTGGGTGGTTTCCAGAGGGCCAGTGTTTACCGTTGTCCTGGTAGATCCAGGGGACTTTGTGGAGCTAAGCTCCTTCCTTCTGCTGTCTCAGCATTACTCCCTCTGTATCCCTTAGAGTAGATCATCTATCCTTATACAACATCTATAAAAGACAGACCCATAGTTATCAGCATCTATTGACTTGGGATACTTAAAATGTACTCAGTTTATAATAATAATAATAATAGTAATAATAATAATAATAATAATAATAATAATAATAATAATAATAATAATAATAATAATAATAATAATAATAATACTTTATTTATATAGTACTTTTCAAGATATATATCACAACGTGTTGTGTATAATAAAACATAATAAAATACAATAAAACAAAACAAGTGAGTCTTAAGTTGTTTCCTAAAAAGCTCCTCAAACACCTCAAAACGTAACTGTAAAGGCAATGTGTTCCAGTTCTAAAAGGTAGGCACCACAACCGTGAATGCTCTGTTTCCTTTGGTCTTCAATTTGCATTTAGGAACCAATAATAGTCCCTGACCGGAAGATCTCGAAGTGGGATAATGACGTATAATATTTGTGACGTATGTTGGAGCAGTACCATGTAAAGCCTTGTACGTCCTGACAAGTACAATATATTGAATCCTGTAGTTCACAGGAAGCCAGTGCAGGGAGATGAAAATTGAGGAAAACGGAAAATTTAGAAGACCGGGTAAGAAGTTTAGCAGCAGCATTTTAAACCAGCTGTAATTGTTCAACTGAGCCCTCATGAAGACAAATAAATATAGAGTTACAGTAGTTGATCCTACATTAAATAAAAGAATGGATTATCATTTCTATTTTGGACCAAAATAAAATTAATCTTAGCTTTGCAATACTTCCAGGTGGAAGAAGCCAGAGCAAACTATGTTTTTTACATGCTGTTCCAAAAAATAGCTGGTATCAAATATAAGCCCTATGTTTCTTATAGATGGTTTAATACAGGCTGTAAGGGGTCCTAAATGCACTGTGATTGAGGGTTTACATTTTCCCTAAGCACAGATCAGAACTTCAGTTTTTCTCCTCATTTAGCTGGAGCAAGTTTTGATTCCACCTAAATTTAACTGACTGTATATAGCCCTGTAGAACCAAAGATTTAGAGAAAGGTTTAAAAGACATCAGCACTGGATAACATCTTTATTAAAACGATCTGAAATTTCAGTAAATGATTGCATAAGGTGGTAAAGAAGAAGAAGATAAAAAAGAAACAAGAAAGGGCCAAGAACAGAAGCCTGCGGAACACCATAATGCAATGCAATAGATCCTGATTTAAAATTTTTATCAGCAACACAAACATTTTGTGCCAATAGGTAGGACGCAAACCAGTCCCGCACCATACCAGTAATACCTGCCCAATCTGTCATTGTCTAAAGTAACACGGAATGGTCTACAGTGTCAAATGCAGAACTCACATCTAGTGTCACAAGAATAAGACAATCTCCTTTATATCTGCACATCAGCAGATCGTTGGATACTCTAAGAAGAGCAGACTCTGAGGAATGGCCCTGTCTGAAACCAGATTAGAAGTTATCAAGAATATGGACCTCGTCAAAGACATCCCAAAGTTATTGTACACCCACCTTTTCCAAAATTTTTAAGGGGTCCAGCATTGTTTTTTTTTTAAAAGAGGTCAAATAACAATTTAAAATAAATGGGAACCTGTCCAGAGGTAACTGAGGAGTTAATAATATAAATGGACCAATACAAGGGAAAACGGTTTCAAATATTGAGGAAGGAATAGTGTCATGAAGACGTGGTTAAATTCATTCATTTGACAATATTTATAAGATGATTGAGAGAATTAGGGACAAAATAAAAAAATGGAGGGGGCCGGGTTTTAGTCGGGCCTGGATATAGGCATAGACAAGTGGGGGCAGTGCCCCCATAAGTATTGACTTTTTGTCACCGGAATTATTTGGTTACTCTTTCATTCTCTTCCTGTCTCTCTGTCGCTGTCTTTTGTAATTGAAAGGGAATAAAAACACAATAAAATAAAAATGAAAAATACACAAAAAATTAAAATGACAAATACCCCAAAAAAAAAAGACAAATACACAAAAGATAAAAATGACAAATACACAATAAAATAAAATAAAATAAACAAGACAAATATGCAAAAGATAGACAGACAGACAGACAGACAGACAGACAGACAGACAGACAGACAGACAGACAGACAGACAGACGGATGGACGGACAGACACAAAAAGATATGAATAAGATAAAAGGCAGCACACCCAGACCCACCCCCCTGATATTCTACTTGAGTGGGTGCAGGTAGAATATCAGGCTACTGTAAATCTGTCCCTGGTTTGAGTATCAAGACTTACTAAGGATGTGGATGATATACTCTTTCACATAGTTGGAACTTTTGTCAAGAAAAAAAACTTTTTTCACAGTCACAATTACAAAATGGGACAGCTTAATTTGACAGGTACAACAATAGTTTATAAAGATATACTAGTGCATATATATATATATATATATATATATATATATATATATATATATATATATATACATACATACATATATTTCTCCAAATAAGAAAATGGTTCAAAGATCTTTAACTAAAAATATTGTGACAAGGAGCTGGAACAGGAACCAGAACGTTATAGCAAGTAGCCGGAACCGACCTGGATGACATGGCATGGAGCTTGATCAGGAAACTGGATGAGACGGCATTGAATAGGCTTTAGAGCTCCCTGAGGAACATCAGGGACACTGGTTTGGCTTCACTGTAGAGGCTGCCCTAGGGCAACAACTGTCCCCTCGATGAAGGGAGGACTGTTGGTTTGAGCACCAACTCCAGGAAGACACACCCCCAATCTCAAGCCCTCACATGGTGAGCCTACTTTTCTGCTGGGTCCACTGTGATCGTCTTGTTCACCATGAAATGCATGCTGAAGGACCTAGACACAGAGAGTGAAGTACTAGAATAAGCATAACCATCTCTATGCAGGCTAACAGACTAAGATCATGTAGCAGGATCGTGAGAGAAAAGGCAACTCATGTTTTTACAAATAACACTATGTAGACACAATAATGAACCGACAAGAGACAGGGGAACACAAAGGGTATACTGTATATAAACAGAGGAGGTAATCAGGGAAACAAACAAAAGGGAAATAATGTGAGATCCTGACACTTAGAGATTACGTGAAATTAATAGTAATAGTTTCCTCAGATGTAGAGTGGCAGAAGCTAGTCTTCTACTTATGCCATGGAAGTACCAAATGATAGAATAATGAAGTGAGACACTGAAATAATCTCAAGGGTAACAGAAACTCAACTTAAACAGGACCCAAATATGGATGTTGGGTCACACAGTGCCATCAGGTGGCGTTACTCTGCTGTAGCCCAATAGGGAGTGGGTGCGCGGAAATCTATAAATAGGGGTGCTCATCCAGCTGCTCGGTCTTAGACAAGTAGCCACCGGTCGGGGTTGACCTGTTTTCTCTTAGTCTCTACAGTAGGTGCTCCTGACCCGCCCTGGTTGACGACCCTGACTAAGATGGCATTCCAGTGGAGGAACGTTCTCCACGTCCTGCTACCAGCTTCTGCTTCTGCATCAGTTCTGTTGCTCTTTCAGTGTCTCTGCTGCCTTCTCCAAACCCCAGACGGTCTCGGCAGATGACCGCTTATGCTAGGCCTGGTTCTGCTGGAGGTTTCTTCCTGTTAAAAGGGAGTTTTTCCTCTCCAATGTCACTTCATGCTTGCTCAGTGTGAGGGATTGCTGAGAAGTCACGACACAATCTTCTGTGGTTCTCTAATTCCTAAATTAAAAATTTTATTGTAATAACTTTTCTTGTAAAGTGCCTTGAGATTACATCTGTTGTGAAACGGCGCTATATAAATAAACTGAATTGAAATTGAACTGGAGAAACTCGCTTCAAGGAACCTAAAGACTGCCGACACCAGGTGAATCCTAAATATTGATAAACAGAACGTTGTGTGATCCTCAAAGCCTGACGGAAGAATCCAGAGGTACTGTTCGTGAGTGTTGGGGCCAGCTGTCACACAACTGAACCCAAAAAGGAGGGAAACTACATCCCGATCAGAAGCTCCAGGAGCTACTAGCCTGCTAACTAGCTTAATAGCAACCCTTTGTTAGCCTGCTGGGCTAATGTCATCTGAGCCCACTCACCCATCCACAAAGGAGAACACTTCGAGACCTTTAAACGTTCATAAGGTCTGCTTGGGCAGAGGCAAATTAGTTAGGATAACAAATTTTAAAGGTGTTTCTTTTTTTTTTTTATTGTTAACCTTTTAAGTTTCATGTGCTATCTTTGGGTAAAGCAGGCCTTTTTTAAAAGACTTTTCCAGACAAAGAGTCTTTTTTAAATCCTGCAATTTGAGTTACTCAATCAAACAGGAGTTTTCCTGTCTTTGTATAATAATTGTATTGGAGCTACTTCAAACGCCCACGTGTGTTATAGGGAGCAATAGCTAAGATTAACTCACGTGTTCAGGCCCAAGTGACCCTCAATGAATAAACAATCGGGGGTTCAAATAAAGATCAGTTCAGAGAAGATTAAAAACAGAAACTAATCTTATTTGCCATGTTTGAACTCTCCTTATTTGATCAAAAGGGCTGCACGGTAGAGCAGTAGTTAGCACTGTTGCCTTGCAGCAAGAAGGTTATGGGTTCGTATCCCAGCCCAGGACCTTTCTGCATGGAGTTTGCATGTTCTCCCCGTGTATACGTGGGTTCTCTCCATGACTGTCAGGTTAATTAATAATCACTCTAAATTGTCCTTAAGTGTGTGCGTGCATGGTTGTTTGTCCTGTGAGGCCCTGTGTACCCTGCCTCTTGCCCGTTGACAGCTTGAGATAGGCACCAGCCCCCCTACAACCCCTGGAGGAATAAGCGGTTCAGAAAATGGATGGATGGAAATTAGATTGGACCAAGATTCTGATCAAGCCATAAATTAAGTAATTCTTCTAAAGTTAATTAACTTCATCCAGATAATTTTTAAACATAACATTAAACCAAATAATTTTTTTTGTGTTTTCTTACATTGCTTATTGGTTTAGAGGTAAACCACTGGTGCTAAATTAGTTCAACTAATTACAATTAGTGAAACTAATTTAGCTTTATTCCAACAGCTGTAGATCAAGCCTGGGTTCCTAAAGGACCCAGATTCTTCCAGAATCATATCAGAATTAATGGTTTCTCATCTTATTACATGCTCATCTTTTTGTATTCTTTTATTTTAGCTTTTCATTTATTTTAATCAGTAGTGTGTCCTTTTTTTCCTAGCTTGGTGATTAAAATGTTTTTCTTATTTTTCTTTTTTCAAATAAATTTTGTATCTTGGAAAGTAACCGTTGTCTTTCTTGTTCAATACACATGTGGCAAAGTTTACGGTCAGACGGTAAAGAATTCATTCCTTTAGATTATGAGACTGATATAGACATTTGGCTATTAAAATAGTTCCTGATAAAAGTGGTGTCCTGAATAATAATTTTCCAGAAATTATTAATCTTATTGACTGCCATAAGCAGTCCTTGACTTTTAATAACCAAATTACTACATTCTTGGTAATTTCCCCAACATGGCTTATGAGGGATACGGGCTCTGTTAATGTGAACAACTATGATAAACAGTTCAATTTAATCATGTATAAATGTCTTAATGGTCTTGGGACTTCTTATTTATGTGCAATGAAAAAAGAAAATGCAGCTCTAACGTTAATAAATTGCTTCAATTGGTAACAAGTAATTTAATTAAATTCAGCAAACTTAATTTATTAAATTTTTTAACTGAAACACGCAATAAAGTTACTTGAATAAACTTAGTTTTACCAATTGCAGCAATTTATTTCAGTTAGAGCAGCATTCTCTTTTTTCAGTGCATGAGCCCTCACAGACCTTGAGGTCCTCTAGTACTGGCATTTTAGCTATACCAAGACTTAGAACAAAAACATATAGCAAGACCTCGCCTGTGAAACAGCCTGCCAGAGGGCCTCATGGCCGCAGAGAATGTTGTTTTCAAAATTGATTTTCCAAAAACAAGCTTTGTAAGGACCATGCATTCTTGCCCTCACCAAAATGTAGTAGCAAGATTAGTTTGTGTCCTTCTTGGCAGCGTGAATGAAACAATGGAAAGTTTGATTCTGGAAAAGCTTTACCAGTGTCAATGACGGGAATTCAGGTGCTTAGCAGATGGAAGATATACGTTTTTATGATCCATATAAACCAGCACCACATTAATTGCGGCCTCCAGCCAGTGGTACCATTCTTCCAGGGGAGATATAGTTCTCTTTCCCCAACATCATAATTTCACTCTGTAGGGGAGAGCCAACGTAAGAAGAATGCACTTTATTGTTTTGATCTCCTTGATGGGAAAGAATAGCTCCAACTCCAAATGAATTGTTTTTAAGGATCTAGCTAGACGAGCATCAGAGCATGAAATAATTTTTTTTAATGGTATGGATCATTAGGAGACCAGTGGAATAGTATTTTTGTGGAGGTTAGAGAGGTTAGTGGAAGGGCAGTATACGTTAGCAAATCTGAGAAATCTTTGAAGCTGTTTACGTGAATCAGGTTTGAGGTTTCACTTCATAGGAGTCTGTCTTCACCTGTCTGCCCTCAAAGATGAAACCATGAAAAGTCATTGATGACTTGTGGAATCCTCATTTCTCTGCCTTTACGTACAGTCAGTTTTCCAGTAGGCTTTGTTAGAGGAGGCGGTTGTGGTGTTGGTGGTCTTAGAGGGTCTTGGAGTAAATTAACATATCATCCAGGTAAAAGAAGACCAACACAGAAGACAACAAAGGAAGTGGATACTTGCTTTTGACAGTTATCGTGTTGAGGTCCCAATAACTCAATACAGGGACAAAGACTTCCATCTTTTTTGGCCACAAACAAGAATCCTGCCCCTAGTTGTGAGGAGAAGTACCATATGATCCCAGGAGCCATGGACTCATCTCCACACTCATTTCTGGCCAGGAGACTAGATGGTAGTAGTGTAACCGGAATGAGGTCAAAGGCGCAGTTGAAGGGTCTGTGTGGGGATTAAGGATAATTGTGTTGCATCAGAATGCAGATTATTCTTCCATTACACACCTGTGCAATTCATATCTATGGACCGATCGAGTCCAGATTTGATTTGGAAATTATTGCGGGTACCGGGTCGGGTCCACATATTATTTTGGGACCCATGCAAGACTCAGCTACAGTTAACTCCATAATTTTTTCTTGTATTTAAACGTATGTGCGACAGATGAATGAATCTTAAATGAAATATGCAAGAAGAAATTCTTGGGGACGTAGTATTTATTTTTATGTGGCTTTGAAGATGACCAGATTTCAAAAATTGTTTCATGACTGGAAAATGGGCCACAAATCATACAGTGTATCCTCCCTTGGGATTGCATGCATGCAGCAGGTCATGCTGCATAATTACAACACCTTGCTTTAAGAGATATGAGCTGTCTTGGGGAGTAACGGAATACATGTACCACTGTACTTATGTAGAATACTAATTATGAGTAACTGTATTCCGTTACAGTTACTATTTTTAAACATGGTATTCAGTTCGTAATACCATTGGAAAACTGGTGTGTTTTCCATTTTCCACCTGAAAAATTAATGTATAAATTTTGGGAAATGTGTGTCTCTGTGTTGTGTAATACCCCTAAACAATATGCTGCTGAGACCATAGATATTCTGTATCATGTTAGTTGAGTTATTTCTCACAGTTACAGTGTCGGTGTTGGCTGTGTATCTGAAATGACGTTAGATTGATTATATGTTGTGTTGATGGGTTTCCCAAAAATTATGACTATAAGTTTTTCATTTAGAGTGCAATGAACATCAGTTTACAATACTCTGAATGTTTATAACAGAAAGTCACAAGCAGCCTAATTGGCTGTGGCTGCAAAACAGCTTAAATTAATTTCATCCATCCATCCATCATCTTCCGCTTATCCGGGGTCGGGTCGCGGGGGCAGTAATCTAAGCAAAGAGACCCAGACCTCCCTCTCCCCGGCTACTTGGGCCAGCTCCTCGGGAGGAATCCCGAGGCGTTCCCAGGCCAGCTGGGAGACATAATCCCTCCAGCGAGTCATGGGTCTTCCCCTGGGTCTCCTCCCGGTGGGACGTGACCAGAACACCTCACCAGGGAGGCGTCCAGGAGGCATCCTGACCAGATGTCCGAGCCACCTCAACTGGCTCCTCTCGATGTGGAGGAGCAGCGGCTCTACTCTGAGCCCCCTCCGGATGACCGAGCTTCTCACCCTATCTCTAAGGGAGAGCCCAGCCACCCTACGGAGGAAACTCATTTCAGCTGCTTGTATCTGCGATCTCGTTCTTTCGGTCACCACCCAGCGTTCGTGACCATAGATGAGGGTAGGAACGTAGATCGACCGGTAAATTGAGAGCTTTGCCTTTCGGCTCAGCTCTCTCTTCACCACGACAGACCGGTACAGCGCCCGCATAACTGCAGACACCTTACCAATCCGTCCATCGACCTCCCGCTCCATTTTTCCCTCATTCGTGAACAAGACCCCCAGATACCTAAACTCCTCCACTTGAGGAAGGACCTCAATCCACGACCCGGTGAAGGCACTCTACCCTTTTGCTCAAGACCATGGTCTCGGATTTGGAGGTGCTGATCCTCATCCCAGCCGCTTCACACTCGGCTGTGAACCGCTCCAATGAGAGCTGTAGATCACGTTCGGATGAAGCCAACAAGACCACATCATCTGCGAAAAGCAGAGACCCGATCTTGAGGTCACCAAAACGGATCCCCTCCACGCCTTGGCTGTGCCTAGAAATCCTGTCCATAAACGTTATGAACAGGACCGGTGACAAAGGGCAACCTTGGCGGAGTCCAACGCTCACTGGAAACGAGTCCGACTTACTGCCGGCAATGCCAACCAGACTCTGACACCATTCATACAGGGACCTAACAGCCCTTATCAAGGGGCCTGGTACCACATACTCCCGGAGTACCCCCCACAGGACACCCCGGGGGACACGGTCGAACGCTTTCTCCAAGTCCACAAAGCACATGTAGACCGGTTTGGCGAACTCCCATGCACCCTCCAGGACCCTGCCGAGGGTGTAGAGCTGGTCCAGTGTTCCACGGCCAGGACGAAAACCCCATTGTTCCTCCTGAGTCCGAGGTTCGACTATCCGTCAGACCCTCCTCTCCAGAACCCCCAAATAGATCTTACCAGGGAGGCTCAGAAGTGTGATCCCCCTATAGTTGGAACACACTCTGTGGTCCCCCTTTTTAAAGAGGGGGACCACCACCCCGGCTGCCCATCCAAGGGAACTGCCCCCGATGTCCACGCAATTTTGCAGAGCCGCGTCAACCAACACAGCCGCGACAGGCACCGACTACCTTACGGCCACAACTATGGTCAGCCGCTTCGACAACGGAGGCACGGAACATGGCCCATTCGGACGTGTTTGAAGTTCTGCCGGAGGTGAGAGTTGAAACCCCTTCTGACAGGAGACTCCGCCAGACGTTCCCAGCAGACCATCACAACACGTTTGGGCCTGCCAGGTCTGTCCGGCGTCCTCCCCCACCACCGGAGCTGACTCACCACCAGGTAGTGGCCGGTGGATAGCTCCGCCCTTCTCCTCATCTCATTCACCGGGGTAAACCCCAACGTACAGGCGCCGAGATGGGGGGCAACAAGTATGCCCACCCCAGCTCGGCGCCTCTCACCGGGCGCAACTCCAGAGTGGAAGAGAGTCCAACCCCTCTCGAGGGGACGGGTTCCAGAGCCAGAGCCATGCGTCGAGGCAAGGCCAACGATCACCAGTCGGAACCTCTCAACCTCGCACACCAGCTCCGGCTCCTTCCCCAAACGAGAAAGGTGACGTTCCACGTCCCAAGAGCCAGCTTCTGCAGCCGAGGATCGGACCGCCAAGGCCCCTGCCTTCGGCCAACGCCCCTGCCTTCGGCCAACGCCTTCGGGCCGTCTTGCACTGCACCCGACCCCTATAGCCCCTCCCACAGGTGGTGAGCTCATGGGAAGGGGGCCCCATGTTGCCTCTTCGGGCTAAGCCCGGCCGGGCCCCATAGGGAAAGGCCCGGCCACCAGGCGCTCGCCGTTGTGCCCCACCTCCAGGCCTGGCTCCAGAGTGGGACCGCGTCCGGGCGACGGAACTCTGATTCCAATATGTTTCCTCATCATAGGGGTCTTTGGGCTGTGCTTTGTCTGATCCCTCACCTAGGACCAGTTTGCCATGGGTGACCCTACCAGGGGCATAAAGCCCCAGTCAACATAGCTCCTAGGATCATTGGGACACTCAAACCCCTCCACCGCGGTAAGGTGGCAGCCCAAGGAGGGGTAAATTAATTTCAAATTAAGAAAATATTAAATCTAATAAAATGTAGAGATATTAATGCTAAAAAACAGTTTGTTTGTTTTTTGGTCACTGAGAGGTAGCAGTGCTGTCAAAAATAATAAAATTTTATTTTATTTAATTGTATTTATTTTTTCCCAGTCAGTACATAATGTTTAGTATTAATATCCCCTCTTTTTTCCTGTGGGAGTAGCTCCCAGTGCATTTTGTGACCTTGAAGAGGCTTAAATGCTGTTTTTAAGGGGAAGTATTCAAAGTATTTAGAATGCAGTACCAGGATTCAGCAAAGTAACAGAATACGTTACAAAATACTTTTTAAAGCACGTATTCAGTATTCTGTAACTAAATATATTTATAAAGTATTCTCCCCAACACTGGATATGAGATAATCAGTCACCTGTTGATACTGTATCCGCTTTTGAATGAATGTAGCCTATGCAATAGGCTTGAATCATGCCTGTGGGCAAGGCCGCCGCTGTCCATACACAAGGTACGCAGAGTGCGTAGGGCATAGATCACCAACATGGTGCCCGCGGGCACCAAGGTGCTCTCAGGGACAGCATAAGTTGCTCCCTGGACATGTTGTGAAAATAGCAAATAATTCAAATGCGCTGAAATATTAATTGAAATGAAATGTTGCATGTTTAAATGCATCTGTTTCCAGTCTTAAATCAATTATGATCACGTGTCAGCAGCATGTTACAGGAGCAGCACGTTTTACTCGCTTATTCTGCTGCTTGGCCCTTTTCACGGGGGGCGTCAGCAACACGTAGCAGTAGGGAATCAGCTGTCACCGAGAGAGCCCGAAATCATGCGAGCTCAGCAAAATCACACGTGGTTTCGTCAGTAAACGCAACAACAAGCAGGAAAAAAAGACTACAACATGGGTCCAAAAGGTATGTGTTTTATGTTCTGTCCGTTTTTACATTCGCCTATAAGTTTATGTTATGTCAGGGAATATACAAAATCCCTCGAAGTGCAAAAGAATAATGTTAGTGGCGATCCGAGGTAGTGTAGACCCTCCCACGACCTACTGACTTTTCATTGGGCCGCACAGGTAGTAAAGTAAAGCTGCCGTTAAGAGGCACCTTTGTTTTATTTTGAAAATTTCCGGATGCCGAGCCATCTGACTTCCTGTCTTCCCCTATCCAAAATGTTGAAATTTACACGTTTTACAGGCGTAGCATGTAGAAAATAGGACTGCCGTGTATATTTAGAAAAGTGCTGCGACATGACACTCCTGTGACGGGGCAAACTCGTACTGCTTTCACCTCCGATGGAAAGGATTACATGGATTACAGCGGTGGCTAACAGCCGCGTATGACGTGCTGCTGCTGTAACATGCTGATGACGCGTCCGGTGGAAAGGAGCGGTAACACTGAGGTGTTTGGAGAGTCTCAGAACTCACAACAAGGAATCTCACAAATGCAGAGAGGGTTCCAAATAAGAGTCCATAAAGGGCCGTTCAGCGATCTGTATGATCTGAGTGAGTTTATTTTTGAAGTTTCTCTCAAAGTTATATTTGTGAAACAGCTTGTGTGCATTTTTAAAACAGATCATGTGTATTTGTGATACAGATTGTGTGCATTTGTGAAACAGCTCGTGTGCATTTGTGAATTTATTTTACAAGTGTTTCTCGAAATTATATCTGTGAACCACAGCGTGTGCATTTGTGAAACAGACCGTGTGCATTTCTGAATGAGTATATGCATTCGTAAAAAACCCTGCATTAGTTTTTTTTATTATGAGACTTTTTCGGCTCCATACAATTGAGCAGTATCAGACTCACATTCTGATTAGAATTGAGTATGGCTTAAGCTAATGATGTCCCAGTTCAGCACATACATCTAATAGGACTGCTTAAGGGAATCTAAACTGGCTGATCAGTCAGTCATAATCACGGACATTGTAGGCTACTGCATTATGCAGGAGTGTCAGTGCAGTATTTATATTTTTACTCATTTTTACTCATTCGCTTTAAAATCCTAAAACATGCATTTGAATATAGGCCTACTGTGATATAACTTTAAAGAGGAACACATTTTAATTTTTCGTTCAGAGAGGGGGGTGGGGCCTTACTGTTGCTTGTGTGTTGCTCGTGAGTGTGCGAGGCTCTACAAATCTGAAAATGTGGCTTAAATGAACAATTGTGCCATCTCACCGGCTGGTCTCCTACCGTATCTGACAGTGTCCTCGGTGTCCAGATCATTAGTGTGCTTAAAGCTGCGCACATTTTTCCGCCACGTTTTTTGTAAATCCCACACTTGGCGAAGTGATCTACGCAATTTTCAGACCCTGTTTTGTGTAGCTATAAGCAAAATTTAAAAACGAGACCACAGGTCTTCATAGCATATCTATATAGGAGAAAGGAAATGTTGTCCTCTCATTATTAAACAATATAAAATCGTTATGCTCCGCCTTCGGCTATAAAAGAGTAGATCTTATTGCACTTCTCACAGTGTGCAAAGATGAGGTTCTCAGACAAGTGCAGGGATCTTTCTACCTACTGGGATGAAGCAATGAGACAGTGCGTTCCATGTGAAAGAAAACCAGGTTGGCTATTATATTATACTATATCATATTATATTATATTATATTATATTATATTATATATTTCTATATAAACAGGTTATCAAACTACCCCTAACTGTGGACGCGACGATAATCAAGGGATCCACATGGACACGTTTACAGAATGCGAACCCGACACTTTCAATGATGGAAGCTCAGCTCACTGTCTGGGCTGTTCTCGGTGTCCTTTTGGCTTTTCTTTACTGAAAAACTGCACTCCAACATCTGACACCGTTTGTCAGGAAATAAAGTAAGAAAACTTCGATGAGCACAGTTATTTATCAGAAAACTATAAAGAATTTGCATGTGTGTATCAGGCTTAAAATCCATGATTTTTCAGTGTAAACTGCTTCGTTTGCCGCAGAGTAGCCTAAATAAAAATGTTGATCCTCCTCTGTCTTTCATAACTGAAGAACTGAGTCGACAACCGTCACCCTCCCAGTAAGTCCGTTAGTTCAACTTCTTCATCATGTTCATCATGTTCTCTTTTTTTTATTGTTCCTCAGAAACCCACAGCCACCTACGGAAGCATTGCATTCACTGGATAAAAAAGAGTTTAACAGCTTTTCTCATAATTACGAGAAAATATCTCATAATTATGAGAAAATATCTAGTAATTACGATATCATGATCTCGTTATTACAAGAAAAGATCTCCAAGAAAAAGGAAACGTCTGTAAATCCTCTCTCTTGGCAATGATGGCGCTATCACAGGTAATCTGCTATTATTACCTTCCCGGTTTAAGACACTGGGTAATACTGACTTTTCTGAAAAATGAGGATGGTAGCCTGTTCAAATTAGTTTGTCAAAACTGTGCAGGCATCTCAAGGCGTTAGGGTTGTTCAGGGGGAAAGCTCAGTCGGACGTGCTGGATGTTGCTCTGTTTTTCCAGGAGCAGTTGTAAATAAATTTTATAAAGTTTTTAATTTACTCCTAGACATATGAATTTACCTCTTCGTGGATGTGCAGTTAGTGGTTCGGAGTGAAGCAGCATGGCGCCTCTCCTGATCTCATATTTACGAGATATGATATGAGATATGAATCTCTTAATTATGAGAGCCATTCTCGTAATTACGAGATCAGGTTGTTATAATTAGGAGATCTTTCTCGTAATTACGACATCATGATGTCATAATTATGACATTTTTTCTTGTATGAGAAAAGCTTTCAAACTTTTTTTTATACAGTGAATGCAATGCGCTTGCTTAGCCACCCATGCAACAACATTCAAAACTGCAACAAAAGTAATTTTTCCGTTCGTCAATCTACCAGCCGATTTATTTTTGTCGGTGCAGTAAATTATTCTGTCAATTGGAAATAAGCCCACGTATTTAGAAAGAAAATCCCCAACGGCTATGGTTTCTGTGGTTAGGTTTTTAGTTGCAACATACAAAATTAGATTGTGTTATCATACATCTTTCTGCTATGGTGGCATAGCCTATATCACCCACTCTCAACCTGTCTACAAGCTGAATATTTTTCTTTAGAGTAGCAGCAAATTTGCATTTAGGATATTGGAATTACAACTTTTAAAAGAAAAATGATTCATTAATATATTTATACAGAGAGACTTTATGCATACAAGTGCACTGGGAAATTGATTCAATATCCCAAATTGCAACTTGTAGGAAACATGTAATTAAGGTAATACCCTCCTACAATACTACAGCAAAAACTATTTGGCTCTGTGTCTGCATTTTTCTTTGGAAACCCAAATAAAATAGCAAAGGCTTCTGAAAGCTCCTTCACATCTGTTTTGCATTAAGCTGCCTAACTTCTGGAATCTGTGAACATACATTCAAAACATCTCCTTATGTTTCTCTGAGAAGCAAGGTTGTTTTAGTCACTCCACAAGTTTTCAGTTGAATTAATGGGTTCCACCAGGTTATTTATAAATGAACAGGAAAAAAATTATTTTTAAAAAGAACACCTATCTAAAATGTCGATGAGCTTGGATGTCTTCCTCTCTCCAATTGACTTTAAAATAAAAGTTTGTCTGAACAATGCAAGCAATGGCACTTTATGCAGGTTTTCGGAGAAGAATAATCTTTAATGAAGGCCACTTGTGTGACTCTTCATCTCAGGCAATAACCTAATTACATATTAATTTATTTTCCTAATTTCAGGTCCCCACTTTCAACACATTGGAACCATACAGTCCGCAGAATACGGCTCTGTGTGAGTTACTTAGACTTAAATCTCTAAATCATTTATTTTATTTCGAAAAGTTAATAAAAATTCTTTCTGTTCTGTTTTTTTAGGGGCATTGCCAATAATAATTATTGTTTCCCTCTTGTTGGTTGCTGCCGTTTTTGTTTTTAAGATCAAAAAAAGAAAAGGTTTGTGTACAAGCTGCCTTACTTACACTCCTCAAGTACAGTGATGTAATATTTTGACTTTTAGTCCGTTTTAGTTTTTAATTCCAGGGTGGAATGCTGAAGCAAAATACAGGATCATAAATTATATGTATAGTGTCATTCATAAACATATACTCTTACTAATATTTGGACAAAAATGTCTTATCAAGTTTCACCTCGGTTTGAGTGTTTTTGCAGCCACTATCAAGCCTGAGACACAATTTTGGCTGCATGTTTCTTTACTCCTATTGGCTGAATTGAACTTATTTAAACTGGTTGGTTTCCAAACCACAACACTTTTAAGCCGGGTTGGGGTTAAGAATTGGATTCAGGTCTGTCTATGTTGGCCTGGTTTGTACATTCCAAGTTGATAATACATTTGAAACTGTTGCAGACCGATTGTTTCATACTGCTTAAAACCTGTGGACCAAGAAGAAATATTTTGCTCCTGCATCTACATCTTGTTGGTTGACAGAAAATTTCAGCTCTTCACTTGAGCAAACCATATATTTTATGGTAAATGGAAGATTTTGTCTGAAACCAGTAAATGGTGTTCATCCTATAACTTTCAGTGTGTATCAAAAGCGGACTTAAATAAGCCAGCCTTGTTTCCAGAAATCTCCCAGTGTTTAACAACTCAACCCTAAGGTTCCACCTGTTTGCTGTTAACTTATTTTACAAGCTGCTGTTCTGAAGCCTTTTGATTGATATTAAAAAAACAAAACAAAATAAAAACAAATGAAACAAAAACTGCTGAATAGTTGGTCAAATTAATGCAAGTCTTTAACTTTAATAATCAAACACATAACTGCATTACAGCACTAAGATGCATTACTGTGAAGAAAATAGCTGTCTTATCTGTAAGTTCTGCTTGCAAATGCTTTATTTAAGTTTCCTTCACAAGAGCTAAATGTCACACAAATTATATGGTATTGCTGAACAGAGTGTTTCCAAATAAACTGTTAAAACGTTGGATGAAAGCTTCATCCTTAACCATCCTCACCAATGGGTAGCTAAAAACTCTTTGGAGATATTTTTTTACAGTCAGACAATACAAAGGGTAAACTATTTGGCCTAAATGAATTGCAGGCTTTCATCCCTAAGAACAATTTGTCAGTGGTCATGCACGGTGGTAGCAGTGTAACGCTTAGGGTCTGTGTTGCTGCCAGCGTCACTGGTGCATTGCACCAAATTAATCGAATGAGTATTTTTGGACTGGAGCCAATAGTGTTAAACTTTACCTCAGTTCAGCAGGTGAAATGGTTGAAACCTAGACACAGTTAATTGTTCCTACTGGGTCAGTTTTGATTTTACAGATGAAAACTGGGTTCGGAATGAAGCAGGGTGAAGTTACGCTTCAGTTCAGCTTTTGGAATGGCCCTGGCCTTAATTAAATTGAAAATCATAGAAACCAACCTATTTAAGTCAGTTTATATTATGTAACATTCACATCCATGATGTGCAGATATAGACTTCTGATTGCAAATGGTGGTTTGTTGAACCTCTTGGTAAAACAAATCCAGCATTGCAAAAATAACCATGCCTCTTGTCTCCCACAGGTATGTGGAACAATCCATGCTATAAAAGGAGGATATCTATTCAGAATGAGGGTTTTTCCTCCATCTCCTCTGGTACTAACACAGAGTTGGAGGACATTCTCAGTGAGTGAACACGTTTCAAAATGTGTGGTATATAAGGTCAAATTACTTATATTTTATAGTGGGTACGGAACGTTTTCAAGCCCCTTTAACTTTTTCACCGTTTCATTGCAGCCATTTGCTCAAATCAAAAAAGTTTATCCTAGTTCTCATTAACGTCCACTCAGCAACCCCTCTTGACAGAAAAAAACAAGAAATTGTAGAATCTTTTGCAAATTTATTTAAAAAATAAAAACAGAAAAATCACATGGTCTTAAGTATTCAGAGCCTTTGCAGTGACACTCATACTTAACTCATATGCTCTCCATTTCTTCTGATCCTCCTTGGGAGGTTCTGCTCCTTCATTAGAGTACAGCTGTGTTTAATTAAACTGATTGGACTTGATTAGGAAAGGCAAACATATGTACATATATATAAGACCTTACAGCCTACAGTGCATGTCAGAGGAAAAGACAATCATGAGGTCGAATGAACTGCCCAAGGAGCTAAAAGACATAATTACGGCGAGACACAGATCTGGTCAAGGTTACAAAATAATTTCTACAGCACTCACCGTTCCTAAGAGCACAATGGCCTCCATAATCCTTAAATGGAAGAAGTTTGGGATGACCAGAGCTCTTCCTAGACCTGGCTGTCCAGCCAAACTGACTAATCGTGGGAGAAGCAGTAGGGCGATGGGAGAAAGTTCCACCAAGTGAATTATCACTGCAGTCCTCCATTACTCGGGGCTTTGTCAGATTTCCAGACGGTGCCTCTCCTCAGTGCAAGAAATATGAAAGCCCCCGTAGAGTTTGCCAAAAAAACACATGAAGTACTCCCAGACTACGAAAAATAAGATTCTTTGGGCTGATCAGACCTAGATTGAACTTTTCGGCATTAATTCTAAGCAGTTTGTGTGGAGAAAAACCTCACCTGCCGAATACAATCCCTACAGTGAAACATGGTGGTGGGAGCATGATGTTGTGGTGTTTTTCAGCTGCAGGGACAGGACGATGGGTTGCTATTGAAGGAAATATTAACAAGTACAGAGATATCCTGGAAGAAAACCTCTTCCACAGGGCTCAGGACATCAGACTGGCGTGAAGGTTCAACTTTCAACAGGACATAGCTAAAATAACAAAGGTTTTGGAACAACTCTGTGACTGCTCTTGATTGGCCCAGCCAGAGCCCTGACCTAAATCCAATTGAGCATTTCTAGTGCGATCTGAAAATGGCTGTCAACTAACGTTTACCATCCAACCTGACCGGAGTGGAGATGATCTGCAAGGAAGAGTGGCAGAGGATCCCCAAATCCAGTTGTGAAAAACTTGCTGCATAATTCCCAAGATGACTCATGGCTGTATTAGCACAAAAGGGTGTTTCTACTCAATACTGAGCAAAGGCTCTGAATTCTTATGACCATGTGATATTTCATTGTTTTTTTGTTTTTTATAAATCGGGAAAAAAATTCTACATTTCTTTTTTTCTTTAGGTCAAGATGGGGGGCTGAGTGTACATTAATGAGAAATAAAATGAAATTTTCTGATTTTAGGCAATGGCTGCAATGAAGCAAACAGGGACAAAAATGAAAGTTGTTTAAATACTTTACGTACCCACTGTAGCTTATGGATGGTAGGAAGTGCTGGTTTCCTTTAGATACTTACACTAACACTTTATATTTATGCAAATATACAGTACATATAGCCTGAGTTTTATGGCAAAGAGATCAAAAACTACATCTGATTAGACAAACTATAAAGACAAAAAGTTAAAAAAAGATAATGCGATCTAATATATTCTGCGTAACCTTTTTTTTTTGTAGATGCTAAAATTCTGTCAGCACCTTTACACACAGTTCTGGATGATCTTGATGTCTTGGAAGAGTTGGTGATTCTGTTGGATCCAGACACTCAGGGTATAAAAAGCACCAAGCATCTGGCATCTCACTGCTCCTTCTCTTCCACTTGGATCACCTACGCTTACTCCATGAAGGACAGTAAAAGCCCCCTGAAAGCTGTGCTGGAGGGGGTCACCAGCAGGCAGCCTGACTGGACTGTGAGTCACCTGGCCAAGCTGCTGAGACAAATGGATCGCAATGACGCCATCACGGTTCTTGCAAAACTCAGGCCTGGTCCAAAAGCTTCATACTTGTGAATTTTTTTCTTCCGACTATAAAACTGGTCGTGTACTTTTGAAAAGAACAGGAATTGATCCCGAAAACAGCCATTTTTGACAAGAATTCAATCCAATTCATCTGTACCAGCTGAGTTTAAGTCCAACCGGTGGGTTTAGGAAAATAATTCCAGAGGCGATTTAAATACTGAGATAGTGAGCTAGCTCAACATATTTAAGTGGTTGCAATTGGTTTTAAAATTCAATTGTACATACTGACAGGAATTCATTCAGCAGCCTTCCTTACTAGAAAGCATAGCAACAACAGAAATAAAAAACCTTTTTTTTCTCTCTGTGGTTGCAGCAGCATTTAATTCTCATCATATATTATTAAGAACCCAATTTTTATTAAAGCTCACTTGTTCAGCGAGGAAAAATAAAAAACATTTTTACCAGGTTTATTTACCATTTAAGTTTAGTAAATTACAATTTCTTTTTTTTAGTGCAGAAATACGACACAGAGGCCCATATCTCGCGCTTTCAACTCTTCAAACCGAGAACAATAGGAGTGGCAGACGTGTTGATCTTTATAGATCAGGAAATAGATAAAGAAAACCTACTCACCTAAATTTAGTAAGCAGGGTGATAGGGGAGGTGACAAAAAACGTATTTAATGTTCACTTCTGGAAAACTGCAGCTAAGAGAGGCTTACTGGGTTCACAAAAGTCTCCTTAAAAATTAAGAGTTTATGTTTTGACCAGTTGTTTTTAAGGCATGCCCTACCATCACATGTAAATCTGGAGTTTGCTGTGTTTTTCTTTTGTACTTTAAAACAAATTTGCAACAAACGTTTAATTTGGGTGTGATATGATAAAAAGGATGAACATGTGAAAAAGCTACTCACACTCAAAGTTAAGCACGACGGAGGTTCTGTGATGGAGTGGACCCATTTCTCTTCCAAAGGCCCTGAGAACCTTGTTGGAAGACAGGGCACATTAAATAATCTGGGGGCTTCAGCAAGGAAAACTAAAAAATGGATTATAAATTGGGAACTAATTATTACATTTGATTTCCCTTCTTAAGATGTTTCTTTCCCCACTTAATAAATGTACCCAATTCTTTAACATTCTCAGTGTGAGATTGTATCACTGCAATAAAATGTGTATATGCCTGTTTATAGTATTTTACCACAATATCAAAAAGTTTTTAAGGACTGCTGAAAATGTTTACTCCTTTGTTTTTTTGTTTTTTTCAATCACCTGTATCTATGTTTAATTCTGTTTGCTAAAACTTATTAAATGAATGTTATTTCCATGCTGAGCAGCTTAAATTTCAGCCATGACTCGGTCATTTTAAACCATGTTTACCTTTATATAAAAACCCAAGCAACAACTACAGTTTTAAAAAAACATAAAGCATACCATTTCACTCCATTATCTTTATGTGTTTGCAATGTCACACCGTTATGTTACAACAAACAATAAAATATATTCAAACATCTTAACATCTTTATTAGGCAAGTAACATTATAAATAAAAAAGTGCATAGAAAATTAAACAGGTTTAGAAATGTATATACACATATTTACAAACTCAGGGTTTATTTGTACATGGTAACAAAGACCGAAATCTAAAGAGAACATTTTCTTATTTCTGTCTTTTACATTTTAAAATAACCCTATTTTATATATTTGTCATAATCAACATTATGTGTGTGTGTGTGTATATATATATATATATATATATATATATATACACATACATACATACATACATACACACACATTATATATAACAGCTTTCTTAACAGATCCTGGGAGAGATGGTCGGAACTTCTGCTTTTAACAAGTGCATCTGCAGCCTTCATTCCATGCACACAGAAAAAACCCACCAAAAACAGAAAAAAAATGCACGCATACACATACAAGAATATTAAAACTGAGCTTCTTAGCTTTTAAATCAAAGACTCTTTTGCATCAGTATTCCCAAACATCAGTTTAAGCAGCTGAGGTAGAAATCCTTGCAAGGAGAAAGTCTGACTCTGCTCTGCTAATCTGGGCTCCACCCCAGCACAGGTCACATGAATGAGAAAAATGGGATAAAACATGATGTAAATTTGCTCTATTGAGTCCCTACACAGAATAGGTTGGGTAAAAAATAAAAAGTGGGTTTCTAGTAGGCAAACAGTGCTCACTTTTAACTCTGGCTGATACTAAGATAGGCAGTATTGTACAATAAAAAAATAAAATTAATAAAAATGCTTCATTTAAAAAAAGGCCTAATGACAACTGCCTGAAATGAAAATTCAAGTAAATAAGTGAAACAAAGGACATCATCTGTAAACAAAAGATAGATGCGGAACAGGGAGGAAGGGGATCTATCAGTACACTAGACCGCCACCGCTTTATACACAGTACAACCTTTCACCGTTAGAAATACAAATCAAAACGTGAATAAATACAAATTACAAGCAGAGTGATTTCGATTTAGTCTCGTCATTAACAGCACTGAACGTCAACTTACATTTAACTATTATTTTCATTTTTAAAAAGGTGCGGAAAACCTAAATTAGCTTTGCGCCGGTCGACCTGCCTGAGCCGAAACGCAGGCGCTCAGTAGCAACGCTTTTCTCCCCAGTGGCCTCCCTGACCTCTAGAGGAACTATAGCAGGTCTCAGAAAAGATCAAAGTAATGTTTTGATGGCGATGTTCATTCATGTGCAAGCGCCAGGCTGCCAAGTCTTATTGCAGTAGGAACAAGTAAAAATAAACTAGAATCAGACAAAAGAATAAAATATATACTTTAAAAAGTCCTTCCCTCCACAAATCTTCGCTTTTGGCTTGGGTAGTGTTTGCTACATACGCAGAGCAAATACGCCGTCTTTTAAGACACACTTTTCACTTTATATTTATGACACTATATTACCAGCAGATTTTGACATCCAATTTAAAACTGAACACTGGATGAGAGTGGATGGAAACCAGTGAATGCTTGAGGATGATCAGAAAACCTCGGCACACAAGGGATTTTTAGGAGTAATGCTTGAGTGCAGAAGTTTAACGTTTGTGGTTTTAGCAGGGAGAATATAATACACAGCCAAACAATTCCTGATTCTCAAGACGTTTTAGTCCAACTACAGAAAACGAAAGCTTTCAAAGCTTTAGCACCATGGTTGTTTAGTTATAAACAAAATTTACATCTTGGAAAGAAAAAAAAATGCTGATTGTAAGTAAATTAAAAACATATAAATACATGATTGGGTGAATGTATGGCTCAAAAAACAGACATCACCACTGCACAGATGGGGCTACAATGCACCCGCCAACGAAAGAAAAAATATTAACTAAATGGAGCAAAGAACATATGAGTACAACATGATAAATCTCTCCCAGAAAACAAAAATAGAATAAAACCTATCAGGATCCAGAATTTAGCTATAGATAGATTTTCAGCAATGGTTCAAACACATAAGGCTTGGTGAGTGTTGGCATCCTCCATTTAAAATAGAGAAACTTCTCTACTTGTTTCTGCTTATAACGTTAAGTTATAAAAATCGAAAACCACTTCCTTGGCAACTGCTGCTCCTTGGCAGCTGAACGTGTGAAGTGTTGTCACCCAAAAATCCCTACCCCCAAAATGATAAAAAAATTTTTTGGGGGGGGGGGGCAAATCTGAGTGAGCAAACTTTCCAACACTTGGATTTTCCTTACTTTGCAAGCCACATACTGTCAAGGGATCATTCCTGACCGGGCAAAAACCACACATTTGCAGTCAGTTTCCTAGTGGTTATTCATAATCCAGGGTTTGAGGACGATGCTTGTCACCTTCCTCTTAAGGCTTACCAGTGAGCAAACATCCACTACTTTCGGTTTTCTTCTGACAAGTTCATCAGTTGAGGAAGCGGCGGCATCTCCGGGCCCCACAGTTACAGTTGAGCTTGTTGCTGGCGTCCTCGATGGGGAACTTGTAGTCGTAGGTGAGTTCCTCGCCCCGGTAGATTTTTCTGAGTGCGAAGATAACGATGTGTTTCCGGCCTTCCACGTTGATCACACGCGAGTAGCAGTTGGGTTCACAGGAGTGGTTTATGAACCTGGCCGCGTTGCCGTGCATGGTGGCGTCCACCACGTCAAAGTCGTCGATGCGGAACATGTAGCAGCCGATACCCTGGAAGGGAGAACATCACAGGCAGCGCTGTAGACGGCATGTAACCTGACCAGCGTTACCGTGAGACTGCTCATGAACCGGGGAGTGTTACCCTACCTTGCCGTCGTAGTACTTCTCTCTTTTGTCCGTGAGCACCGAGCGAATGACGATGCCGGCGTACTCGATGACCATCTCCCCGGCTTCGATGTTCCTCTTGCAAAACAGACCCCGCCCATGAATCGCAGACCTGCATCGACAAGGTAGAACTGACTTATTTGGGATTCTGCATCATTTAATTCCTTCTTGTGAATATTCCTCTGAAATCCTCCCAGACACTTATGAGTAAGTATGAATCAATAGAATTCCAGATAATATTTTGTTTAGGGAGGGCACAGGGGAATACACTAACCTGACTAACCACTTCATCTGCATGAACTATTACACAATTTTCACTTCAAAGTTCCATGTCTTTACTAAGCCACATTTTCAAAGCTCTAAATCTTTCTCTCATTTTTAAAAACTGTAAGTACAAAACTTTACAATTTCTTCAAGGCAAATGTTTCTACAGAGCTCAGACTTTACATGAAAAATACTCTATTTACTTTGATTTAATCCCTCCAGATTTGGAAAATATTTTTATTCCATCTTCTTCAGACTGCTTACGAACCCTGTATTCCTGATTTCTAATAACTTTTTATGTTATTACTTTTATAAATTATTCATACCTCTAGCAGATTTGGGTTTAAGATTATTTTCATTGACTAAAGATGTTTGTTTCTGATAGGAAATGAGTGGAATCCCAAAAAAGACCATAACAAAGCGTAAAAGGAGCATCAAAAAAAAAAAAAAAAAAAAAAAAAGCATTACAATAACCCATTCTTCTGCAAGAACATTAATATTAATCTTGGTGATGAGCAACTCTAGGTATGCTCAATATTAGGGATGTGAATCTTACAACTCACGATTCGATTTCGTGCAGTGACAATTTGATTCAGAATCGATTCACAATCAATACTATTAAGTTAAAAAAAAGGTGCCAATTTGTAGGGCTGAGACAATACGCTTTTCTCACGATTCATTTTTTAAATTATTTTTTTGTAAGTGCCGATTAAATTTCAATTAAGACTCTTCAATATTGCAGATGTTTAATTCACTATAGTATGTTCTACTTCCTGCATCTTAAACCTTTACAACAGAATGAATGAACAGTGAAGATTTTCTAAAGTAAACTGCTACATACTTAAATATACTTCATAATAAAGTGACAAACTTTTTTTCCAAGCCTGGAATACATATTAAAAAGAAATACATTTTTATTGTAAAGAATCGAATCAAAAAATCGTTAAGCAAAGAATCTAGATTCTTATGTGAATCGATCCCCCCCCCCACTCAATATATATTGTGGCAATCGTTATTTTGATATCAACACAAACTGTTGATGTTTTAAAAAGAGGCTTAAGACTTACCTTTTCAGCTTGAATTTTAACCGAGTTATTTTAAATATAAAATTTTTTTCATACTTTATTACTTCTTACTTACTTATTTATTTTATCTTTATTTTATCATTTAAAATTATTTTATTTATTTGAATATTTTTATTATGAATTTTTCTTTTATTGATCTGTGTTACCAAACTATTTTTATGAATTGTTTTATACAGACTAACTTCACTGTGCAGAGCAGCCTTAGGCCTAGTTCATACTTTTTCGTCTACAGAAACAGATGGACGCAACACCATTATCTATCGGTTCAATGGCTCTCCCTCAACTACGCAATGACGGACGTAGAGCCCTATTTTCTAACTATCCGTCTCTGTGAACGGAGAGTGTATGCCTGATTGGTCAGCTCAACAACAACCAGAGATCATTTCACCAGAACAGGACTCTATAGTCAACGTAATCAGTAGTCAATGCAGCATTTGGACACAACATGCTTTATATTGAAAGCATGTAGTTTACCTAATCTGGTCTTTTGGCAATTTTGAGCACAATGAAGTGTAGAGAAACAACAAAACAGACTGCTGTCTTTGTTTACTTTCCTTTCCCCCCCCTTTTGTATTCAATGAGCTGCACTTCTAGTAAAAATCTTTTAAGTTAAATAAAAACGTACTTTCTATCGTCCATTGCCCCTTGAGGGGGAAATGCCTTAAAAAGCTGGAGAAAATAGACTCTAGTAAACCAGAACGACACTACAACTGTAGGCAGACCCGCCATGAATAGTCAGCACCCCCGACTCTCCAGGTGGAGAATAACTTTGGAACATTGACGCACAAACAGAGAACGATAAACGAAAGACATCTCTGTCAGTATGTCGGCGTCTGGGTGCAAACATGGACACAGAGGAGGATAAACTATAATCTTCATGGCTGTGCTGTGGATGCTTGTCGGTCCGTGTGATGACTTTTCTGTGGCTGCATCTTCCAAATATTGTTTTCTCACAGTAGTATCATTCCAGATGTTTATTTGTATTGCATGTTCACGCAGCAGGGTTCTTGCAGCGAGGGGTGCGTGTCTCGTGTGTGTGCTGAAAGATTAACTTGTTGTGCATGATTGATTCTGCTTTAAATGTGGTTTGTTTGTTTATTTTTATTCTGTTCCTATTTTGCTTTTTATCAAGTTAAGCACTTTGTGTTGATTTTATCATGAAAAGTAAACTACAAATAAGTATGATTTGATATTGGCGTCTAGGGATGCACTGATCCGACTTTTTCAGTCCCGATACCGATGGCTGGATTTTGTGTATCTGTCAATACCCGATACCGATCCGATACTGTTTGTGACAGTGTGAAGCTCCTGTCACTATGGCTCCGATAGATCATGTGCCCTGGCTGCTTGGCCACAGGGATATCCCTTTGGCTGACTGGTTAGCGCACATGACCTTCACCTGGGAGTCGTTGTTGCAGATTTCCCCCTATTTGAGTATCGGTTGATGGTGATTGATGATACCGATACATTAGGCATAATCGGGGCCGATTCCCGATACCAGTATCGGTATCGGTGCAGCCCTATTGGCGTCTGCATTATAGCAAATGCAAAGAGGACCGCTTGGACGCAATATTAATGATAGAGTATAGTATTTTGGATCCATGGCCTGTATGTAAATATTTTTGGCTTATTGGACAAACTACCACTCCAAAAAGGCCATACTGGATAGACGGTGGCAAAAGTGCTAAAGGATAGGGAGAATGGGAGTTATGCACAGTCATGGTAAAGACCAAAATATGCTTGCCTGGTTAACCAAATGCTTGAATAAAAAAGGAAAGGTAAAAGTCGAAAAAATAATAAATCATTTTAAACATAACGTCGCCATCATCTGTCTCAGATAGAGGTTTAAAAGCTGACATTTAAATTCTGTTTTGACCAGCCGGTTACAGAGATGTCTATTTTTCTTGAAACCAGAAGATACTCGGTTTCATCAAAACAAGACTGGAGATGTAACTAGAGTTTACTTTGACTTCCTTAAAATAGTACTGTTTTTATTCCTATCCCTACCCTTTATTGCAGAGCTTACATTAAAGCATCTTCAAGCATGATGGGTTTTGCAAAAGCAGCTGACCTGTAGACTCCAACGGCCTCCTTGGACGTCCTTTCCAGGTGTCTGAAACGCATGGCCATTGGCAGCTCCAAACTGGTAGCCCGTCTGAAAGAAAGAACAAAAAATATGAAATCAAAAGAAATTCAGAAATCTGTAGAATTTACTCTCATTTGAGATGCAACAATCAAGTCAGCCAGAGAGCGGGAACGACCAGGTTTCTTGAGATAATTTTTGATTTGGGTCATTAAATCCCCTACCAAACAAACTGCTAATTTTCGAGTGCATTATGATCACACTAAAGGTTTGGGAATTAGTTTCAGCTTATAGTGGGAATACATATAGAGGGAAAAGGGGGAATGAATAAAAAAAATTGTGCCATGCGGCCAGACGGTAATGAAAACTGAAAAAAAACCTGATTGGCAATGGTAAATCATGTGATCAGGTACATTATACTTTTTTTTGTTAAGATTTCCTTTTTTTAATTCAATGCTAGAAGATCAGCACCACAATATATGGCATTTAGATCAAAATAATATCATAAATCTTTTTAAATACAATAATAAATTTAGCTGACATTCTCTGTGCCAATTTAAACATGGTTTAACATCTGAACAAACTTATGAGTTCCAAAAACCAAGTGTCAAAACACAAGCCCCGTTTCTGGTTTCAAGGTCCACCGGCAGCAGAGTTTCATTCTGACTCTCGGAAATATAATCAAAAAGCACAATAGTGAGGCCCAACCTTGTAGACTTCAGAAGTACTTCATCTTCCTCGTCATCATACGGGCCAATATCAGGAAGCTGTCTGTGCTGAGAAGCCAGGAAGTTGAAGATGTCAAATGTAGACTTCCTGTAAGAACACACAGTGGGGGACAGTCTAAATATTATCTCTGTAGTCATGGTGAACTTTAATTGAAGCCACATCTGGAAAAAAAAAAAAACAATCAACACACATCCGTCTTTTTCTGAGAAAAATGCAAAACTGTGTGAAGAGTCATGTAAATATTTTCAGTCGTTCAGCTGTGATTATTTAAAAATCTTTGGCTTCCACGCTTCTTCATTCCGTCATTTGAGGTGAACAAGAAGAGAAACTAACCTGCTTCTATATTTCAACATGTGGATGAAACAATAAGCAGAAAGAAAGTTTCCCAGCAACTGGTTGTGACTTAAAATGAAACAGTTACCTGACATAGAGCTCAGAGCGGGCACAGCCAGAGGGATTCACAGGCAGGTCGTCTTCCTGGCTGAACTGTTTGAAGAAACGGAAAGTGTGTCGCTGACAGCGGTGGGCTCCTTCAAGCTGTTCCAGCAAAAACACAATGGCGTCGTGGATCAGCCCCAGCATGCGGGTCCCTGTGATCTTCTGGAAAGTCAGAGGCCTGAGCCTTGCGATTGCACGGGCTTCCTGCACACCATCGATCACTGCTTTCCAGGCCACTAGCGGGAAGCAATGAGATAAAAAAAAAAGTTTTATATAAGGCTGTAGTTGAACATAAGAAATACACAATACTAAAATGAAGACAATAGACAGCATCCTGCACTATCACTGGCACTCTTGGTGATAAAAAAAAAGGCCTGGATCATCATGTTTCCATTATAGTTTATCTACAAGACAAATGACTGTTTAAGGAGGCCAGTAGGTTAAAGAAAAAGCAGCGTCTGTTCAGTCATCACAAGCGTTAACATGTAGGACTTTAATAAAGGCTACCAGACTTTACCTAAAAACCTAAATAAATATTGCTTTAGTCAAACAGGACTTCAACTGGGTTCTACTGCAACAAAAAATTCAAGTGGATCTAGAAGAATGGAAAATATTTACATTCAGAAGCCCCCTCATGTCCGTAGTTATTGTTATGGGAGGATGTGGACATGTTTCTCACTCAAAAACTGTGGGAATCTTTGTTAGGACAAATGGTAACATGAACTCTTAAAAATGAAAAAGCGTCTTTGGGCAGGAAAATTATGTCCCCCGCTGTTTGGTTTCACAGAAATTATAATGTCAAACACAAAATCAACCTATAAAGATTGGAGGGTCGTTCCTCTTGACTTAGCTTACCTTCAACACTGTCTGCCTCCACACTGAAACCATCATCGCTGGTGATCTCAAATCGCAGATGTGGCTGGTCTTTGTTCGTTGGACATCCTTCATCTTCATCAGATGGTGTTGATTCATCGTCTGACGTGGAGGCAGAGCCTGAAACCCACATATTATTCGTCACTGTGTAAAGATGACTCCTACAGCTGCATTTTGATAAAACTTCTAAAAGGGCACAAGAGAAAAGGCATGGATTGCATTTCCAGAGTACCTGAGTATTTCTTCCAGTCAGTCAGGTTCATGTGACCCAGCGCTTCCCTTGCATGCTGTTTCCCGGATTCATCCTGAGACAAGAAGCTCCAAGGCTCAGATCTGGGAGATGTAGTGGAACATCCTTTCAAACAACTTACATTTTGCACATAGACAGTATGCTTACAGAAAGTTAAAAGGTTTATTGGACATTTTTATTGCCCGTTATTTATTACTGTTAGATAAATACTAAACTGAAAAAAACTCTTATTTTTATTTTATGTGCATCTAAATCCATTTAGCTTTAATCCATTTTTCTTCAGCTATAAAAATGTGTTTTTATGTAGTCCAACTGAAAAGGTGGCTGATTTTAACGATTTATTTGGAAAAATGTTAGAAACTTGAGAGCAGACATATTAAAAACCGTTTTCCCCGAAGCGATTAAATAGCTTCTATTTTATAGAGTTAATCCAGCAAATTAACTGAGGCACCGTTTCATCCCAGCCTTCACAATAAGTGCCTTAAAGATTAACCTCTAAAGGACCAAAGCAAGTGATATTTTTTCTTAAATCATCCATTTGGTACCGATTAGATCACCCTAACCTAACACCAAGTAAGGGGTATGAATAATTCTGGTCTTAACACGTTTAATGGAAACAAATGGTGTTAAAAAAATTTTTTTTTTGCAAAGAAAGAAGAGTGTAAATGTTTCAAAAACTATAACTTAAAGGTAGTATATGGAACATGAGCATGCTAGCAACATATTGGTTAACTAGGTGGTATATACAATAATAAAAATGTCATTCCAGCTGTTGGGTTGCCTGGTTTGCTGCCGATACGCCCAGTAACCAACCTGAACCAGTGAGGAAGGTATTTTAGAGGAGTTTAACTGACAGCTAACTTTAAGCCAAGTTAGCAAGTGAGTTAGCTCACAGATCCAGGAGGAAAGTTGCTGTTTCTGTGTGTGTTGTGGGTCCATCTAGTGTAGGCTTCACCTAAAACTACTTTAGTTTCTGTTCTTCTGCGGTCACACCTCTCCTGAAACGGATAACAATATCTCCGGGTCTCTGAAGCAGTTGCATGACTTGTTGATTCCATATAGTTGGATCATAGAGACCGTATCTGTCAACTCGCGGCCGCTACTGGCTATTGGATACAAACTTAACGTCATCCCCGATTTAAATATACATTTTATTATAGTTTAATTCTAACATAATATTTAAAGGAAATGTTGTACCTTCATTGTGTACCCCACTCAAAGCCCCGTGGATGTATTTTTTAAAATTTAGCTTTTTCTGAAAATGTTCCATACACAACCATTAAGGCCGCAGTTTCACTTTCATAAAAACTCACCCTGAGCTTTCAGAATCACTGAGATGCTCGTCCTTCAAGTCGTCCAGATTTAGGACTCCCTTCACTGTTGGGGTTTTGATGCGAACTCCTGAGGCTCGGCTGGACACGCTTGGTACAGCTGGCTTCCGGGGCTCCTCCTCTTCACAGATGCCCTCTGGTGGCAGGAAGTCAACCTTACACTTCTTTGTGACGATGCGGTCCGAGAGTGACGACACTCTCTTCATGCGGACGTGGGAGCGAGGGCGGGGTGCTGGAGGTGGCGGAGGCGGCGGGACTGGTGGTGAAGGAGAGTGTGGTGACGCCGGAGATTTGGGTTCGATGAGAAGGCCGGGTGGTAAAACCAGCGAGGAAGGACTCATTGTCTGGAGCCCGCTCCACTTGGGGGTGTAGTTACTCGCCATCGCCTGGTTGATGATGGCCTGGGCGCTCTCTGCGGGAGTCATCGGGAGGTTTTCAGTGGATGAGGCAGGCTGTCCTGCAGCCTTGGAGGACTTGGATTTTCTGGACGAACTTGACTCCTTCTTCTTCTTTGTTTTTTTCAGCTCTGAGACGGTTTCATCTTTTGAAGTCTTGGTGTTTTTCCTAGATTTTTTCGAATTTGACGAGGAAACAGGACCGTTGCTGTTAGGGGCAAGCAGCTGTGTAACTGTGGCTGGGTTCTGAGCTGCAGGTGTAGCAGTAACCGGAGTCACGCTAGAGCTGGGCAGTGGAGCAGTCATGTGTCCCACTGCTGCCAGTGTGGCTGAAAGAGCGTTGCTTTGCAAAAGGCTGGCAATTTGAGTGACACAGTTATAGGACGGGGAACAAGGAGTGGGCAGCTGGAACGTGTTGCTCTCTGGGTTCTTTACAAAGATCTGGCCGAGGCGGTTCACCAGCAGCACATGAGGCGTGGGATCGACATTCGGACCTCCAACTTCCTTTACTGTGAGGATGGCGTGACCAGGTAAAGCCTGGGGCAACACCTGCTGGTGAGGCTCAACGACTGGCCTTGGAGCGGAGAAGTTGATGGAGATTGTGTGACTGGGTGTGGCTTCCTTCTGCACAGAAGAGGAGTTGTAACCGTTCAGGAGCACAGGGGTGGCGGTGGTCTGCAACGGCATCGGAGCGGCTGAATACTGCGCCAACAGCCCGGGAAGGGTCGACACTGAAGCAGAGGAGGAAGTGGTGGTGACAGAAATGAATGGCTGTGTCTGAGCGGAGAACAGAGCTGCACAAGTTTCGGTTGGGGAACCAGTCCCTAAACCAGCTGGTAAGGCTGGATCATTCTGAGGGTCATTTAGCTGCGTTTGGGTTATCGCTTGTACAGGAGTGAGGGTTGTCAGTTTAGTGGACAAAGGCTCGACGCATGGGAAGCTTGGGGACTCCTGAGGTGCTGTCACTGGCTGAAGCGTAATACTGGTCAGGGGAGAATTATTGAAATCTGGTAAACAAGAATAAACCTCGAGAGAATCTACGAGACATTGTGAGGGGTTTGGTACATCTGTAGACAAGAAAGGGGAGGGCTGGAGGAGGCCTAACATTGAGCTCTGGTTACTGTCAGTAGAATCGAGTAGATTAGATGCTATATGGTTCATCAAAACAGCAGAACCCTCAGCTGAAGAGGCCAGGTTGGGACAGTCGGTCTCTTGGTTCAGGGCTTTACAGGTTTCAGTCCGCTGGTTTTCAGCTCCTTGTAAAACAGGAAGTAGTTCAGTGAAAGTGGAGCTATTGTCACATCTCTCGAGAACAAGAGGTGCTTCAGAGGCAAAGCCTAAACTGAAACCGGATAACAACTCTTCTGAAAGGGTTGTCTCAGGCACCTTAGTGAGTATGTTAGGAAGAGACTCAACAATTGGAGTAGGAAGTACAGAATCCTGATCTGTTAAAGGAGTGCTTGCAGCATCACAGAATATTGGTGGACATAGGGCGGGACTATCCCTGGTACTATTTATTGCAGGGGAATGTTCTGTTTGCTTATGATCAAACGACAGATTAGCCAATCTTGTGCTGTTTATGCTTTTAGGAGGACTTTTATTATTAAGGTTTCTTCCTTGTATCAGATTTTTACCTCGTCCATCAACTTTCTGGGCATCATCGGTAGCTGCTACACTTGCATCACTCTCAGTACCATCGTCTATCCCGTCCAGCTGAGCCAAGGGTCGAGTAGAAGAAGAGGAGGAAGGAGACTTGGATCGATCTTTGGATACCGGGCAGCTGACTACAGTCCGTGAAAAGTTTAAATAGTGCTCCATATCATCGTCCGAGGAGGTGCTTCCCAAGTCTTCCTTCGCTGAGGCTGCAGAACGTGGAAGCTTTGCAACAAGGGTTTTCCTCTTATGTACCTCTTTGGTTCTTCCCCAAAACTGCTCCGCATCATCGCCTTCAACCACGATCTGCCCCCCACAGTTCATAGCGACTCCTTCGTTCAAAAGCGTTTCTTCAATCTCGAGTTCTGTCCGCATCTCTTCACCCAGACTCATACTGGAATCTCTGTGAAAAGAACCAAAGGGGAACTGGTCGCCGTGCTTGTCAACATCTCCATGGGGCGAAGCGCCGTTTGCTGGAGAGATGTCTTCGGGCTCTGGTGAAGCTAAAAAGTTGTGCGGCACCTCAACCGAGTCTGAGCCGCTAAGATCAAACGACAGGCGATTTCTAGGTAACTGCTGCGGGGAGGCAGTGGTGTCCTGCCAGTGAGACTGGGGGAAGAATGTTGTGGTGCGGACCGAGGAAGCGTTTCTACCTCCGGATGAGCGGGATGAATTCATCAGGTTGTCCGAAACGCCGAGCGGAAAGAGAGGGGAGGTGGGGTGAGGAGATTTGCCCGCACGGAGGGTAATGGGTCCGGTCAGAGGGGCCACGGGAGGAGGGGACATGCGACTCCGTATGCCTGGTGTCTGTGAGTGTGGACTCTGGCGGCGAACTCTTCGAGTGTCTTCCAGATCACTTATGGTCAGGATGTGGTGTGGTTTTGTCTGTACAATGCCTAAGCAGAAAAAAAGAAAAGCATTGGAAAATTGAGCCTTCAGTGTAGCACAGTTTATACACATTTACCAATGATCCTCGTGAAAATGGACATACCGGGGCATGGCAGAGGACGAGACAAACCTCCAGCTGGTCTCCTATGGAGGGGATGACTGTGAACTTTTGGTTTTGCACCATGATCAGACTTTGTGGGAAGACCTGGAACAAGGGGTTCCTCTGGAGGGGGGTGGGGTTCCTTTTCCTCAGCCTCCTGGGCTTCACACTCTAAAGATTCATACAAAAAAATTCATATAATATTAACATCTGCTATAATTTGCCCAGTTTTGCATATCCATGGTAGTGTTTTTGCACACCTATAGAAGTGGTTTGTACACTTTTTAACTATCTTACTTATTTTCAAATTTCATAGAACTTCTTTTTCTATTTTAAAATATTTTTAACAATTGTACAGTATTTCCATACATTGTACATTTAACCATACTGCAGTCTTTTTCTTCTTCTATTTCTGTCTTTATGTGTATCTGCATGCTTCCTGTTGCATTGATGCTGATATATCTGAATTTCCTGAAAGACATTTTTATTCTATTCTATTCTATCTTCATCTGTCAAAGTATATATTATAAACAGGAAACCATGTTTTCATAGTTAAATCACACACCAGGTAGCTGACGTGGGCTGTGAGCAATAGTATAATTGTCTCCTTGGTCGGGCATTTCTTCAACTGGTTTTTCTGGGACGACAGGCCGGACTTCCCGAATTTTACACGTATATCTGCACCGCCGTAGTGGGTTTAGCGTACTCCAATACCACCGGGAACACCTGGAAAATAAACAGAAGTGTTCTAAAGTAATTTACTACTTTAACAAAAATTAATTAATTGAAGTATATAAATAAATAAAATGAGTTCATCTTAAGGTTCATCTAATTATGTTTGTAATTTTATTGATAAAGTTAGTTATATTTTATTTATTACAAATAGTGATACATTTGAATTGTTTATTTTTAGGAAATTTGATGATGAAGGCTTGCCACTATTAAAAAACCTAAATAAGACCAATAGAAAGTGGTCACAAAAGCAGATGTGGACAAAACTCCTCCTGGAAAATGTAATCAACATATTCAGTCCCTCCAGGATTTTGCGGCCCTTTTTTGTAATTGTTGTGGTAAAAAGTGCCGGATGATGCTTCTGTGAAAAGTAAAAAAATATTGCTGCATTGATTTGTGATTTTCTTTGGTTTTTGCCAGTCACTTGATTGTTTGAAATCAAGCTTTATTTTGAAATATATATATATATATATATATATATATATAGATATATATATATAAATAAATAAAACTTTGTAACATTATCAGCAGAGTTAATGGGCTACATTGTTAAATAAACCATAGCAAAATAAAATGACTTTAAAGGTAATTTTAACAGAAGAAAACTCTAAAATGGAATTGCTGTGTCAGGAGAGAGTGAGAAAGTATTTTTTCTCACTTTGTTCACAGCACAGCATTGAGTCTGGGGATTTTGACACGGTAACTTTGTTTTTTGCCAGACCATAAGCACGACCAGGTGCGCTCTTTGCCTCAAAGAGTTGGAAAAAGAGCCTTTGTCCGCTGCCAAAGTTACATTTGTGCAGTCCAAATAAAAGTAAACTAGACTTGAGGGTGATCGTAACAGATTTTAATCCTAAATAACTCAGCGGATGCAAAACGTAACTAAAACTACAGCTCCTGTAAGTCACATAAAGACTGCTCTCCAGAAAACCTGCTGCTTGCTGCTGTGTCCGTGCAGGTCACGTGTCGGTGGTTACAGTTGATTATTTTCTCATCAGACATACAATCACGTATGTGACCTATTTTTGATTCAAAATGGCGAATTTCACCAAAAGGTGAGATATCATGACTGGAATGAGGAAGCTGTATGCTATAGGACCTTTTTTGGCAAGATGTAAATGTAACATTTAATTCTTGACCCCTCTCACATAAGAAACAGGGAGTGTACAAGATATGCAACGCCGTGTAATATAAAATAATAAAAGGTAGTCACAACTTGTCAAATAGTTGTGATAGTTTCGATAATTGGATAAAATTGCAAGAGGGGCAAAATTAGCAGGATTTGACTGAATTTGTGTTAATAGTTGCGATCACAACATTGTGAAATGCTGGAGGGACTGCATGGAGCCTGTCAGTAGAAGGAAGCAGGAAGTGCTCTAAAATGTCCTTTGCTTCACAATTCTCCCAAGGATGTGGCTATCCTTGTTGTTTGCTCTCCTTTTTTTTAAAACACACACAAGGTTTTGTGATTCATTCTCATTTAGGTGAGTGTCAGCGATTCTCTGCAGTAAAACTGTCAAGTCACCCATCATCCCAGAGATTGTCATGGGCATATTTTGTTCTCTATAAATACCTTTATTTATTGACTCAACTTTATATTTTATATTCTTATTAGCCGGTAAGCAATTTTCATCAAAATGACCAGCAATCATTCTGTGAGTAATGAAGCCATATGAAACAACCTGTACCATTTAAATTTTATAACTGAAGCAAATCAATCTTTAGATTACATTTTAAATTATTGAAATACACCTCAGTATTACTTTGATTTGTTCATTTATTTTAATGCACATACTTTTTGTAATAAAATCGATTTCTCTATTCCGTTAGTGTTCAAAAGACAAAACGCAACTTACTGAAAACCAACAGGAAACAGTTTGCCTTTGATAGCTGAAAGTTCAGACAGCATACCCAACTTGTCTATCTGCAGGGAACCTATGAAGAAACAACAAGAATACCAAATAATAGGGTAAATTAGAATACAATAGCTTTCAAAAGAAGGAAACCCAAAAGTATCAGATAAACATAACTATTTACCGATCATCACATTGATAAGTTCAGGTTCCAGCCCAGTCAGGAACTTTCTGCGAAGGCTGATCCCTTCAAAATCCACATAGACTCTACGGTTTACCTCGAACTCTTGACCAGTTATCATCTGTACAACAGAGAGAAGGTAATTTACCTCTTTGAGTAGCAACGATTGCTGCATCCAATAGGAGACAAATGGAGGCCCAGAACTTACCCTGCCGCTGATGAGGTGTCGATGTTTGTGGCAATAGACCTTTTTATCATCCTGGAACACACATTGCCGCGAGCGCGCACACATGAAATGGTAGTTGCTTTGACAAGATGTCAGACAGCAGCCCACAGTGGCACCAGTCTGATTACAGCGCTCACACCGCTGATGAAAGGGTAAAAGACAAGGAGGAGACAAAACAACATGAAAACCTGATTCAGGGACAGCGACCATTGGTCCAGTATGGAAATACACTCTGATTTATGCCCGTTTTGCTTCAGTAGATTTAGCAGTTGAAAAATCCAGTTACTAACCATCAACCGGCCCCTTGTCACGGCGCTGTGTACATGCAACAGAGAGCCGTTGTCTTCTTCAAAGACCTCAGCAGACCACAAACAGCAGTTTACATGTGCCCACTCATTCTGGCCGAGGTAGAGCAGCCTGCCAGCTTCCTACAGAGTGACAAAGACTATAGGTTATAGGTATAGCTATAAGAAACAACCATGCAGTAATTGCCTTTCCTACATTGGGTTTGAGGTCTCCATATTTTTGACACAGGGAGCACTGCCTTTCATCCTCTTTAGACCACCCAGTGTCCAAATCAGCTTTCGAAAGCCTGCCTCTTTTCCCTATAAAGAAAATACAAAAGTAAACATTTCGAGTAAAAAAATCTCCCACAGCAAAAGAGAGTCCCTTCATCATGATCCTAGAACAGCAGCCTTACCTTTGAGTTTGGCTGTTCGACTATTTTTGAAGGGGTTTTGGCTCATTGAGTCCCCAGACATTGGAGTAGCTGCTTCCTCCTCCTTTATGTCCATGCTTTGCTGTCCGTTATCATCCTGAAGGAGGCACAGCGGCGGCCTAGACGACAGCTCCTTCCTCTCCTGCCACTGGGCATAAACATGCTCCGTTGTGGGGGGATGAACTGCAGCTGACAGCATCCCTCTAAACAAGCGCGACAAATATTTCAAGTTCAACTTGTAGCCTACAAGAAGGCGGATTTATTGAAATGCACAAACACACCAAACCTGAGAATTGTAAATTTTGTTTCAGGGTTGGTATTTCTGACTGTTTATTAGGTTATAAAATATAATTACTACTCACGTCGGCAAGTCTTTGGAAGAAAGGTTCCACAACTTTGGGTCTTGGCTGTTAAACCAGTAAAATACCTCTTCAAGGAGCTAAAAAAATAATCCAATTTGAACATAATTTAACATCCATATTTATTCAACAGTACAATTTTGCTTTAAACACAAAAGGAAACTGAAGTGAACGCTACAACCTCTGGACTTGCAGTACCTTTAAGTAGTAAGAGCGTGCCAAGGCAGTGGGTCTTTGCTCCTCCGGGAGATGCTCTTCTTGCTCAAGTCTTCTTCGTATCACCTGAACCACATCTTCATGGAACATTTTCTATTTAAGACAACACAGGGATTCATTTAGCTGAAGAGCTTACCATTTATATCTCCAGCACAGGCTTAAATTCCTAACATTTGGAACATCTGAATACCAAATAGTAACCTGAGGCTTTATCGTCTTCATTTTCCATAAATCATGAAACAACAAAATGCTAAAGTGGGCTTCAGATTCTTTTCGATGTGCAAGTGTTTTACCAATCATTCAGCATCTGGACCAACCTTATTTTTAAAGCTGTAACATTCAGACATCTCAGTTAAGAAAAACTCAATCAAAAAACAAAAACATTTGACGTCTTTTCTGTTGGCTCTATATTGGGAGTAAAGTTATTTGATGATCGAAGATTGTGTTGATATCTATAAGGTCCGGTTAATCGAGATGATATGGTTACTGGTAGAAGGAGTATTAGAACAGGAACCTGAAAATCTAATTACCATTAAAATAAAGTAATTACATTTTTTTAAATAATTAATTAAATGTTACATCTCAGATGTGAGCAGAAGGCAGTGTAGAGAGGCAGAGGTATTTAAACAGCCAAGAGAAATAAAGGATTTTTGCTCAACTTTGGACTTTATTGGTTTGCAACCAAGGCTGTTTGAACTTCCGCCCTAAGTATGTGCCGAGGGACACTACATGGTCAGCATAGTCCTCTAGTTTCTACAAGCCGCTAAGCTGCTGATGAGTTAACAAAAGTTCAAGTGAATGGTCTCGTTTGGCTATTTAACAGGTTATCAGCTGGTCAGATTCACTGGACTGGCAACACTGTATCAGAGAATTTGATTACACTCCGTTGAGCAGCCAAAGTAATTAACACCATGGTTTATGGCTCAATTTATAACCTCAACATGGTAAACATGGCTGAAAGGAGGGTGTCCCCTTTTTTCAAGTTGCACATTCGTGTTGTGCCACAAAACTTGCTCAACCTTTTGTGCTTGGATAAGTTAATTGAATCTACTGATTTCAAGGGGAGGTTGTTGTTGAGAGAAAGTCAACAGAAAAAATGCATTATCAATTCCATCAGACATTGCCAGCGATTTTGCTGCAAGTCTGCTCCATACAACCCTTTTAACTCTTTGTGACTGCCAAGGGAGTGGTGAGAATTTCCCATCCTACCCCATGAGAACTATCAGATGTCGCCCTTGTGTACATGTCACGCCACCCAAAACACTTTGACCATCCTTGGATCTGAGCTGATCTTTTTATTCTGTTGAGAGAGGTAACATTGACATTTTAGAGCTCAAGAGGATCCATATGTAAGGGCTGCATGTGTTGAATGTAGTTTTCCTGATGTATTTGTACTTTTCTGCCAATAGTCCCTCCCCAAATTAAGTAATCGACATGACATGATAGTACCCCAGCAACAGTGTTGGCCTGATCCACCCAAAAGTAAACAGCAGGATCAGCTTTTGAATTTTTTCCTCCCACTCTCTGAACACCTCTCTTTACTTTATTGTACCAATAAAGGGATGCATCTGCTAGTCCATGCACGCTTTTTAAATGTCCAGAGTATATCTTCACATTGAGCTTCTGGTGGAGGTCTAATGTCACATGACAGTTCAACTCCTAGTAGAAATGCAGATTTAACATCAATTGAGCTTCCATTTTGACTGATAACTTCTACAAGTAAGCAGAGTTAATCTGAAGCACATGTTGATGAATTCCTTTTGTCGCTCTGATACTTGCAGCTCTTCAAATCTTCTGGCCACCAGATCTGCTTTTGACTTTAATCCATGACCCCAAAGTCTTTCTCTTGTGGAGAAAGACTTTAGTCTCTCATCTTGTACTTCTACAAAAACCTCATCGTCTCACCAACTTCTCATTTGTTTTTGTTTTGCTTTGTCAAATGTTAAAACATCATAAAACCATCATCACTGGTGCATGTCACACTGACATTAGTGTCATCTTCTATGTGAAACCCTCCAGCTGTTTTATGTCAGCTCTTGTGCTTCCTGCAAAACAGCTGGGCTCCATAAGAAAACCACATCGTACCAGTTTAAGTATTTACCCGTGGCCTTTCCTGTACAGCCCAGCAGTTTAGGTGTGTCTAAAGTCTAGTTTATACTTCCCCGTCTGCGTAGGCACAGACTTGTAGGCACAGACAGCACCATTATCCGTCGACGCAAAGGCTCTCCAATGGCTACACAAGCACAGACAGAGCAATGCCCAATTTATCTAATCGTTGTCACCCCTACATTAGCCAGGGATTATTTAAACAGAACGGAGCCGTATAGTCGATGTAAGTAGCAGTCAGTTTAGCTTTTGAGTACTAGATGCTTTACATTGCCAGCCCAGTTTATCTTTTATTGTCTTTTGGTGACTTTGGTGTAGAGAACAATAAAAACAGACTGCTGGGTTAACTTGTTTACATGCCTTTTTTTAAAGAGTTTTCAATGAGCTGCACTTCTAGTAAAAATATTTCCAGCTCAATCATAATCCATTCTGTCGGCCATTGCTCTTTGAGTGGAAATGTGATTAAAGAATTCAGAGCAGAGACTTCACAGGAATGGTGGGCAGAAAAGGGCTTTTTGCATTACTCTTTCATTTTGTTCTCCTGATGCTACCAGTTCTGCAGAAACTGTTACTCATGCTGGTCTGGGCTCTATGTCATCAATAGTGTCTTTAGTCATCGGCCGTCTTAACCGGGCCTTTCTGTCCATTTATGCTCAACTTTTCCTTATATGTAAAACATCTCCCTTATTTCACTTTTTTCTATCTGACACATGCACTCTGATTCATGTTCTCCCATGTCTGACAAAAAAGTGGTGTAGTGACATAGCCATTCTTGTCCACATACTGTTTAGGTGGATGCAGTGTCTATTACTGCTGAACCAAAACACTCATGAATATTTCTGTCTCTCATTTATATAGAGTGATGTTGCTCTCCTCTACTTCCCTTTATTCTTTAACGTCGGTAACTTTCAGTTTCTTGATTAATCCCACAGCTTGAGGCAATTTTTGTCTGAAAATCCGTTTCCAGGCTTATTTCACTGAATAAAAGTTAGCCCTGTGCATGTGGTTAGGGACAACTGTCGGTCTTTCACTTCCAAACAGGCAGTATTCAACAGTTTGAAAGCCAACACTGCATCTAGAAGCTCAATCTTGTATTTTTTGCATCTGGGGGTATCCCTGTTCAAAGGCGATGATATAGTTAGCTACAAACACGTTGCAGTCTCTCATAATCCAAATCATAGTTGGTGCAGGCTTCATAAATACAATCTTTGTATTCTTAAAGAAACACATAATTAAGTTTCAGAAGCAGTTTATTAATGCCAGTATCATTATTCAAATCATCCACTGGTATTTCTATCGCAACTTCCCTTGATCTTCCCAATGGTGTCAAAGCCACCACAAGCACTTGCTTATGGTCCTCCGTGTGTGAAACTGATCCAAACAGCGACTTCATTCTTCAAGCTATCACATAGTTTCCTTTAAAAGATTGGCAGGACTCTGTAACAATCCTCTGCTGCTAACGTTACTCCATAAACTACCATTTTTGTTGAACCAGAACTTTTAATCAGCCGTACCAGAACTCCAAACAACTGTGAGATGCTCACACAATAAGTGTGGTAAGCATGTGTAAACATAGAATATACTGCACAGTTAATATATAGAATATACAGACATAAGTTAATGTGACCACTATCCATAAGCTGCTAAAGAAATTCACATCAATAACTGAAAATCAAATTGTTGTAAAATCCTTCAGAAAAGCACAAGCTGACGCAATTTTCTGTCTCCTTTAGGTAGTTTCCATGAAAATGTGACCTTCTGCATGACCACAAAGCTACAGATATTTTGCAAAATACTGCAAAGCCTCCAAAACATGACAGACCTCATTGTGTTCAAAGTTTAAGCTCCTGACAAAAAACACAGAAGTACAAGATGTTCACAGGCGCTGAGAAGAAGAAAAAAACATGTAGCCCTTCACCCTCCAGGTAATGACGGCTTAGTGTGGCTTTGCCAAATAAACCACAAGACTTCTAGAAAAAAACAAAAACGCTTCTACTGAGAAGTAAAGCCCTGACATATGGGAGGTCACACACAGGACGTCATTGACACCAGGTGTGGCTGTGTTATTATTTCATCTGTAATATGATGAAAACATTTTCACAAGTTCAGCAATTCTCCAAATAACAGTCATGACGGAATATATAATGCACTGCTCTTCTATAGGTTAAGTTACCCAAATAGATCAGGTTAGAACCAGACAGACTTGGAGGAAGAAGACAAACCTGCCTTAGAAAGCATTACAAATGTAGTTACCTTTTTCTTCTCGGTTGTATTCTAGTTATTTTTGAAGTTCTCAAGAATTGGTCCACTTTAACTGTTTAACACATTCCTTCTGTGTCAAGATAAAAAATAAAAACGGGTCCTGTACTCACTAACGTGGTGTAGAGGCCTTTGTCGAACTTTTTGCCAACAGCTCGGAGGTCACAGGCTGGCTGTTTTTCAACCCCACCGTCTGGGTCAACCCACTTTTCACACTGAAACAGAAACCAATGTGCGTTTCAGAGGATTTCTGTCCAGTTACCAAAATGAGAACAAAAAAACTGCTTAGCACAATTTGAAGGTGAAAGCCTAAAAGTCATATCTGTCATATGGAGCAAGTTTAATAAAAAAGGAGGGGGCTTGGTGTACTACCTGTGAGCATGTAACAAGGTGTTGGGTGAGGGTAGATGAGAGCAGGCAAGCCAACACCTTCTCCACTCCGGCCCTGAGCTCAATGTACAGCAGCTCCCTCCAGGCGCTGGGTTGGGTGACGCTGCATGGCCGACACGAATACACCACACTTTCAGGAAGGCTGGACAGGATCTCATACAGCTCATCTGAAACAGTTCAACAACAAATTAGTGTCACGTTTAAGTTTTATGTATTTTGTCTTTCAAAAGGTATTCATACCCCTTAAAGTCATGTCACTATCACAAACTTTAATGCAGGGATGTTTTAAAGGGCAGAGTTGGGTTATAAAATAATATCCTAAACTCTGAACATCTCTGAGAACAGTGTTAAAAAACTTGTTCTGAAAATGGAAAGGCTGTGGTACCACTGCTAGCCTATCATTCATAAACCTGAGCTGCCAGAGTTGGCAAAAGTCCCATAATAACTCTGGAAAAGCTACAGAGATAATCACTTCAGAACTATTTGTTTCAATGAAATTAAACATTTTGAAGTTTTAGACAGGCCATGGGGCAAACGTGTAGTAGGCGCTCAGGTTAGATGAGACTAAGGGTTGGGTGGTATAGCAAAAATGTACAGATACAGAAATGTATGACTGTTACCGACATCATTTTGCCCATCGCGGTAAATTCGGTATATAAAAAAAACATGTCAAGATATGTTTTAGTTTAGCGGTGCTCATGTCCCTTTAAGAAATCAGCATTGCTCCGAGTCACATGACTATGTACAGTCATAACTGTTCACTCTGGCTGAGTGCAGATGCCCCTGCTGTTCTTACAGAGGCCTCCCCACCACATTATAACTTTTCTTATTCAACAAGGAGTAACCAGAAGGGAGGTGTAACTGCTTTTATTAGTTCATCGACCCTTTCTGCTAAACCTGTTGTATTTGCTTTGAGCATACCATGACTGTTGTTGGCAGTGTGTGGCAGTTTATAGGCCTCTTAAATAGAGTGCACTCTTTATCCAAGAATTTTCAGTTTGTTTTTTTAAATCAATCTTGCACAACTCTTATGAAAAGATCCTTTTAGCTGGGGATTTTAGTCTACATATAGATAACCTTTTAGATCCTTTATCAACAGATTTTTAAAAGTATTTTGAATTATATGGATTTTTGGTCAGCATGTCTGGCAGCCTACTCACAACAGAGAACACACTCTAGATTTGTGATTTGGTCATTACAAATGGCCTGTCCACCAGCGTGTCCTCTGTTGCTGACTTGGCTGTCTCTGAGCACTACAGTGTTTTTTAAAATCACGAGTTCCATCCAACTAGAAACCTATGTGAGAACTGTCAGGAGACACCATCTAACCTCTGAAGTGGCTGCAGGTTTTCTTGAAGTCCTTAAAAAGTTTGCTCCTATAAAGACATGTCCCCTGTGATTTTATTATGAATGATTTTAACAGTAGGCTTCAATCCGCTGTCGACCGGCTGGCTCCACTTACAGTTGTAAATAGACATTAAAAACATATACAACACCACTGAGAAATGAAGACCTTAAAAAATTAAAGAGGAATTGCAGGACAGCAGGGAAAAAAAATGAGGAAAAACAAAACCACTATAAATCATCAGATATATGTAGAACATCTCAAATCATAGAATAGCGCTGTAAGAAATTCCAGAAATGTATACTTTTCCAGAATTATCTCAGAACATAAAAATAACCACAAAATTCTGTTTTCCACCATAATGAATATTCTAAATTATATCTCTAATGCATTTCAGAAAACACTGGACAGGTTTGCCCTGGTGGAAGCGGGGACCCTTAAACTTAAAGATAAAGTTTTCCCCTCTGTGAGGCCCACCACAAGTGCTCTGGACCAAATACCCACTTTTTTTTTTTTAAAGCAATTTTATGGTTCTTTTAGAGACAAGATTTTAAACATGCTCCTTTCAGACTGGTTTTTTCCCAGCTGCCTTTAAAGGGGCAGTGGTAAGGCCCCTGCTGAAGAAGAGCAATTTTGATTTTACTGCTCGTAACAATTTCTAACCGGTATCCAACTTAACATTTCTAAGCAAAATTTTAGAAAAGCTTCTTTTAATTCAACTAAATTACTTTATCAACCCTGGTTTCAGGGTGAACCAAAGCACCGAGACAGGCCTTCTGAAGATTTTAAATGATTTTAGGTTAAATTACGATGCTCAGAAGGTGACAGTGTTTGTTCTACTAGATCTAAGCACTGCTTTTGATACAGTAGTCTACACTATTATTTTAACTTGTTTAAAACAGATTGGCCTGGTGCTGTTCATAAATCGTACACATCATATCTTACAGACTGGACTGTTATGGTATGTTTAGATACCTGTTGCTCTAGGGTCCATAAGATCTCATGTGGTGTGTCCCAGGGTTCAATTTTAGGCCCAGTGCTTTTTAATTTGTTTATGCTCCCTCTCGGCAGTGTGATCAGAAGACATGGAGTTCATTTCGACAGTTATGCTGATGATACATTTTAATTTTAACTGCATTTTAGAGATCAAATCCTGGATGGCAGAAAACTTTCACCATCTCAACCAGGATAAAACTGAAGTTTTAGTCATCGGACTTGAGTCTCAGCGAGAGAAACTTGTACCAAAACTACAATCATTGTCTTTTACTCCTTGTTGTTTTACTCTGGGCTGACTTTTATCTCTCATATTAAAACATCACTAAAATAGGTTTTATCACCTAAAGAAAATTGCCAAAGTGCACCCCATTCTCTCTGGGGCCAATGCGTAGACACTAATCCATGCTTTTATCACCAATAGAATAGATTAGAGGCCGTCCTTTATGTTTTTTTTGAAAGGCTAATGCTGATACCGTTTTTTTATTTGGTAGCCGATGGCTGATATCTAAAGACGATTATTAAGGCCGATTTTAATCTGTAAAGCACATTGAAATGCTATTGTTGTATGAAAAGTGCAATTCAAATAAAGTTTGATTTCATCTAGTGACTGCTAAAAAATATGTGACTAGGGAAAAATTTAGAGACTTTTGTGTTTTTTGATACTAACCCTAAACCTAACGAGACTCTAATGTAGAGCCACAGTCGAACCAGACTTTTTCTAGCAGAACATACCACAATATGGATTTTAGGTCATATTGCCCAGCCCTAGATGAGACCATAATTAAAGAACACCTACCAGCAGCTTTCCTCTGTTTCTTTCTATCTGTTGGTCTTTCCGTATTGCAAAGCAATTCCCGACCAGGACAGCAGGTGGTGCTAACTTTTCATGGTGGGTCTGCCTACTGTTGCAGTGTCATTTCAGGTTAACTAGAGTTTATCTCCTCAGCTTATAAATGCATTCTACCCTCAAGGAGCAATGGATGACAGAAGTATGTTTTGTTTAAGCTGTAAAGCGTTTTACTATAAGTGCAGCTTATAGTATTCTCTAAAAGTCGTCTAAAAGTTGTTGGTTCTCTACACCTCATTGTGTTCAAAATAGCCAAAAAAGCACATTAAACTATCCTTTCCATATAAAGCATGTAGTGCCCAAACGCTGCATTGACTCCTGATTAAAGTGACTATAGAGCCCCGTTCTGGTGAAATGATCTATGGCTGTTGTTGAGCTGACCAATCAAAGCCTATGCTCTCCATTGAGAGATGGTTAGAAAATTGGGCTCAACTCCGTCTGTCCTTGCGTAGGTGACGGCGAGGTCTTGCGTTGACGGATAATAGCGTTGCATCAATCCATTTCGATGGAGACAGGAAGTATAAACTAGTCTTTTGTAGCTTCTAAAGCCTATTATGTAATATACAAGAACGTTTGTGCTCTGTGGTAACAACAGGTAAAAATTGTTGAAGGAACTACATTTATAAATGAATTACTATCATTTCTAAATACTAAAATGTGATGCCATTGTTTAACCAGTATAATCACCTGTTAGATCCTCACACTTGGCATGCACCCAGTGGTTACATGAGCCGCACTGCATCATCTGACTATCGTAGTCATTGTCTTCATAACACTTGAAGCAGATTGGGCAGTAATTACCTGAGGAGGGAAAAAACAAATACTCATAAATCACAATATCAGGGCTGTGCAGTGAGGCACTTATGTCGCATTAGCAATGAAAAAAAATTGTCTGTTCGATAAACTTTTTCATACGTGGTACCCGTAAGACAGCTTTGCAAGCTGTAGGTTTTTTTTTAACTGTTGTGGTCACACAAAAGATGTGATCACCACAGATACCATTCATTATTATAGCAAGTGTTAGACTGCAGAACCATCACTGCTCCCAAACAAGCCCATGTGTTATCTTCTTTGGTGTTAGTAGCACTGTCATTTCATTTCAAATAAAATTTATTCCGTTATTCAATTCAATAAAAAAATGCATTATTGATCCCAAAAGATACGGTCTTGCCGATGCTCATACTATTAGGATTTCTTCAAGGCGTTGTTGCACACGCTAATGACTGTGGGAAGAAAGGATCTCCTGTAGCAAACTGTGTTACAGCAAAATTGAAGAAATGTCTGAATAAAGACACTGTTCTTGAAGGACACGGTCACAAAGAGGATGCTGAGGGTTATTACTTGGGGTGTCACGATTCCCCAAATCCTCAATTCCATTTTTTGGGTCACAATTCGATTCTCTTTTTTATTTTACAGTACAGAGCCCCATGTCAATTTTTTTTACTTTTCTACAATCACTGGTTTTATTCATAGAATTTTGTACAGTAAAGTCTTATTTTAAAAGTGATACAATTTTTATTATTCTTATGTAATGTATAAAATTACGCATTCATGGTCAAATTGAAATTATTTACAATAGAAGTGTAACACTATTGTTTAAATAAAAGAAATGACTAGTAACAGAGGGTGGCTGCCATCTAGTTACTATTTATAGTTACTGCAGAACAACAACTGGAGACACAATGGCTACGGATAGCTCATAAGACCCAGCAAAAATGCAGCTAACAGTGGTCCTCTTGTTAACAAGGCAAATGTGGACTTAGCTCCGGTCCCACTGCTTCATTTGTCCTAGCGGTGGTCGAGCTGTAGCTTAGCTAATAGCTACTTGCTAGCGTCAGCTAATGTGCTCTGTAGCCATGTGCTCTGATCACGGGGGATGTGATACAGGCAGTTAAGATGTTATCATGTGTTTTGAGTTGCATGAGAACTGGTGAGAGTTAATTCTTAGGGAAAATGCAATGTGTGGTTCCTTGTAATGAGGAAATCTCAGTAAATAGACAGCTAACTGTTGCTACGGAGTCCGAGTGGGATGCACAGTATGTAAACATGGGATGATACATAGTGATTACACATCTCTGTTGCTTGGACAGTTTTTGATTTGTCTATTTTTGTTAACAGTATATTCCTTAATGCACAAACAGACATGTATATTTTGTAAATATTTTTAAATTATAGTGCTCAGTTCCACATTTTATGACCCGGACTATGCAATTTTTAATAACTTCACATAGGGCTGGGTGATATGAGCTAAAATTAATGTCACGATATATTGAACATGTGTGACAGTCATGTGACTCAAGGAAACATTCATTTCTTAAAACGGACAGGAGAACTGCTAAAATAAAACAGATCTATTAATTTTTTTAATACTGAATTTACCAACACAGGAAAAATGATGTCGGTAACACTCATGAATTTCATTATCGGTACATTTTAAGTATACCGCCCAGCCCTAACTTCCCAGTATTTTAGTGTTGTAATTTTACTATTAATGTAAACTGTTACACCTAACTCTGCTTTTTATGTTTTTATGTGAATCTGTCACTTTGCTGCTATCATGCTTGACTTTCCCCAGTGTGGAACAATTTAGTCAATTTGTATTCTATTACATATATTGTTTATGCCCTAAATTGCTCACAGTTCTCAATGGGTCTTCACACACCGATATGCAGTTCATCCACACTCATATAAATAAAGCCAATATGTCAGCCTTCTCTCTGAATAAACATGTCTGAAAATATTTCTTGTTATTGTGCATCATTGTATGCATTTCTATCCTTTGTGTGTTGAAGTAATGAGATGCACTACAGTAAGTTTTTAGAAACTGTAAAATGCATTTTGTGTTGGTGCTACAACTTTTTTGTCTGTGCTACAAAACCAACAACCTTAGTAGCACCAGTGCAATAAGCTAAAAAAGTTAACGTACTGCCCTGATTCGATTAATTATCACTGCATGCAATAAAAAAAATGAAACATGAAAAAAACAAAACAAAGAAAGCACCACCTAAATAAATAATCAAGAAATTAACTGGTAGAGTTTAACTCTCCCCTTACCCTGGTCAAAGAGGTTACAACAGTCTGGACATAGGCCTTTGTCATGGTTCCAGTCAGTATCCCAGGTCTTCCCCGGAGTCACACCACAGCTTTTACATCGGATGCATGTTGTACATATCTGCAGGAAAACATCAATCAGCCGGGGTAAAAATAAAAAAATAAACTACTAAAAAGCCAAACATAACTCATATAAACATCTATTAAAATGTTTTATTTTTATAAGAAACACACCCAGGCCTTCCTCTTCTTGTTTTGTTTGGGATAGTTGGGTCCCAAACAGGAAGCATGATAACAATTCTGGCATCGTTCACACTCCAGTAAAGGCTGAGAAAATAATGTAGGGAGGGAAATGTAAAGCCTGTCTTCATAAAATTTTCAGCAGCTCAATTAGGCAATTTTAATCATTCGCTACCTTGGAGAGCTTGTTTTTCCCTCCACACACGTGGCAGAACTTGCAGCGTCGGCAGCACCAGTTCTCCTTATTCTCATCTGAGGGGCGGTCTGCTGGCTCAAGGCAAAACTGGTGGAAGGGTTCACAGCATACTTGGCAATACAACATCTGAGAAAAAAAAAAAACAAACAAAAAAACAAACACACAAAAAACCCCAGGAAAAAAACAATTATACTCACTTCATAAAAACATGAATACTGTTAGTATATAAACATGAAAAAAAGAAGTGTTATACATTTATCAATGTATGGAGAACTGACACATTTAAACAGAGCAGAAAAAAATGGAGCAGTCACCTCATGTTGTCCTTTACTGGCACAAAGGAAGCAAACATAAGGTGGCAGAACGGGCGCAGAAGTCAGTATACTTAAACCACCCATATTCCAGACGTTCTCCAAAGTACAGTCCTCCTGAAGATGAGACAGTAGGCGGGAACAGTTACAGCTGATACAAGTACACCACTCACCACTGAACCAAAGGAACTACACGTATCTGTATATTAAATTTTGGGTCAAGTCCAGTCAAACTGTTTCTGACAGGCTAGAATACAATTTTCAGAATTTGTTTTCAGTAGAGTCTTAAAGTTGGTCACATGGGAATTTGAAGGCAAACACTGACCCCTAGTGGGAATAATTTGTACAGAATGATATTCATTTTTGGATGTTTTAGGGGCATCTCATTGGATTAAAAATACAAAAAAACATTTGAAATACTACAATAATTCAAATTTTGAAATCTAAACTCATACTATGAAGATTTTTTAGGTTTCTCAGATAATTAAAATATTATATATGATCTTTGAAATAAGTATTATTAAGGTTTTTATGTGGCTCTACTGTTCTTTATTCCATAGGAGCAGGGAAGGAGGAAAGGCAGGGAGACAGAAGGGAAAACATGCAGTAAATGGTCTGGGACCAGGATTCGAACCGGTTACGACTGCTTTTACAGACTGTAGACTCTGTCTTTGGTGCACCTGCAGCAGAAGAAATTATTATTTTAATTAGAGAAATGCTATGTTATAGCTAGGTTATGACCTGCTTAATCTGGAGAAATGCCAAAGCAGGCAGAGTACTAAATTCAGTTTCAAGGACCATTGCACGTAAACGTATCTAAAACATGTTAAGCCAATTATGCATCAGAAGCTTAAGACGTTTGGTACCAGGGCTAAGGAGAAACTTGACTGGAAACAGTGGTACAAAGTCAGTTTAAAAAAAAAAAAGTAAGTTTTGCCTTTTATTTGGAAATCAAATTTGGTCAAGTGTGAAGTTTCCACAGAATGTAATAATTTGGTAGCCCTATTCCCTATTTCAGTTGTTCCAGTGTGTTTTATCAAGTCCAAAATCAGCATACCAGATTACCAGGAAATTCAACAGTATGACATGCTTCCTTCTGCTGCCAAGCTCTTTAAAGATGCAGGTTTTATTTGAAATGACAGCATGACTTACCACCTGCTCACACCGCCACCACTGAGCAATATATAGATTATACCCATGTATCGAATTATTATGTTTATGAAGATCACATTTTGAGAAAATCGAGGATACAAATTTTCCCAATGTACGTCTTTGGTTTCCATAGCTCAAAGGTATAACAGCCCGACCAAGGCCATCCATCTTGTTTTACAGCGTGTGGTTATTTGGACTTTGAATTCAGGTTACAGTAACTCCAATAAGGGATGACTGAAATAAAAGCTTACAAAATATATTTTTTTATCATATATTATTTTATGGAATTTGGCATGTAGGAAATTATAGATTTTATTTTTAATTCAGAAATGTGTTTTATTACCTTAAAGTCCACCCTGATTTTGTGAGTTGGCTTAGAAGACTCGACTTCCCGCTGTTCAAATCCGTGAGCAAGGGCAGCCAGGACGCTGGGAGGAGTCTGCTCCAAGGGAACCTGAGATGAAAGAGCCTGAGAGACAAAGTCAAAGTTAACTGAGACTTACCCCTTTTTTAATTAAAATTCGCTTTTATTAACATAAAAAGTATGACTAGAGAGGCTAAAGAAATTGAAAATAGTCTACTGTTTCTATAACAATTTAAATAAAATAAAAAAGTAAATCTAAAAACAGCCATGTTTGGTGAAAACTACGGTAAACCGAAGCTGCATAACAACCTTTCTGACAGTAATATGGATGTAATAATGGATAGTTCAAGATTTGTTTTTCATCAAAGAGGTCAAGCAATATCATATTTGTAGTAGATGATCGTCAGGAGACTGTAGTCAGTATAAATTCAGAATTTTGGACACAGAGGGTGAATTTAACTCTAATCCTAGAAGTTTTTGTTGTTTTTTAACCATCTTCAAGCTTAAACTGTGATTATTTAGACAGCACACAGGCACCAAGGATCTACCGAGAAAGGGCAATGTGAAAGGTTTCCAGTCAGATGAAGTAACCCATCAAATAAGAGCAATTAAAACACCTCTTATTTGATCAAACCACTATGGCGTTGTAGCTTTATGTTCACAACAGGCCGTTGCTCCTGTACATGTTCTGTTCTCAGTACGTTTAACACAGGAAGATCATTGGTGGCATCACCTGCTACCTCAACTTCCTGTGTAAATGATCATCAGATTCTCTGTAAATATTCACACAATGGAAACATAATGCTGAATGTTGATGACAGAGCGTCTGCATAATCTGCTGAGGCGTTTTTTGAGACGGCCCGATTCACTACAGTGGAAGCTTTTTTTTTTTTTCTTCCGTCCATTTCAGACTATTGTTGGCTTAAACTTCTTAAACAAAATGTTGTGGTTTAAAGTAGGGCTGGACGATGTAGAAAAAGCGCATATCAATAAAAGAATAACCATATTGATCGATATCGATAATTATCACAAAATGTAAAATATATATTTTAAGTGCCTCCATGGTCATTTTGTTATTCTTCAATGAACTAATTTTCTCTAAGAATTAAATTAATTAATTTTTCAAACACTTATTTTTATCATAACTGAGTTTGTAGACACAGAAACAAATCAAGAGACCTGAGTAACATCAGTAAATACAAATAAAAAGTAATTAATTAATCTTTATACACGCTTTTTAATCTTTTAAAAATGTAATGACAATTTATAATATTAATGGATGAAACCTTTGGTTTAGTTTGTCAATAAAGCTTATTCAATTTCAGTTCAGTTCTGGTTCAGCTGTTGGCTAAAACTAGCCAGATACTCACCAGAGTAAAGAAAGCTGAAGTCGGCTCGCCTATCCAACACTGTTGTGTAATTTAAAGCGCTTTTCGGTTCTGAGGACCAGGAACGGAACCGATGGGATATTATAAAAGCCACAGGTGTTGTTAGCAGTGTGACCTGGGTAAGATACCTGTGTCTCTGAAGCAGTGATTCGTAGCGAGCCGGGAGTCCTGCTTAAGACAGCTGATCAAAGGATTTTATTTGGTTTATGATCGCCATGTTTAGTGTTTTAGTGCATCGTGGATCGGTTCAAAACGGGACGCAACCTTTACCTGGGTCATTAAAACATTTATCCGGAGCAACTTTCTCCGCTGCTCCCTTGCTGTGACATCTGACCGCGGGGAAGTTACGACGATGGTTCGCTTAGGGACTATCAAAGAATTCTGTTTCAGCTCAAATCATTTCATCGTTTTTGTGGTTTGAAAGGAGAGAGGGTGGCTGACAGAGCTGCGTGGATCAGCGTTAATGATTCATTTGGAGTAAGTAATGATTGTTGTATTAAGCTATCTGATAGGCTACAATGAAAAAATGCGGAGAAACTTTTTTTTTTTTCTATCAAACTTTATTATCTACCCCTTTTTACGTCTATCGATTGATATAAACTGCTATCAAATTATTGTCCAGCCTTAGTTTAAACTCTGATGAAGAGGCCATAAGAGCTATATACTGTATGTACAGATATTGCATGAGAGGTTGGATTATTATTGCTCACCTTCTCAGGTTTCCGTCGAACCTGTGGTACCCGATGAGAACTGGATTTACGGTGTCTGACTTCATCATCTGAGAAGTCTTCAAAGAATCCATCCAGGGAGACAAAGTCTTTAAGAGAGCGGAAAAATCAACGAATCAATCACACTGAATTTATTGAAATTACCATACAGAACAACTGATGCTGTCAATAAAATCTACCAGTTCGCTGAAATTTAGATAACCTTGGTTGAAGCGGGGTCCAGCACCCCTCCTTCTTGCTGGTGAGGCAGAGCTAGATAAAGCTTTGTCGTCGAGATCAGAGTCATAATCCACCAGGCCAAAACAAACTCGAGGCTTCACAACACGCTTTGGCTGCTTCCGTACTGACGGACTGTGGCCGTCTGTGTTGGGACCAGATGGCGAATCCCCGCCACCCTCGTTTCCTTCGTCATTGCTTGAGTACCCCCCGCTGAAAGATGACCGCCTTCGCTTGGACGAACCTTACAGAAGCGGGAAAGCACAATTAAGCTGTAGAACAGTATCAGAACAGAGACTAGATGCGAAAGAAGGTATTTAGTTGCAAAATGAAGCAGTGAAATACTTTTGGGAGCTGTTCTGCCGCTAAGTCTACGGGCTTTCCTCTCTTCGATCTGATCACATCTCTTATACCTTGTGATAAAAAAAAGCAAAAAGAAAATTATTATTTCAAGACTTTTTTGTGTGAACCAACACCTGCTCTTAATGTTAAACTTACACACAACACTGTCGCTTGGTATTGGGACCACCAAATTTAGGCTTGTCGAGGCAGTTTATGCACTTGCCGCAGTCGTCCTCGTGGTTGCAGCCTTTGCAGACGCCACACCTTCGAGAGCGGTACCCGAACGGGCCCAGTCCTTTCTTCTTCGCAAAACTGGACGGCTTTTTCGACTTTATTGCCTTCAGATCTGAGAGGCTTGGGCTGTCTGATTCTGATGGAGACCCAATATCTGCAAGAAGAGAAGAAAAAACCCGGGGGTCAGTACCCATCACAATCTAAAGAGTTAGTCATTGCCGCTCATTGAGCTGAAAGGATTTTCTAGAGCCCAAAAGTCCGCTTAGAGGACATTTTACATAAATTGCTTAAAATATATATAGCTTTTAACATTTTGATCGTGTTAATTTTATATTTGTGAAAAAGGGAAAAAAAAAGTGCATAGGATATACCCTAATGACAAGAAAAGGTTGTTTTTTTCCCCGCTACTCTTGACTACTAGTATCAATCTGTTGTGGAAAGTTTATGGCGATAAAGCATGAAACAATACAAAAAACTGTCAAAATTGGTCTTTTCGTTACAGTTATCTGTAAAAGATAATGCTAGGATTCATATAATCATTGATCATTGTTATGACGGCAAAAACAGAAGTCACGAGCAGCTCTGGAGTAACAGGTTACAGACTCTAGTCTATCCAGGTTCTAGTCAAAGCAACAGCCTCCCAAAGGGCTTCTGAAGACTGGTAAGAGTCAAGTTTTCTTTAAAGTGCTCGTTTCTTCTTAGTTCAAATGAAAAGAACACACTAGGTTTAAAACATAGGGAATAAAATGTGATCGTTTTATAGAGGGACATCAATTTTGAAATGGTTTATTAGCCCAATAACATTACTTTGCTCCAATTAGTAATCACACTTCTTTTATTTCAGTCACTTTAAGCTGATTCATACTGTAAACCTAGGAAAGAGGAATCCACTTCGAAATGCACAAAAACTACAATCAGAGGAATCAAGAAAGCATCCTACGAAAGAAAATGCAGACATTCTTCAATGATAACAACCTTTAGTGATGGCTGATGGGGAGATGCCAGATCTTTCGTGCAGAGGCAAGGCACTCAGTCGGGGAATGTCGTCCGGTACCATGGCTCGGGGCTGGCCGAGGACCACAGAGGCAGCGCGACACACGTGCTTGATTCGCGGACCTCCTGCTCGGCGAAACTCCTGGCACAGTGGGGAGATGAGCTGCGGCTGAGGAGAAAACAATAGGGTCGGTAGAACCAGACGCTTTTAATGATGGATCAATGCTTGTCCATGTTGGGGGTATTGATCTGAGGACTCACTTGTCCTTGAAGTGGCTCGGTCTTGACAGGAACCTCAGGACGAAGAACTTGCGTCCTCTGCTTCCTCCTCTGTCTTTTTAAAGCGATATCTTGAGATCTGGAACCAGCAGGGCCGGATAAAAGCTACAAGAGAAATAAAGAAACAACGCATCCATCAGGGGGAAAAGCCTTGTGTGCTTCTTTTTGATCAGGAATACGATCTGCTCTAACAGGCGGTAATACATCGAAGTTAGGTAAGTGTACCTTATGATAAACGCACTGGCCTGAGCTGTCATGGAGTTGAATTAGATGACATGATTGGATAAAACTGGAATAAACTAGAGTGGGCTGAAGTGAGCAGAATTGACTCTTACAAGGGCATCGTTAAAAAATTAGGAGTGTTGTTAAAAAGGTTATCTATTTTAGTCACCTAAAACAAAAGGATAATGAGTTTACCAATGACCAAGAAAAAAATTGACTTTAATCCAGGAATGCTCTGTTACGGTTTACACGGGCATTGTGCCGACTGGCGACTTGACAGCAGTCCAGCAGACAGTTACTACCCCCCTCCACTAGGAGGAAGCTGCTTGTTCACAGTAACCGAGAGAGCTAAAGGGAATTTAGGTGAAGAAATGCTGTTTACAGAGGCACACAGGCAACAGGGATGAAGGGAAGACCATGGGCTACAACTGAACATAGATCGCATCTCAGTCCACACTCATTTGTATAGCCATCTCAGCTGCTGGTGTTGGTGTGCTATGTTTCCTCAAGTCCAAAGGTCTAAAAGGACATTTAAGACCACTCCATGCTTCGCTCTACTAAGTCCTGGTTTATTTTCCAGCAGGACTGAGCACATGTCCAGACTGTCAACAGCTCTGATACATGCTTAAATGACCTTGGTATCACTGTGCTGAATTCATCAGCAAATTCTCTTGATCCAACCACTTCAGAGAACCAGCAGTATCTTCGAGATGAAGATCAGAGGGAGCAGACCAAATAATGTAATGCCACGAAGGCCACAATCAAACCACCTGGGGTTTTAACTTTAGAATCCCAGGCTTCACCTCGTGGAGCGACTCGCCTCTATGTTACGCTGCATTGATGTAGCAAATCATGTAAAACGAGGCCCAACAAAGTACTGAGCGCATATACGGCATAGTATAAGGGAATACTTTTCAGCAGGCTTACATTTCTGCATTAAAATTCTAATCCTGTGATAGTTAAATTTTCTGAGATACTTAATTTGGTTTTTTTCAGTCATCTGTGAGCCACAATCATCAGGGTTCCAAAAACTAGTTCATTATAAAAATCCATTACACGCTTTTACAGACTCCAATTCAAAGATTTCCTTAAACACTTTTCAGTACAGAAAAAGTTAACAATGAACCACCTAATAATAGCAGTTATACTGCTTTTTTAGGGGCATTTAAAACCCAGTTTGAGAAGCACAGGAACAAATCAGCCTTAAAAGGGATAATGTGGAGTTTCAAAGTTTTGTACTCGCATTTGCCTCATGTCTAACACGTAACGGCAGCCAGAATGGTAAGCTGTGCATGAGGTGCACATAACGTACGGGCACAAACGATCAGAAAGAAAAAGCAACGTCTGTCCCGTCTTTATACAATTTAGAGGTTTCAGGAATGACTCCCACTGAGATAAGAAATGCTACTGCTGTCTAGTTGGGAATTGGGAGTTGGAGTTTCACCGGTATTTTAAGCAGCTCTCTTCTTACGCTCTGCTGAATCCATCCATCAAAAGCTACCTCTCACTCTGCGCCTTTAGTGTTATAATGAAGATGTGCAAAAATATCAAATCAAATACCTGAATTTTCACGACTGCATAAAGACGCTGAATATGGAATTTTTATATGCAAAAAATTATTTGCTAAATTAACTGAAACTGTTCAAATATATCTGCGTTATGACTCCATACGTTTCTCTTTTTGAGCTCAATTACTGAAATCAATTAACTCACTGCTGAGTGAGTTGCTAAAAAATGAACGTGTATTTTTTAACCTTACCCCAGAAGACTTGAGCTGTTTCTGCTGGTCGATTTTAATGAGCTGAACCTTTGCTTTCCTGAGGAGATTCAACATTCTTTTATTTGCACTGGTGAGGCGCGCCCTTTGCGGCGCTCCCTTCTCCATATGCCCTGGAGAAATGCCTTCGTCCGTGCCCGACTTCTGTACTGGGAACAGCTCCTCTGTAAAAACATAAGCAACATCGATCTAATAAATGCCTTTATTTGAAACATTTAGCAGGATCATGTCTAATTAGAATAACTGTCTCACCTGAGTCACGCAGGGCAGTGTCTTTTATTACCAGCGCTTCCCCTTCACACTGCTTTAATACAACAGAATTGGAATTAGGAGTCCGAAGACAGACAGAAACCTTTCTCACCACTCCAGGGCTATCCAGGTCTTCAATCTTGATCTTGGACTTTTCCTTTTCCTTTTCTACGCTTGTGTCCCGCTGTCTTAGGCTGATGCTCATGACCTCGTCATCAAGTCCCTCTGCTAAATCAACCGGGGGCAGGGAGGGTTTACTTGCAGGCTCAAGCTCCTGGGCGACTTTGCTTTTAGGAAGTCCCAAAACGGGCTTCTTTAGCCTCTGATAGATCTTGAGGTGAGCTGCCTGCTTGTTGAATTTTGGCGGACTCTTCTTTTTCAGAACTTCCAAGAGGTCAGGCGACGGTTCTGGGAGCTTATCCGCTGGGCTAGGTGAAAACACATCCTCACATTTGCTCTCTGGGCTTTTATCCAGTGTGTATAAATCCTCGCAGGAATCTTCAGGTAAATTCCACTTGAAGCTCGAGTTCTTCAAAGACGGCTTCTTCTTTTCATTTTTCTCATTTTTACAATCAAAGAACAGACTATCGGCTAAATCAATGCTGTCCTCTAGGTCCTGAGCTGAAAACAGATCAACGTCCAGCTGAGCTTCACTCAAAATATCCTCGTCGTCGATTGGAAAGATGGGAGATAATGGCCTCTCTGCCCCGTCGTCTCGCCTCTTCCCTGGGCGAATGTTCAAGCCCAGCTGCAAACCCTTCTTCGGAGAGTGCCTCCGAGGCAACACGGACATTCCCACGTCATCCATGAACCTCTGCGGGGTCTTGATCACTCGAGAGGATCTTGCACTTACGACAGGCATTATGAAGTGCTTGATGTTTTTTACAAACTTTGACTTGGAGGGCTGAACGTTAACAGCATCCGGCTGTCCCGAGTCCACTGGAGTGTCTGTTTCTTCTTGCTTCAAGCTACCTTTCTCCATTTCCATTTTAAGCAGCTTGGAAATGATTTTAGACTTGGATTTGGGTTTTTTAGCTCCCACGAAAGGCAGGCTCATGTGCTTCTTTTTGTACTTTTTTTGTACTCCGACAAGTGTGGAGCTTTGGGTTGGAGTGGGAGCTGCAAGCAGCGGAGAACCGTCATCATTAGCTTCAAAAGTACTTTGACCTTCTGGGGATTTCAGTGGAGCAAATTTCCCATCCCTGCCACGGTGTCTGTGCTTTTGACGCTGACCAATTAGGTTTTTACGTTTCTTTTTAAGCTTTTTGGAGGATTTCTTAGATTTAATCAAATCACTCGTTCGCCTTTTGGACACCAGTGGCTGCTCACTCTCCCCTAACTGCTGACTGTTCTCCAACTCCTGACTGTCCTCCAATCGCTGACTGTCCCGTAATTGTGGACTGTCCTCCAATCGCTGACTGTCCCCCAATTGCTGACTGTCCTCCAATCGCTGACTGTGCCCAAATTGTTGACTGTCCTCCAATGGCTGACTGTCCCCCAGCTGCTGACTGTCTATAGACTGCATGTCTGGTTCCTCTTTAACCGTTGGTTGCATCTGCTTTTCTTCTACTTCTACTGAAACAGGTTCCTGCTTGGTCTCCGCTTCTGGTTCTGCCCTCTCCTTTTCCTCTGAATGACAAACCTCTTCGAATGAAGGCCGAACTTTTTCCGGCTGAACAGGCTCAGTCATATTAAAGTCAACCAGGACAGGGGCTGCATCTATGGTGGCATCAGGCAAAACTACAGCCATCTGCTTTGGAACAGACTTCTTCTTCTTCTTCGTTTGTTTGTTTCTAGGTTTCCTGGGTTTTGAAGGCACGGGCAATGGTTTGGCCTCTTCGATCTGGGGCTCTAGCTTGTTCTCCAGTGTCTGTGGACAAACTTCTGCTGCGGTTTGTGACGGGCTGTCAGCAGGTTTTGGACTTTCCTTTTCAAGAACTTCTGAGGTGTTTAAACTGGTCACCTGTGGCTGGTCCTCAGATAAATTAGGGCATGAGTTTGTTGGAAGAACTTGAGGGGCGGACTGCTCGGTTGAAACCTGAGAAGGAACTTCAGCTTTGATCTGCGGCGTTTCTTCATCTTGGAGACTTTTCCTTAGCCTTCGTTTCTGAGTGGTTGCAGGTTTTTGCCTGACTGACTTCTTCTGTGGTGACTCGAGGCTTGATGCCCTTCTTCTCAGCCTTCTACCAGGACTTGTTTCCGTATCCTTTAAACATGACTTATCCTCTTGAACATCTGGTGGATCTTTCAGGGTATCCTCTTTGTTTTCACTGACAGGGCTAACCTGCTGAATCAGAAAAGATGGTTTTGAGCTTCTATGTTTGCCAGGAGACGAGACCTTTTTAATCTGAAGAGGCGGTACCTTCCCACAATCTGCTTTAGTGATTTCTTGCGGGGGAGTTTTAGGCGTAGGCTCTACTTCGGCTTGCACTTGTAAACTTGATGTTTCTGAATCAGGCATGCTTTGGAGTTCCTTTTCAACATTTTGCATGCTTTCGGGTTTGGCTGCACACTCCTGTTTTGATTTTCTGCCTTTACCCCTTCCTTTGCCTCTCGTGTTATTTTTCACAAAGGTGTCACAAGGAGGCGTCTTATCCATTTGAGTCACGGTCTCTTTTGACACATTGAGGGCATATTTTGCCCTTGGTCTTGGACTTCCAACTTTGACTAACGCTAAAGTCCAAATATACTTTTTCCGTTTTTTCTTACGAGTTGAAGTCTTCCCACTGGTCTGTGCATCATATTTCGGGTTTCTGATCCTTATCAACTTTATACTTGGAACCCTCATATCCTCAGTTTTAACAGACAAACTTTCACCAGGATGTGCAGGTATGTTTTCAGGTTCTGTGGACAGTGAGTCTTGGTTTTCTGTCACTGTAATATCTTTATTTAGCCTTCTGCTTTGCCTCCGCCCTCCTCTCCCCACAGGTTTGGCCTCCACATTTTGTGAAACTTCTGACTTGAAGTCTGCCAGAACAGTAGTGGGCTTACTCAGACTTTCTGTTTCAGATACACTGTCTGTTACATTTTTAGAGGGTGGGTTGTTAACTCTGGTGCTTCTACGAGTCCCTCGTTTAACAACAGAACCCCGAGGTGAGGCAGCATTCTTGTTCTTTAAGCCTTTTGCCTTCAGGTTTTGCTCTGTGGATCCGATGTCCTTAACTGCGTTGGTCTGTTCTTTCTCTTTTTGGTCATCAACCACATCTTTGGCAGTAGTCTGACTAACAGGCTTCACTACCTTCACAGCGGATCTTCCACGCCTCCTTATCGGTATGGTCCCCACTCCTTTGTCCCCCGTGCTCAGCTCCTCCTCGTACGATTCGGTTTTTAACTTGATGTGAGCGCTTAAAATCTGATCACCCCGAATGTCCTCGACGTCGGGCTGGTCCTGCACGCCTTTCACTTCCAACTTCTTATCTGCTTTTTTCTGAGGCTCCTTTATAGTTTTCACTTTCTTTTTCGCCACCAACTTTATTGTAATCCTCGGTGCTGCTGCCGAAGTTCTGCTTTTGGCCGGCCCTTGGTCCATAGTGTTTTTTCCTTTTGAAATTTTCTTCGAATCCTTCCCTGGTTTTGTTTCAAGAGATATGTCGTGTATTTCCTCCACAGCTTTAGCATCTTTTACAGGATCAGATGGGACAGCCTCATCCATTGCTGGCACTTTCCGTGGCGGCTTCTCACTCTTTCTCCTCGATTTTGTGCTCACAGCATCTCCTACAAAATAATATATATGTGTTAAAGGAAATTCAATGATCTTACACATACTTAGCTCTACAACTTAAATCTTACGTGACAAAATAAAGAGCTGCTCACCTTTGGAAGAATTTTTCTGTGCCGGCACAGACTCTGCAGCGGCTCTTTTGTCAGCTTCAAATCCTTTGAAGTCATCGCCCTTTATGAAACGAAATAAAATAAAAGTAATTAATTTACTATATACACTTAACAACTCTGCACCGGCAACAATTAAACCAACACCAGCATTTAATTACAACGGAACACCATAGCTGCAGTTATAATCATTATAACCAGGATTTCCACTATCACTACTGGTGTTTTCCTAAAGGAATGTTGAAATTTTTCTGCAAATTCACACAAAGCGAGGATAGATTAATGCGAAACATAATTAGATTTAATGAATAAAACAAAGCAACCAGTTTTGGTGTTAACCTTAGGGCATTGGATCAGGATTTATAGGTCAAGTTCAGACAATTTAATTTCCAAAATACATTATCTGTATTCAAATACTACAGAATCTTAACAAATGTCATTAATTAATTGCCTCAACAGTAAGAATTCCCAAAATGTTCAATTTATAAAACTCATCAGCCACACATGATCTGAGTTAAACAACATCCAATATAGGATAAGCACATGCGCTTTGATCCTTGAATAGGAATAATTTTCTAATTCCTTACTTCCTTCACGAAGATTGTAAAATATAATGTCTGACAAAAAAACTGTAGCTAATTTTTTTTCTCTTCTGTGTACAATACTTCTTAGAACAGATTTACAGTGTGTTAACAATATCTATTTTTATTTAAACAGTTTTCTAAGTTTCATTGAGCAAAGGTCAAGGCAATGACCCGACCCAATCTGCTATGTTTCCTCAGGCAGAATTTTTTTAAACCAATTTAAATAATAAGCGGAACTTGACAGCACTGCTTGACAACTACGATCAATTGAAATGGATGTATGCTTGGATTGACTTTTTTCAGAGGAATTAAAAACATCATACAGTTACTGGAGTCATAATCATCATTGTGACATCAGTGTGTGCAATATCAGAATTGCAAAGGAGTGTCAGTACAAAATACTTGGTATCCTCTTTTATTTTTAGTGCGCAACAATAACGGTGCATACTGAGAACATATTTCGGCATTTGGATGACCTCTAAGTGCCACTTATGCGCTCACCTGATATCTACCAATAGCAGTTCAGATGCTAAAACTCAAAGACACCATAGCAGAGGCAGAAAAACTGAAGTAATCAATAATAACAATTGTCAACAATTGTCTCACAATTGAATATTCCCCTGATATTGTTCAGCCCCAGTATACGCAACAAAAATGACCAATAAACTGCTCATGAAGCAGCTGATAAACCAAGTAATCCAAGTAGAGACTTCTTGTTAAACATACTTTGAAACAGATTCTGAGAGAGCAGAACTGTTATACATGCACAGCACATCTCCATACGATGAACTGGACAAAAATACATTTTGCACCTGCAGATCCATGCTCTCATATGATGCACTCTGTTGCATGTGTGGCAGACCATGCTGTTAGTATTGTAAACAGCAGCGCCAGATGTAATCTATGAAACATGATGCGAGAGGGAAAAATATAGTATGGTTAAAAAAAGACAAAGAAAAAAAAGATTTTCACTCAGCAAACATCTGAGCACATTTATGCCCATAACCTTTAGGACTACAGAGGTAAGATCAGTTCACTGTTTATTGAGAACCATGGTAATTGTATGATTATTACAGTTAACTTTTTATTTTATTTCAAAGTAATGAGGTTGGTATTACATATCTATTCATATTAACTAGTGCTGTGAAAAGAGAAACGTGTTCAACATGCAACCCTAAATTATTATTGAAGACAAATAACTTTTAGAGGTAAAAATAGCAAAACAAAAGAATTTTAGGCTGTCAGGAACAGGACATTTCTGTGTGCAGCTGTGATGTTCTACCACTTACAGTCTTTTTCTCTGCACTAAATTAACATATATGTGCGTTTTTTTTAAACAAAAAATAAAACTAGCTTTAAATAACAGTTTATACCATGATATCAGACTCTCACAATAACCACTGATACCACAAAAAGTTACAATCGGGAAAATAATATAAAACTACTGTAGTCAAGATAAACACCAAACATTTAAAGTCTAATGCAACTTCGGGAGTTTGCGTTTGGTTAAATGATGTTTTTTTTGTTAATTATGGTCGCGCCTTCACTGATGTTATAAAAAGCTACAGCAAAACGTTAGTCTGTAATCAACAACTCTCTCCAAACACTTACATCGTCTTTATACCTGCAGCTGAGGCCTAAAGAAGATCCAATGTTCAAGGATCACACACCATCAACTCTAAAATGTATTCGACTAACATGTGTGGCAGTGACTTTGGCACACTTCTGTGGCTCCATTTAAACATGCCCTCTATGCTAACCCAGGCTAACCTGGCTAGCTAACCCGAAACGATTCACCCCATTCTGACATTTGAGAAGCTTTATAGCCAAAATATAAAATGTTAACTAATGTTTATATGCACTTTATGCCTTGTCAACCACAAGACGTGTCTTATTAAATCAGACTTTTCCAAAGCACAAAGCAAAATAGTTAGCGGCTAGTCTCTGCAGAGTACGAGGGCGCTAGCCTTCCTGCTCTTTGTGTTGGCTATTAGCAGGCTAGCTGATACTCTGGCCCTGGACGAAAGGGCCATACGTAAAATAACTGCGGCGCATGTTTACAAATGCTCATTCTATAATTTTTAAAAATGTTCAGGTTATACACGTTTTACCTTTATAATATTCTAATTATTAGAGATCAAGCGGGAGCGCCGTGCTAATGTGACTTTTAAACGATTTTCTGTCAGAGTTAAAGTCACATTTTGTGTTTGGAGTGTTCTAATGGAAAGCTCAACTAAGCTAAGGCTGGTTAACATGTACAATTTTAGCTTGACGCTAAAGTTAACGCTAGCCTACCAATAGGATGTTGACATTTCTCCATGGCACTAACCAGTCATACAGCAGTGGAAAGCCCTCATTCTTGCGCATTAAATGATCACAATAAATGTGTCAATTTTGAATAAACCACCCACTTCCTGGATGAGTACGGCACCTTACCTCTTCACTCCCGCTAGAGCTATATCCAGCCTGCCCGAGGATCTTGTGGCTTGCCTCTATCCCGAGTAGGCGCAAGTGAGACTGGTCTTCGTTTAACGATAGAGCCAGGTTTGCGGGCCTTGGCCCTCCGTTAGTCACATCCTCAGTTTCTGAGCTTGATCGCCCGAGTAGCCATCGCTTCTCAGAGCGCAAACGACTGCGCGATGACCAAGGCCGACCGGGAAAACGACCTCTGGCCGTAGCAGTTCCACCCTGGCCTCCTACGGCAGCCGCGGTTGCTGATCCGCATCCCGCTGCCGCCGCCATCATTGCTTCGACAACAACACACACCGACGGCTAGCAGTTCGAGGCGGAGACAAGAGGGAAGGCGCGAGATGGGAGGGGTGGGGGGAGCCGCAGTGGCCCAAGGGAAACTGAGTTTTTCCCCCACTAAGATGTGATTTCAGTAACATTTACTAGTAACAATTGAAGAACTTTATCAGAGCCAGATGAAATGATGACTAGTGATTCAATTATACATTTTACTATTTAAATATGTATTTTGACCCTTAGTGATGTTTAAAATAATTTAGGCCTATAATTAATTTTCAAAATAATTTTGTCAATACCTTTGCTGAAAAACTAGTTTACATTTGATGCATGACAATTTATAATAATAATTAGGAAATATTGTAAATTATTGGTAATGCAAAGTTGTATAGTTGTTTTTAAAATTAAACTAATTAAAACCAATTGTCTTACCACAGCTATGCACTAGATATCAAATATAGGCTACTGCATAAAGAAACAGGCATATGCGGTGCGGGAGGGGGGGGGGGGGTGTAGAGGTGCAATAGGCTACGTTTTCCCATATTCTGAGACTAGAAAATGTTAAATTGTTTATATACCACAACATCACATTCCTATGTCAATTTAAGAGAAAAAGAAAGGAAAACAACATATAAGAAGATAGTTTTCAGTGTTTATTCATAAACTGAATGCAGCAGTAACATCAACAAAATAAATGGTTGTAATAAAAAAATAGGTCATTGACAGGCTATTTTATTTGCGTTAAACGTTTTTTTTTAATTTATTTTTTATTTCAAGAACACAGATGAACCTCAATCACAGTAAAAAGACTTGGTAAATCGTTTGGACAAGAATTGCAGGGGCATGTGAGTTGTTTTATTTCTTTCTTTATTTTCAGGGACGTTCGGTGTCCAAAAATAGGCTTTTTTTTAATTGAGGGTTAATTTTTAATTCCTATTTTGTTTACAAGTTTGCGAACAAACCTACCTTGCGTGTCTCCTTAATTTCTACACTAGATGGCAGTATTAATTCTGACTTTACTTTCTGACCGCTTGAAACCATAGACAGAAGAAAGGTGATGAGGAAAAAGACGAAGAAGAGAGGGACAAGGAACTATTTGTTTGTATTTACTCGGTTCTCCTTTTTCCAGACAGCCCTAAATATTCGAGGTATGCTGGCGAATTATTAAAAAAAATATATAGTAATATATGTTTTATACTATTTAAATGGCGTTGTCTGGAGTTCGGATTATGGCTGCTTTCGTAGAAGCGGGAGTAACAATTAGCAAAAATGCTAACAGTTTTTGATGCGAGTCACCTGACAGTGTATTTACACATTTTAAGGACGTTCCCTATTATTCATATTGAATTGAAAGTATTTAATAAAGCAGATTTACTGATTCTGTGAGTTAGTCATCTATTGAATCTAGCTTATATCATCACGTTCGGTTTTCTCAGGTTTTATGTCTGTTAGCTATCCCAAAGTGGAGCTAGCCCTAAATATCTCCCTGGAACTTTTTTTTTCTTCCTTCAGCAGGGCCACTGAGAGTTTACCATGAATCTGGAACGACTTCCCAACGAGGAGAAACTCAGCCTTTGTCGAAAATATTACTTGGGTAAGAGAAGGAATCATTGAAGATCGGTTTAATTGTTGACATACGTAAGGCGTTGTAATAGTTAACCAAAAACTCAATTATGGAGCCCTAATGTAGACACAAGAAGGGTGGATCATATGTTGAGTCCAGTAATAATATTTTGGAGTTGCCTCACATAATTTTGCTTGCTCTGGCTTTTAAGTATTTTTTTTTTTCAGGTGGTTATGCTCTTCTTCCTTTCCTGTGGCTCGTAAACGTTGTTTGGTTTTTTAAGGAAGCCTTTGTGAAGCCGCCGTTTACAGAACAAACCCAAATTAAAACATGTAAGTGTGTCAAGGTAACTTTAGGGTAAAGTAATGCAAATAAAATAGAAGATAGTTGAAAGGGTTAAACATTATTTTTAGGTATGATAGCAAAGGTATTAAAAAAGGGTTATGTTTTTTGTTTAAAACAAAAAGAAATCTAAAAGAGCATTGAAAAATATTTTTTGACATTACCATTAAAAAAGGTGACAGAATGATCTACCGTGCTAGCTGTGTATAATTTAGCCTATGTCAAATGGAATATCTAAATATCTTCAAGTCATACTATCTTTAATTACCATTTGTTTCCATAATGGTTAATGTAATATTTATATGATTTCAGTTTTACATTTTGAAGAAAAAAAAGGATATCGGACGAATGACAAAATTTGTTAATTGCACTGTCATCGTAGCCGAAACCATTTATGTAAATCACAAAATGCAGATTTTTACATCTCAAAGAGTGTCTTAGGTTAAAAAAACAAACTGGTAAACATATTTAAGTTTCAATTAAAATACTTATGCCAATTTTTCTCTCTCTCTTTCCTAGATGTGAAGCGGTCAGCGCTGGGTTTGTTGTTTTGGGTCACAATTCTGACAACATGGATCACAATTTACCAACACTTCAGAGCCCAGTGGGGGGAGGTGGGGGATAGACTTTCGTTCACAATTCCGCTGGGCACTCCTTGAGACGTCTGACAGCCGAGAACTACGGACCAAATAGTTTTCTATTTAATAAAGCAGAAGATTCGGCTCTCTGTGACATTTATTGACTTTGAAATTTTAATACTGTAGAACACAGAAGTTTTAGTAATTTTAGGCCTTTTGTTTTCTTTTACTTCATTAGGAGCTACCAATTTGTTGTCAATGTGCATTCAAATTTGTTTAGGTAATAAAATTGATAGATTTGACAGCTTATTAATTTTCTTTTTCCAGAACATATTCCTAAAAGGATTTATTGTGCTCCAGACATGATTTTTACTTGTTGACCAATAAATGTTTAAGCTACAATCTCTTTTAAGCACTGTGTAAACTTTAATTTAGTTTCTCTGTCTTGTATGAAAGTCACTTACCACAATTTAAAGAAAAACAAAACAGATGGTGGCATATCAAGTTATTTCATAGTCATAATTATGAGGAACTAAGAAAGTTTCACATTGAAAAAAATGAGATTCAATACAATTTTATTTTTATTGTCATAAGGTACTTTAAGATTATTTTTGCATATGAGTCTGCATTTTATTTTACCTCATTACCGTACATGCCTCTCCAAGTCCAGACAACCACTGGCGCCTGTTATGAAACCCAATAACATAATCCCTCCAAATGTCTCTTCTTGCCCATCATCCAGTATGAGTCATGGCATAATCAGGGCCACTTTTAGTCACAGTCAAAGCTTAGGTGCCAGGTTTAGCATTGCTAACGGGGAGAACATGTGCACATAACTGCTACATGTGTGGAGAATGGTGAGTATCAGCACATGCAGTAGTTCTCTCATTTCAGGAAACCACCCACTGAAACTGACGCGTGGATGTAAGGATTTTATACAGCTATACATTTAGCAGCTTTTAGGCTGTTCTCAGGAACGTATTTTCAACGTGTTTGATTAATGTAATGCTTCCTGTCTTCTTACATAACAGGTGATTTATGAGCTGTCAGATATGGAGCATGTGTTTCTCCATGCGTCCAGGACCCACTCTCCTTTTGTACTTATTTTTAGAAGGATCTTCCTCAACAACCAACCTAACCCACAGCTGTTCTGATAACTTCACACTAGAAACAAGTTTAGATTAATGTCACCAACTAAATAAAACACCAAAGGCTTTAAGAAACACTGACAATAAGCCAGCAACAGCTGTGTCACTCCCAACACACTCATCTTCCTGTGGACACCCGAGGGTTTACATTCTGGAATGTGACTGATGCAATGTGCCCCAGTATGAATTCCCAACTCATTATGCAACTCCAGTATAAAACAGTCTGTGACAGTCACGTTCAGCAAACAGAGGGAGAGGGAAAAGTGGAATCGGACAGACCATTCCTCCTGCTCAGGACAACTAGGGGCTGGCCTTTCTCTTTTTCCTCGCTTATTTTGTCTGAGAATTTATAAGCGAAGGTAAGCTGCTCCAGAATTCTTCTCTCTGAGCATTCATTGCACTTCATCAAACTACTTGGATTTTTCTTTTTAATACGTATTTTTTAATTTATTAGAAATGGATTTTATTGTACCTCCCACCATGACAACTGGTGGTATTCCATGGGAGAAGGTTCTACCTCCTCGGCTGAATGGCTCTCATGGTTATTATAACTGGTCGCCATCATTACTGATTCCAGAGACTGATAATGTCAGCTCTGCAGAGGTGGGTCATTTATTAAAACTGACAGTTTACAATGATTTAAAGCTCTTCAGGGAAGCACAAGCAAAAGCTTTAAAAAATCTGCTTATCTTCAAATCAAATCTTACATTTGTTTGGTATTTAGAGAATTCCTGACTGTGAAAATCAGTTAAATGCCTTCTAATCGTGTTTTGTTCACGCCACATGCTCAAACACAGCAAGTTCACACAAAAGTTCTGATATTAAATCTGCATTTTTCTTTTTGAAGATTTGCAGTGGTAATTGTATTTCTTTTTAAAAAGATCTCTTGCATTATTATTTCTAACTTCTGTTGACAGGTCTACTGTGATGAGGTTGGATTTACAGTTCAAGTTGATGTGAAGCAATTCAGCCCAGAGGACCTACTGGTCAAAGTTGTGGGGGCTTTCGTAGAAGTGCAAGGACAACGCAAGGAACAGAAGGTTTGCTTAGAGGAGCACATTTATATGTTGGATTTGACAGTGTAGGTTAGAGTACTTCACAATAAAGTCAAGCATGTTCTTCATGAGAACACTGAACTTTGATGTGTGCTCAGAAATTTATGTCCATTTTAAAGTTGAGAAGTTCACCATGAATTCCTGGCAGATATTAGCAGTGGACAGGCTTGAAATATACAGGGAATATCTAAAACGGGAATGAATGAAGGAATACACATAGAAAGGAAGGAACAGAAATGATACAAGAAAGTTGGAAGGAAGTTAGGAGACAATGAAAGGAGGCAAGGAAGAACATAAGGTAAAAAAAGAGGTAGGACAAGGAAGCAATGTGAAAATATGGAAGAAAGGAAGACATTTGTAATTAAGAATAGAGAGGGGAGAAATTTGGAGAAAAGAAATGAAAGATTTTATTCTCCACAATGCCCAGCCCTAGAGGAGTATATAGCATATCTTATTTTTCTCCCCTACTTACCCTGACCTGGAAAATACGTAAATGAAATTCCATCTTTTTCTTTTTTTACATGTTTTTTCTATAGTGTCGGAGCCCTGATGTAAATTTCTAATCAGAACTGTATTTCAAATGACTAATGCATCCTCTAAACTATTGTTAGAAGGAGGGCCAAGGCTTCACAACACAACAGTTTAACCGGCGCTACCGAATCCCAAAGGGTGTGAATATCATGGCACTGGAGTCAGCAGTCTCTCCTGAAGGCATCCTCATCATATCAGCACCAATGCTGCAGAACGAAGGCACCAGATGCCTGACTTAACACAGAAGCCTCTGCAATCTTCACCATATAAGAAAATAACCTTTATAAACACACGGATACAGATTTAACTCGTTTCTGCCCTCCCAACAGTACACAGCGTACCAAAACACCCATTAGTTTTGTTTTGTTCCTGGCACTGTTCTGATATTCCCTGCTCTTTATGGTTTGTATATATACAGTACTCCTCTGGTGCTGCTCATCAATCGTGCAAAGTATTTCAAGGAACCGCTCTGTGTAAATAATCCTAACACGCTGTTAAAGCTGCTATACCTTTGAGCAACATTTGTAAATGCACTATATTGTGATTGTGTTTAATGCAGACATATTCCAAATTGTATGTTGAAATCCTGTAGAATAAATAAACTTTATTTCAATACAAAAAAAAAAAAAAAAAAAACAGTCCGATTTATTCAAACCACTGGTTGTTCCTCCAGGAATTCATTCAGCATCATATCCACCTCCCTAAAAGAAGATGAAACATGATCTTCATAGTGTTGATTTGTATATGTCATATAAGTCCACAAGTATTTATAATAAAAGTTCAATAAAAAAATCAAATAAAAGAGCAAACTGTCTGAATTACAGCAATATTACCTGATCTGGTCTTTCACCCATTGTCTCTGATGTCGGAGGACTTGTAACAGAGGGTCATCTTCGAATTCTTTTCCATCAGAATCTGACACAAAATAATGATGCATAGGAAGAACAAATGATTATGAGCAAATACAGGAATTACTGGAATAATAATATATAAGACAGTAATTTCCTGGCCAATAATCAAGCCACAAGATGACCTTCAGCCTCTTCGAGCAGCTGAGAAATGACCTCCAGGGAGTTCTGTGTGATGTATGGAGGAAGTGTGGACTGTGAAGGTGAGGAGAGGTTTTTAGGAGTAGAAACTGATGAATGAGGAGTCTTCTGAGCCACTGGAGGGAACAAAACCTCTGAAACGACCTGCTGAGAACAATAACTAACTTAGATTACCTGCACTAGTATTGCTAAACTAAAGTGATTTTCTTTCGGCTGCACACTTATATTAACTGGTGATTAATGGAGGTGTTATAACAGTAAATAAGTATCCTGTCAAACATCTTTCAACATATCGTTCAACAGTATGAATGCAAAAAAAACAAAAACTTAAAATAAGATTTTATTTAAACTAATAAAAACTAAAAGGATGCTCATCTTTCACATTTAATCACCTGTCCTAAGGCAGCGTGGATTGGAGAGGATGGTGGTTCATGACTCCTACTGCAGCACTCTTTGTGAACTTCCTCACTTTCATCATGTTGAGGCTGCTCTTCTAATGACATGATCTTTGTTGGAAGACTTAGACTGGAAGAATGAACAGAAATATGAATAAACATATTCAGCGGTTTAAGCATGAATGCATTCATGTTTGATTATACGGGTGGAACTTGATTCGTTAGAATATCGGTGAAAAATTAATTTATTTCAGTAAATAAATCCCAAAAGTCAAACTCGTGTTACAACGACTCGGATTTTGAACGTTTATCGAATGGAAATTGTTTTGTTGAAAGGACAGTAAGAAGCAAAAGTTTAATATTTAACAAGCTTGTTCAAAGGGAATTATTGGAAGGTTGAGTGGGAATAAAACAAATTAGAAAAGGATGCACAGAAAACAAAGTAAACAGGGATTAGCATTTTTTTTGGCCATAAGCCATTAAATCAACACCTGCAATCTATTTAATACTTATTTAATAGCCAAATAACCGAATTAAATCAACATTTAGAGCACTTTCAGATATACTGAGCTACACACGTACTACATTCTTCACATTTCAATGCATCACCTTGCAGGTTTCCTCTGCTTCCTGGAAGGGAGTGCCATCTTCTGGTCTGGCTCTTTTGTCACCAGTGTCTTCTTCTTCCTATCGAGTACTTTTTGTCGACTAGGAATCTTTTCTTTTTCGTTTCCACGTGATGCATGGAGCGAGGACTCCAAACAGTCTTTGATAAGCCCATCATTGGTACTCAATAAGATTTCTGAGGCTTGGTTTTGGTTGTGGGCAGCTTTAGTTTGGGGCTCAGAAAACCTTTGTGAAACGTTTTGCTCTTGGTTAATAAGAGATGACCGGTTGGGGCAGGGAAGTACGTCACAGAGCAAATGCATGTGAGCGGGAACATGGGAAAGAACTTGAGTTTGAGACGCCAAAGAAGGAGAGGGGACAACGGCAGTAAGGAAGTGTGGAGGACTTGGAACCGGAGCAGCCATGTGTGGATGAGCATCTCTTTCTGAGAACTGAGGAGGCTGGGAGCTCGTTTGTTGCTAAAGATTATACAAGAAGAAAAATCATTGTAGTTTGTGATGGAAACATACAAAACTAATATTTCACACACTTTTAAATCTAACCTTTTGAGGTAGTTCACTGGCTAAAGCGTTGACCAAACTGGGGGCCTGCCAGCTGAAATCAGAATCATGAAGCCCTGACTGCTTGACGGACTGGGACGACCCTCTAGCCTGCTCCATCTTTCTCCGTAAGCGCCACTGGAACAAAATATCCTCCTCTGGGCGTGTGGGGGGTGTCACGGTAGGGTTGACAGATTTCTGGGAGGAGGCAGCAGGAGCCCAGTCTGGACTGACCTTCGCTGTAAACACAACAATCACAGCCGTAATGCTTGTAGTATCACTCAGCAGGCATGGAGCTGCATTCAGGAGGCTATTTACATATTTATCCTCACCAGCAGTTGGTTTCA